>OU015498.1:93526732-93629232 GCA_907164885.2 Dolomedes plantarius
GTATGGGAACTAATAGTTAAATATTGGGATTTGAGAGATTAGGGAAAGAAAGAGTCAACAGATGGCAGTACTTGTACGCCTCTCAACTTAACAGCTTACGGCCTTGGAGTAGAATTGGCAGAGGGGATTACGTCAGATTATGTTTAATCAGTATGTTTTGTTCAAGAACATTCCCGAAATATGCACACTTTTGGATGAAGCAGGAACAGAATTAAAAGACCTTGGCATATTCAATTACAGGGTAGATGTTAGTGAGTTTGCTCCATGGAAACGAAATGGTAATTCGCCATGTTAAATTAATGAAGTAAGGACGGTAGTTTAAGTTTAAATTGAATAATAAAGTTTTGGACTAAAGTGTTTCCTCAGCCATCATAACTGACTGATGTCGATTAATAGGGAAAAAGAGTAGTGACTGCAAACTAATAGTCAAAGAATTATGTGGTTTAAGAGCTACAACATATATATATATATATATATCAATTTACAAACCTACATTAATGTAAGCACAACCAGAATTCGTTTCATTGAGGAAAGGGAGTGGATTAAGGAAATACAACCCTTGATTTCTGTTCATTATTATTATTATTATTATTTTAATGTACTTTCTGGCTTCTGATGGCTTGACCGAGACTGTTCTTTCCAGTTGTGCCACAGTTGTATGCATTCATTTTGGATTAAGTGTTAAATTCTATTACCCGCAAGAATACATTTTCATTCTCATAATACTTGAGAGATATGTAAAGATTATTTTTTTAAGTGAAAACGTGCCGGATTAAATAATATATATATTTCAATTCTAATATTCAACACAAAAATTATTTATCTTTGTTTTATCCTATTCTTACAAATACTCATGCTTATTTTAAAATTGAAATCCCTTTTATATTTTAAAAGTTGTTCTGAAAACATTCCCACTATTAAAATAAACTCATTCATAAAAGTTTTTACAGTAACACATCCTATTATAAACAAACAAAATAAATCAAAGCTCCTTTTTGAAACATCTGTACATCTAGTTAATTAATTTTTTTACTAAAAGCAGCTCCAGATGTAGGGATATTGGGGAAAGTGGAAATTCTCATTCACATATCCCCTTGTCTGTCAGAAAGCAATCAACCACACTTTTCAGTGACCCTCTCCACAATAACTGGTCTAACAAAGGGGGTACGAAGAAGCTAAAAGATTTTTGTTTTAAAGAGTATTTTCGAAAAACAGGTTCCATACGCTAAAGGTTAAGGCAGATAAAAATCTAAACCAGTCATCAAAACATAGAGTAAAGAAGTCAGTTTAAGAAATATCATGCACATAACTCAGGTACAAGAAAATTTACCTAAAATATATCCTGTTTGAAATAATCCACTCACAGACGCAGCTGTGACAAAGCGAAGGAAGGAAAATATAGAAATGTTTGGAGCAAAGGAAGCTCCAATTGAAGAAATTAACATAATCAAAGAGGATGTCATCATAACATTTTTCCTTCCAAACCTGTAAAAGAATGATTTACACTTTAAAGCAGTTTTGAAATGTACATGTTTTAAAAAAATCTTACAGAAAATTTATATTAAAAAAAACTGAACAGAAAATATGTATTTTGACACTTGTGAAATAGATCTATTATGTAGGACTGAATCATGTCCTTTTCATATAAGGCATGACTAATTACCCTAAAATACATAACACACAGAAATACATTAACAATGTTAACTATCTAAACCAGTGGTTCTCAACTATTTTAGCTCCATGACCCTCCCTAATGTAAGAAAAATAAAATGAATACTTTGTGACCCCTAAACTATAACTTACGAAGACACTAAATATTCTTACGTTATTTGTAAATTAATAAAAATATTAAACAATGCATAATTAAGTTTTCCTCTATCTTTTGTCTCAGTTCTAAACTTTTAAATAAGTATTTTTCATATTCCCAAACCTCAAAATACTATTCTGGAGACAGAATACTCAAAAACCTGTCAATACAATTTTAGAATGAATATCCCAACAACATTCAACCATGTATTGTTCCTTTCATTTTTACTTAAATGAGGGAAGCCTTGATAAAATAAAGAGTTTTCTACTTAGTAAACATCCTTCTGTCATTAATTCGCAGATTTATTCAATAATAAATACAATGAACTCAAGGATTTCCACCCTCATATTGCTCTAACTTCCAAGCATTAGAAAAAAAAATTAACTCGACAAATACATATAATTTAAAATTCAAAATTTAGCATAAAAATGCATGTTTAGCAAAAATAAAATGTTGGTTCAAGATATAAAACAATGAGATATATATTTACTTTAAAGGTATCATATTGAAAAAAATCTTAATAATAAAAAAAAAAATGCATATGTACAGAAGATTTTACAAAGCATAAAACATTTTACCAGCTCTATTCTTATTTTTTTTTTTATAGAAGTCTTACTCCCACCCCCCAAGCAAGCAAACAAAAACAAACACACACAAGAGAAAAAAAAAGAGAGGAAGGAAGAAATAAGGAAATTTTGCAAAATACATGCAAGAATAATCTAATTATAATATTCAAACATAATTGACACATCTGACAATCTCAAAAAGCATTCAATAATTTAAAAAGTATAATACAACATATAAATAAAACAACAATTAAATCAATAAATTGTAACATACTTATCAGCAACCATTCCAAAGCCTGCTGATCCAAACAAAACACCTAACATAAAAACAGTATTTGAAGTGGTTCCTTTCCATCCCTTCTTACACACTAACTCAAACTGTAAAATAAAAGACAACATCTTTGGCAGAAATTCTTCAAACACAAAGCAATGAAATAAAAATTAAAACGAAATTTTATGATGCATTACAAATAGCAATTATTTCTACCACATAGACAAAATTAGACAAATAATAAGTTTCATAGGATAGCAAGATCAGTCACATAAAATTTACACAAACATTTAGAGATATTCTAGCATACCACTTTTTTAATTAATTTTTTTTCCACAAAATTAAAGATAACTTTCAACAGAAATATTGCAAGTAAATTAATTTGTAAGATGGTCCTACACTAAAAAAAAAAAAAAATAAATATAATTCATATCAAATTAGCTATTTATTCATAAACATAGAAAATATAAAGAATTAAAATTGTACTGTATATTACTACATACTTTAACATGCAAACTTGCATTTACTCAATACATTATCTAATATCTAATGCATAAAAACTCTTTAAAACATAATATAAAGCATGAACAAGCTAGGGTGCATTACACAGGATGGATTTTCAAAAAATCATTTGATCTCTGAATAATTATTTTAATGCCACTTTTCACTAAATTCTTCTAGCATGCGACTGGCTCATGTGAGAATAAAAATGTTTTCTCCTCTGTCTAAGAAACTCAACAGTGAAAATGGAATTGTCAATTCATTTATCACAGAAACTTCCTTTGTAACCTCTTTTATCAGTCTCTAAATCTAACCAACATAACTCTCTAAGAACTAATGTTTAGTAAAAATGCTAACAGCTCTAGAAGTTTAGAAGATATCCTAAGACTTTTTGAGTCAAAATATGTTAGTATGGGTAGCAATACATATTGTTACAGGAAAAAAACAGTATTAACTAAAATAAATTTTAGAAATATAACACCTTTTTCTCATAGTAAGAAACTGTTCATGCTGTTTATTGATAGGAATTAAACCCTCCCTAAGCATTATATTGATTTTTTATCAGCTCACTACTGCCCTACCTAGAAAACTACTTCAAAATAGCTGAAAATGTCAAAAGGTCTTTCCTAAAAGAAAATTTGGGACAGATTGTAATTATTTCTTATTCAATGTCTCTTTTCAAGGGTTATAGCAAGTCAGTTCTGTAATGAACAGATAATTAATTTCGAGTATAAGCAGTGAATATGACAAAAATTTAATTTTTAACTCTTCTAAAAGCCATAACTTACTCACCTGGAATAACAGTAATATATTAATATATATGAAGGAAAGTGAACACAGACACACAGCATATTTTATGGTATAAATAAAGATTAAAACTGACAGTACTGAAAAAAATCTTTAAAACTTAAAACGCCTGAGAAGGAGCTTATGTGGGTTTGGCATCTCAGCTTTTAACCTCAGCTTAGGATAACGCAGGAAAAAAATTTGTAAAGAAGTTTTTGATATTAAGTAAGAATAACATTGAAATGCTTGAATTAATATCTGTCAAATGAAACTAACAGTACATGTAATTCAGTTACCCATAAAGGTAAATATAAATGTCTTGGAATTAATTTTTTGTAGCAAAATTTATCATACAGAATGCATAAACATAAAAACATACCGCAATTTTCCTCAATAAAGAAAAAAATATATAGTATCTTTACTGCCACAAAATATTTTAATTTTAGTTCACACTTAGTATGTAATTTATTAGGTTAAAAAATAATAATAAAAATAATAATTAAAAAAAAGAGCTGGATGAAATAGTAAAAGATTTGAAATTTAAACCAAAAGGATATATGATAATATACATTTAAGAAATATATATTTTTACGGAAGAAATATGAAAGAATATTAAAAAAGAATTATGAAGAAAAAATGCAGACAAGCTTTCTCATGTTTACTTATAATAAATATTTATGATAACATTTAATTAGAATATAATTTTTCTAAAACATAAAAAGTTTAATTCTAAACAAAAATAATTAGTAATGTTTAAAAAAAATTGCATTTTTCACTGAAACACTAATCTACATTACAAAAGACATACATACCTCAGAAACAGCAGTTTCATCAAACTCCGATTTATCCCAGACATATGATATACAATCAACAGTTTTATTTTTATTAAAGGCTTTTTCCCCACAGTAATCTTGACCTTCAATAGATTCATAGCGTTGGCATGAGCTAGGTGATGATATGCCAGAATCATCTGTCTGATTTGGTATAGCAAACCTAACAAATTCTTCACTGTAGCTGGTGTTAAGATTATCACAGTTAGGAATGTGACACCTGGATGAATAATAAAAAAAAAACCTGCTCTTAATCCTGAATTTTAAATAGATCACTTTGAATGTTTGTTAAAAGTCATGGGTTTGCATATAATTATCATGCCCCAAAATCTGTAAAAGTTATTTTAATTTAAAAAAAAGGATGAATGAAAAAATATAATTATGTACAATATAAAAACAACAAAAGAAATTATACCTGTAACTAGTTTAAAAAGAGTTATCAAAATATTTACTGGCTCTTGTAAACCCTTTCTCTACCATAAATATTAAACTAATTACCTCATTCAGTGTTAAAGATAACAAAGTAAGACAGGTGTGCAAGGTCAAAACTAACAGCATTAATAAACAGTCATCAGAAAAAATTGTATAAATATGACCCTCAGTAAATGATGATAGATGACATAAAGACCACATTAAGAAAGCGACAAGCTACATAGATATCTAACCACATAAGACCAGTATTTAGAAACAGGAAACCTGCAAATAATTATGTTTGAAAATCCAGTAGAAAATAATTTTGAATCAATTGATTAAATAAATAAAAATTATTTTGCTTTTGTGTAGCTGAAACTCATGGAGGATACATGATAAATGTTATCAAATATGCTGTTTTCCTTAGATCAGCATCAGATATAGAGTGGCTCCCAAAAGTGTTTGTACACTTACCACTTTCAATGAAATAGGGGTCTATCCATTAATTAAAATGAATATTTCAGAATGAGTATTTAATAATAAGATCTATAATCTATTCTTAACCAAACTACATGAAATATTTTCAAAACATAGTAAAACTTTATTTTTAAGAAACCAATAATCCAAAAGTAACAAAAACTTTATCTCACAAAAGTCATCGTACACTTGTAAAAAATCTCTACATATTAGTAAATATTCTAATTTTTCGTTAAATTAATATTTAGTAGGATATCTTTTAGCATCCACAACAGCTTTTAAATGTCTGGGAATAGATTGCACTAGTTCTTTTGTAATTTCTGCATCAATGTTCAATCGTTCTTCCAGCATAATTATTTTTAGTTCGCTTTTTGTGTGTATGTCGTATTTTCGTACTCGAACCTGGTACGAACCTGATACCCCAATTTCATTGAAAATAGTACAAACACTTTTGGGAGCCATTGTATGTGTGCCCTATACCATCACATATACTTATATATTTCCATAATTATTTATTTTAAAACAAGAAAATGTCTTCTTTTACGAGAAAATACTACAATAACCATTAGGGCATTAGCAAACAGGAATTTATCTCATAAAACTAAAATAAGAATATAAAATTTGAAAAGATCACTACATGCTAAACTTTTCCATAACATTTGAATGACATTTTCCCACACTGTAGGTAAGATTAGAGAATAATTTACATACGTGCTACATTCTAAAATCAACTGAATGGAAGGTGCACACACACACAAACTAAAAAGAGGGAACACAACATTCAGACTAACTGTCAAACATTTTACTAACAGTAATCATTCAGTTCTTATGCTGAATCACTTGCGTCACACTTATGTAAAGATATATTACAATTGATAACGTCTGTTTCTCACTTGAAGATACATAAGACTATGGATAGTAGGATTATAGGGGTACAGAGTTCACCTTTACTTCAAATAGACTATTGTAAATAAAATTTTGAAACAGATGTCGAATTTAAATGATTAACACATATTTCAATATAATAATTCTTGGTGTAAATCTCCATAACAGTGCTTTTTGAATTTCCCAACCGAGTATTTTCGCAAGCTATAATGAAATCAAATATCTGAATTGAAGTCATTACACAGTCAATTAATGTCAATCACGTAAGCGGATATAATTAGAATTTGCATTTGTATTTTACAGGCAAAATCTGTAGAAAATCTGCTTACCTATGCTTGGGCTCCCCTAACAAAAATACATTTGCTAACATATGGATTCCAACAAACAACTGAACGACACAAATCAACAAATATACAAAAGCTTGGAAATTTCCAAAATGTCCTAAATGTTCAATAATTTTCGTAAAATCCATGTTTGCCCACGAAATTTATGACACAAATATTTTAAAGGATCAACTGACAATAAAATGTTAACAGAACGGAGATTAAAAACAAATGATTTCAACACAAGCGAATGATATCGCATCTCTGAAATTACAACACTCCCCCCGGAATTCTCAAGAAACAAAACATGATCATGATACCTGATTCCTTGAGATCTTAATAATACGAGAATTCAAGTGCTAAAAATTTCAATTTATTTTAAAATAATAAATGTTTTCATTCATCTAAAAATAATACACGTCTTATATACAAAACGGTTGAAGACAGAAAATTGCAAAACATTGTAAACGCCTTCACACATGCGCAGTTACTGTTCAATGAAACAGCTGATTCAGAAATACTTTTAAGGTTGGCAACAAGACAGAGCTCAACAGGTTTCGCTTTTTCAAGACGCGGCAAAATAAAAAGCGAAGGTCTAATAAATGTTAAAACAAGAGGGGTTGCAGATACTGTACCTGATTATTTTTATTATTATTATTTTTAAGGGAATAGGGCGCTCATATTTGGCCTCCTGTTGCAGTTATTTCAGCGAAAAATGTTTCAAATTTATTAATTTTACAAATTTTGGGAAAAAAATCCAATTTTCCCCCTTTAAACTCAAACTTTAGGTACCAATAGCAAAAAATGACTGTTGCGCTTGAAAAAACTAATAAAGTTGAACGGAAAAAGTAGACATTATAAATAATGTCAAGGTATACTGTTAAAATGCTGTCCATTAGTTTATAACGGCCCTTAGTCAGAATCTCTCCTCTTCCAAGCGCAACAATCAGAATATATGCTTACTTAGATAACTCTCAGGAGCAAGGGGAACTCCCGTCTCTAGAGGAGGAATTTTTGTTTCACGAAAGGTAGAATAAAAATTAACACGGAATTTGTATAGGGTTTTTTTATTTTTAGCAATCCATAGCTAAAAATATCCGATCAGAAATTCCCAATGGATCGATTCATTCCAGGCTCGGAAACACTACTTTTACAGCAATATATGAAATAAAAAACTATTTCAGGCAGTCTCTTCTAACTAAACTACCGCGGGTTATTAACGTAGGATTACTGATCTTTGCTCACCTCTTTTCCTTTTTTGTTTGGACGCATTTTGCTACTTTTCTGTTTAATTGTTTACTGCTACTGGATTTGGCGCGCTGCCAAAATTATAACTCGCGACGTCAGACAATTTTTTTTCTCTCCGAAGCACCATTAGTGAGGAACGAAATCCTACGTTAAAAAGTTAGGAACCCCGTGTTTGTGCTACAGGTTGAATGAAGATGCAAGAAAGGTGTAACGGTACTTCGATATGGCCAGATCATTAATATAGGCACGAGCTTGGACCAGAGCATTTTTAAAACAGTAAAAATTCAGGCGCATGCAAACGACCTGTAAGGTCAAAAGATTTATGTTTAAAATTTCAAAGATCGGCTTTTTAATGGCAGGCTACATTTTCATTTCCTTGGATTTCCCTGTATCGAAGAGTAACTTTTTTCTTCCACTTTGCGTGCGTCATTTAAAAATCAAGTTATTTAAAGTCACAATTATCATCAAAAAACAGTCCCCCCCCCCCCCAAAGACATGTTCTTATTGTCAGGGCCTACCAATTTTTCAAGATACACGTCAAGTCCTATCCACCGTACCCGGAAGCTTTGCAGAAAGTTAGTTGTGGTCTATTTCCTTTTCTATTTTAGAAAAACATAGTTCCCGAATTATTTATTTATTCCAAGCTAGCTGAATACTCGTGCTTCGCTACGAAGTACATTCAAATTAAATACAACGGTCGATGTATGCAATTAATGCCAAAAAAAATATGTATTTATAAAAAATCGTAACGAATATTTTTATAGACAGAATCATGTAGAAGAAAATATTTAAATTAAATACAACGGTCAATGTATGCAATTAATTTGTATGTTTAATATCCATAAAACATACTAATTTGAATGAAATTCTTAAAAAATTTCCATCTCAATTAGTCTAGTGGTTAAATTTTATCTTTTACCGTATTTTAAAATTTTCTTTGTCAATTTATTTCGTTGTTATGCACGTGACGCAAAATTAATCTAAAGTATCACAAAAAGTAAAGAAACCACGTGATCAGCATTTAATAAATTCTAAAAATTAATTTTTAAAAATTCACCAAAAATCAGTAAATGGACATAAAGATTCGAAAAAGATTTAATTTGAAAGAGATTTTTATGATCTTTCTCGTGATATAAATTTTATAACCCTCAGATTATTATTTTAAATTCAAACTTGAAAAAAGTTACAAAATCAGCTTAAAAATTTAATTTTTAAAAAATCTAACAAGAATTTTTCAAAAATCTTTCATAGTTCACCCCTACACTATAAGAAGAATCGCCATGAAAAATTTCATCCCTTTAGGTCCAGCGGTTTGGTCTGTGCGCAAGGCCGGATTTTCCTATAGGCTAACTAGGCTTCAGCCTACGGCCTCAAGATCAAGAGGGGCCTACATTCAAATTGTTAGCAAAATTAAAATTACACTATTCTAAAAACAGTGAACACTAAAACACTGGACCAAAAATGAGGATTAAATTCATATTAATTCATTCTTAAACTTTAAATGCGAATTATATGAAATAAATTTATCTTAATTGAATTTGGTTTAATCTTCAATGTTTTCAATATATATAGGTTTGTACCAATAACAACATGTTTCATTTAATATATTGATATATGAGGGGGTGAAAGGCAAAGTGGTGTAAGTCACATTTTCAACTTTTTTTATTTGAGGGCAAAAATGCAATCTCCATGTTCAATTTATAATGGAATTGCAAATACTTATTATTTTCAATATTATAATAATACTATGAATTATAATTTGTTCAATTTATAGTGGAATTTTTTGTAGTTTTTGCTGTAAAATGCTTTGGACTTACACCATTTGGCTCACTGACTTACACCACTTTCCCTTTCACTGCCTCATATATCACAGTAATGATGTATTTTATTATCTCTCATGTAATTTACAAATTTAAAAATGAGAGGTGAAAGAGCCTCATAAGTGGAATAGCCTAGGGCCCCTTTTCATCTAAATCCGGCCCTGTGTGTGCGTCATCTGTCAGTCAGTCACAGAACTGTTTTATATATACAGTGTGTAACAAAATTATAAGACCACTGTGGATTTTGTGATTTTTACTATAAATAGTATAATTTTTTAAAAATTAAATTAGGTTGATGATAATAAATGAAATATAAAATATATGAGATATGATTTTAAGAGATATTTGACTATACTAATTATTTTATCAACAATTTCAAATTTTTCCAATCAAATATCTGTAACAAAATTATAAGACCACTAGTTAAAACAATTTTTTTTAATAAAACTAATATGATGTTGATCTATCATTTTTCTGAATAACTTCAAATACTCGAATTTTCCTTGAATTAATTAGGTTTTCGAGCAAATATTTGGGAATTTTGTCTCATTCATCCATGATAGCTAGTTCCAATTCATACACAGAATCATACTGACGGTTATTTGCATACACTTGACGAGCCAAATGGCCCCACAAGTTTTCGGTGGGATTCAGGTCTGGACTAAGGCTTGGCCAGTTTAAGACCTCGATTTTTTCTTTTTGAAACCAGTTTTTAGTTGATTTAGACAAGGGGTTTCCAACTGGCGGCCCGTGGCCCGCGAAGACTTCTAGAAAAATAATTTGCAGCATCAATTTAGATATTCTTAGTTAACGAAAAATGTTTTTGTAAATATCTTTATTGTTTTCAAATGCTGTTCATTTACAAAAAAAATTGATTTTTCCTCGAATTCCATGAAAAGTAGGGTGTCCACTCATGTTCTATTTCATACCCCCCCCCCACTTTTCATTTGACTTTTTTTTGTGTGTGTCTGTGTAATTTAACGAAAGTTGGCCAGTTATAATCAAGGTCGTTGTTGGAGGTTCATCCTCGAATTATTAAAAATTTCATAGTACATACTATACACAAATCCTCCAAATCCCCATCCCTCAAGAGAAAAAGTCCTGGGTATGGTCCTGGTTAAATTGCGGCCCGCCACTAGACAGGTGTTTTGGATTGCGGCCCTTGGACACTTGTAAGTTGGAAACCCCTGATTTAGACACATGGCATGGTGCATTGTCTTGCTGAAATTTCCAGTTTGATCCTCCTAAAAATGGGCCAAAAGGTATAAGGTATAAGGTGTTGGTAAAGCAGTTGTTGATAACAAATGGAGTCCATTTTTCCAAGAACTCGCTGCAGATCACATTTCCCATCATGTGGAAAAGCTCCCCACACAATCACAGAGCCACCACCCATCTGTCTACTGAAGAAAACCCGAGGTTCCGTTCGTAAATCATGCCAGTAGAAAATATTACCGTCCGGGTCATCCAAATTAAATTTTTTTTCGCCGGAAAAAATAATATTTTTCCAAGCAGCATCCCAGGTCATGACTTCCTTTGCCCTCTTCAGCCTTCCTTCTCTATGATGCTTTAACAGTCTTGGTTTTCTTTTTAATTTCCGAAGAGCAACATTTGAATTTGATCTTAAAGTGCGCCAGACTGTCATATGTGAAATAGTTTTACTTGTCTGCTGTGTTATTTTACGAGTAGACAAGTTCTGTTTCGTTGCAAGCTTGAAAATTCGTCTATTATCGCGAGCTGAAAATTTACTCTTTCTGCCAGATCTTTTATATTTTCCATAAAAATCTCTTTTACTTAAAACGTTATGAATAGCAGTTTTAGAACGTTTAAGTATCTTACTTATTTCACGTTCCGAGTTTCCAGAGCCCTTATAAAACCAAATTTTTCGAACTTTTAGTTCAGATAATTCTTTTCCACGTGGCATTGTGAATTTCCTCATAAAAACAAACAAATTAAATTCTATTTTCCTTTACAATATTATCGTTTGGACTTTTTTGTGATGTAAAGTTACGGTTTATCTACGATTTTGAAAGAAAAAAATAAAATAGTTTTAAAAACTCAAACGATTTTAAATAAAAAAAATAAGTGGTCTTATATTTATGTTACACCAAGATTTCAAAAAATTGTTTGCTGTGTGAAATTAACTCAATTTTTTTTCCTTTAAGCGATTTATTTGAGAAAATATAATTTTTTTCATTTGCTTCAAATTTTAAAATTATTCATTTTATGCAGTGTAATATTAAAATGAGTGATATTTTGGATGGTCTTATAATTTTGTTACACACTGTATATAGATGAGTGTTAAAGCAGGATGCTGTAATCCATGCTGCATTCACCGGATACGAATATTAACTTCGATTCTGCGTCCGACCTCCCAGTTATTAGAATTTTACATCATGATTCAATGGTGATGAGATTATTTTGTCTCCTTTAGTATTCCAAAAACTAACATGTCAAGGTTTAAAGAAACAAAACTGGGCGTATCTGCATATTATAAGCTATTTTATAATTTGATGAACCACTGAAAGAAATTAGAAATTTAAATTGATACTTTCCAGAATTTTTTAACATCTATATCCCGAAATTAATTGATCAAGAGGTTACCAATCAATACGATCAAAGAAACCATTTTTCAGACTCTTCGAAATTTCACCAGAGAATCTATTTCTGCCTTCAGGACAGGGAATGAAGAAATTTTTATTAGCTTGAATGATAAAAACATTATGCAAAAGTTTTTACGAGCAGATAACGTAGTATTGTTTGAAGACAATTTGTGACGCTTTTGTTTTAAGTGTTCGGAGAAAGAATCGATTTCCTTCTTCAAAGATCTTTTGCCTCAACTTCTTATCTTTCAATAGCAGAAGGACAAGATAAATTCATTTTTAGGAACTTAAAGCTTTACATATGAAATAAAAATCTATATAAAAGCTCCATACTTGAATTTTAACCTAAACTTACGAAAATATAAACAAATTGTAATAAAAAGAAAGTTTCTGACAAAATGCCACCGTTTTATCGGCGATTGACAGTTCTTAGGATATTCTATTCTTCTTATTATTATTTTATTTATTTATTTTTTTTTTGTACAACACAACTATATGGTCGATAAATATTTATGAAATCACAATTCGGTTGATTATTTTTTATAAACCATAGCCGGGTACAACAGGAGAAGCGAAGAAAACTATATTCACACAAATACAAAATACACACACACAAAGTATACATAAACTTCCGAAAAAAAAGTGGCCGTTTTGAGAGGTGGCCATCGAAAAGAGGTTTCTTCCATAACATAGGCTCTATAGAATCAATGGCACTATGAATTGGTTCTGAACAAAATATGGCCATTTAGAGGGGTGGCCGGTTAGAGAAGTTTCACTGTGTGTGTGTATGTATATATATATATATGACAAGCGTTGATTCACGCTCGCTGTTCTAAAATGGTTTTGCAGTCTTTCGCACTCATTCAAGTCTGTGGCGTCGTAATAAGGCAGTCCTACACATTAAATACATTCAACAATGTCCATTCTCTTATGTTTATTCTTCCATTTCAGAGTAAAACCACTCTCCAATCTCATATTGAAAACCTGGCCTTCCGGCCATCTCAGTATTACAGAGCGTTTTATGCGTCTTTCCTACTCGGCTTCTTTTTCCGTTACATCGAAAAAACGCGCACTAACCTATTTAAATTGTTCGAGAACTTTTTAAGCTGAACTCATCACTTTCCAACGTAGTTCTATCCCACCAATTCTCCAAGGCAACTCAATTCTATTAATAGCTCTGGCTGCAAGTAGCTTTAGAGCTATTACTGGTTTTCTCTATCATCTTTTTCTTATTTATATATACACTCATGGACAAAAAAATTAGCGCACCAAGAAGGAGTCGTCAAAATGAAACGAAATTTTACATACGTAATGACTATTTTGATATAAGTAAATGATAAGAAAATCAAAGAAAAAGGATAATTTATTTCAGAGAAAAAGGCAAAAGAACGGAGGAGTTAATACTCCGTTGGACCCCCTCTAGCGCGAATGCACGATGCGATACGATCGGGCATTGAGTCATACAAGTTCTGTATGATGTCTTGCGACATTTCGTTCCAAATTTGCTGTAACCTTGCCTCTAGTTCGTTCAAACTCGTGGGATGCCCAACTCGTCGTCCCAAATGCTCCTAGATATGCTCGATTGGAGACAAATCTGGGGATCGGGCAGGCCAAGGAAGGGTAGTAACAGTGCGGAGACAGTCTTGTGACACCCTTGCTGTATGAGGCCGAGCATTGTCTTGTTGAAAAATGGCTCCTGGGAGCCGTTGCATGAGTGGCAACACATGTGGTTGCAGGATTTCATGAACATACCGCTGGGCTGTCATGGTGCCACGGAACAATACTAGGGGTGACCGTGTATTGTAGGCAATGGCACCCCATACCATCACACCAGCTGTGGGAGCGATATGTCGCTGTACAGCAAAGGCAGGATTGAAGCGTTCACCACGGGCTCTCCACACACGAACACGATTGTCATCACTGCCGAGATTGAATCTGGATTCGTCGCTAAATACGACCTGGTTCCATTCCGCTGCAGTCCAGTTTCCTCGTGCGCGGCAAAACTCCAAACGGAGGCGTCGATGGGTGGGCGTCAAGGGCAGCACACGTAATGGGCGCCGCGATACCAACTGTCCTTCAGCCAGGCGCCTTCGTATGGTTCGAGAAGACACAGAGGCCCCTAGTGAAGGTGCTACCTGTGCCTGGATGGCGGCCGATGAAGCAGTTGGCTGTACGCGTGCATTTCTTACGATGTGGCGGTCTTCTCGACGACTGGTCTGTCGAGGGCGTACTGAGCCTGGTCTTCGTGTACATGACATCTCTCGGGTCCACTGGTCCCAACACCTCCTCACAACACAATCAGAGCGGCCTAATTGACGAGCTACTCGCCTAGCTGACCACCCAGCTTCCATCATCACGACGATTCTCCCCCTCTCAAACTGCGACAACTGCTTATATTGTCTTCGAACACGGCGTAATGGCATGTCTATCTCAGCTCTTCCTTTGTAAATGATTCAGCACACTCAAACAAGCTTTGGTTACCTGTTTTAACTCCACAGAGTACGATGTTCAACGCCCTCTACCGGCTATACGTAATGCGCAATCACGTTGCATTTCTAATCATTTGCATATCTCCCCGACATGTACCTTCATTGCAAGTTTCGTTACGATCCCGCAATTATTTCTTGGTGCGCTAATTTTTTTGTCCATGAGTGTATTACTGACATTCAAATAAATTTATCTCCTTCAAAATAATCGCCAAAGGAGTCTACAATTTTTCCAACTTTTCTTCAAGTCATCGAAACACTGTTTATAGGCGCTGGAACTAACCATTCGCAAAATGCGCGTAACATTTGATTTTATATCCGAGACGTTTTCAAATCTCTGTCATTTCATGGATTTTGCATTTTTCGATTACAAAGGACTTATTTACCACGAATTTGTTCCTGAAAATCAAACAATTAATCAGTATTTTTACAAGGAGGGGCTTTTTCGATTAAGAAACAGGATAAGGCGAGTTAGGAAGGAACTGTTTGATTCTGGGCAATGGTTTCTTTTACACGATATTGCTAGGCCTCATACAGCAATATCTTTCTAAGCATTCAATTACAGTTATAAATCACCCACCATATTCTTATCGCCAGCTGATTTTCCCCCCCTTTTTCCGAAGCTTAAGATGGCCATGAAAGAACAGAGATTTGAAAAAGTCTCTGATATTAAATCAAATGTTACGCATATTTTGCGAAAGGTTAGTTCCAACGCCTATTAACAGTGTTTCGATGACTTAAAGAAAAGTTGGAAAAATTGTATAGACTCCATTGGCGATTATTTTGAAGGAGATAAATTTATTTGAAAGTGAGTAATATTTTTCTTATTTATAAAAAATTGTCCGGTTACTTTATGGGCGCACCTTGTGTATACATATAACAAATATAATAAATAATGTATATAAAATATATATAAACTATATAATAAATATATATATTAAAATATCCATTTTATTTTAGTGTTACCTTCGGACTATAAGACGCACCCGAATTTTAAGTCGATTTTTTTGTATGGAAAAAGGTGCGTCTTACATACAAAAGGTCCGACAAATACGGTATCTGTCAAGGGCTATTTTATATTGGATACACGTAAAGAGATGGTCAGTCTAACCTTTCCTCTGACATCGGAAAAAAAAAATAAAGATTTAATTACACATCGGTCAGATTTCGTCTTTTAACTCTTTGTGACACGCTATATTAAAATACACATGAAATTTGGAAAAAATGTAGTAAAAAGGGTCAGATGAACTTTATATATTTTATGCCTCTCAAAAAATTCTGCTGATCTTATTTTTACTGGAGGAGGAGGTGGGATACTGTTTGTTCCACAATGCAACAACGACACCATTGTGCTGAGAGTTATGCGGTATATAATATAAATCAATGAAAATAAGATATATACAATAAAATACCGCCAACAATTGCTTTAACCTTTAGTTTACGGGGCCCATTTTTTCGATTCCCTCTTTAGAACGGGAAATTTCATACCCCCTTTGTAAGAAGAGCCATTATGGGGGTTATTTACACATATATATATATATATATATATATATATATATATATATATATATATATATATATATATATATATATATATATATATATATATATATATACAGTGATTTCCGCTTATAAGAATCACGTTTGTTATTACTGTTTTTGATTCTTATAAGCGGTTGATTCTTATAGCCGAAATTTAGGCTTTTGGACAGGCATACACACACCTATACATACATATTATTAGATAAAATACCATAAAATAGTCTTTAATTTACCTTAATTATCTTTTATTAAAATTAATTTTTTATAATTTTAAAAATACAACTTAATTTCTAGACCTATAAGAAGATACACATGATTATAGTAAGAGAAGAAAAAAAATCCAATATTTGTTACAACATACCTGCTTAACAGTTTTAACATTTCAACTACAGAAAGGGAGCAAGAAAAAGTTTTCTATGGTAGTTTGACGTAATGAAGTTTTCATGAGGCTGTTTCAATACTCTTTCAATATTAATAGTCTCAGACGAAGATTCACCTTCTAGCTTACGTTTCACGGTTTGATAACGTGCTGGATCTACTAATGTCACGTTTGCCAAAGTAATAGTGGACACTTCGCCGAAGATTTATGTGTTTCAGGGTCCAGGAAGCCGCAACCAAGATGTGGGAGGTGGGAAAAAAAAGAGTCCTTATTTTTGTTTCTTAGTGGAGAAAAGTGAAATCGGACCCGGACGGGTAAAGATGCCCCTGTTTCAAGCTAATAGGACAGTGTTGTGCTAAAGAGTTTAAGGGGAAACTATTATGTCTAACAAATAAAGGAATGAATTTTACGACTATATTCCATCCCATCTTATCAATCTTTCTTTAAAAAAAAAAGAAAGAACTTCGTGCCTTTTGAGGGTTTAATTGGTTTTTTTGGAAAAATAAAAGGAAAGCGAAGAGTATAAACTGATTCTTAAAACCGGTGGATTGATTCTTTAAAGCGAAAATTTTAACATGGAAATAATACATTTGTTTTTGTTTTCGCGATATTGATTCTTATAACCACTGATCACTATAAGCGGTGGTTACTGTATATATATATATATATTTTTTTTTTCATTCATTCATTCTCGGGCCCGGGAACATGCTATACCACTTTTAGAACTATTGCGCTTTTGGCGATTAAAGCTAGGAGATCTGAATGGGGATCTTCAAAGTCTTTCTATTTGCTTAATCAAATCTGCAATTTGCTTCTGAATTTCAATAATAGGATCGTGTTTAGAATTTACGGCATGAATTTCATTAGAAATCTCATTGGTAGTAACATCTAAAATTTCATCAGCCGTTAAAGTGAGCTTATCGAGGCTGTCTTCCGAAACCGAAAGTATGGCTTGCACATTTTTAGGCAATCTCTGAAGCCATAAAGTACGCAAAAAATTATCATCTAATGTATTTCCGGCTAGTTGTCCCATTTAACGCAATAAATGAGATGGTTTGTCATCTCCTAAAACTAATTCTGAGAGTAAAGCTTTTATTCTTTTTTGTTCAGAATCCGAAAATTCTGCATTGAGCCTGCTTGACTAAACAATGGATAAAAATCCTACCTTGCAAACTTGTATGTTACATCAACAGCAAGTAGTGGTGAAAAAAAATGTTACAGCTCAGCTAGAAAAGTAATCCATGTATAAGAAGCACGTATGACTTTTTTAAATCGAAACGGCCATGTTTCATTTCGCCAAAATATTATGGAAGGATTGCGTTTAATTCTTCACACGGGTTACCACTGAAGTCGTATAAAGGCATCATGATCAGAGAAGGGGTGCCGAGCAGAGGTCGTGAGAGTTCGGCCGCCTCATGTTCATATTCAAGGAAAGATGAAAGAGGGGGCAGTGGTGGTCTCTGTTTATTACCTCTCAGGTTGCAGAGCATGTAGTAACGGTCAAGAAAGATGTGATGAAGGGGATGGGCCAAGCAGCTTATATCAAGTGTATATAAAATTATATACTTCATGTATGCAATATATGAAGTTATACACTTCATATATACATAAATGATGTTACAATTCGGTTCAAAGTAAATTAGACATATTTAAAGACCCTGTCATCATTGGGGTTGTAAAAGACTGCAACAGATGTTTAGAAAAGATAAAAAAAAGAGAGCATTTTCAGGCACAAACACTCAAATAAAATTACATTTCACGTCGATCCATGAGTACTTCACAATTATCTTATCAGGTTTCGGTTTGGGAAGTCTTTTAAGAGATAAAATGTCTGGAAAAACGGTTAATCAATTTCTTCAGGATCTTTTACTTCCCTCAAACTTTAGTGTTTCAAAAAGCGGATAAATAGACGACACTTTGAAGCCTTAAGAATACACGTATTAATTCATTCCGCGTAAACCTAAAACACGGAGCAGTGACCATAAACGAAATCAGTATATCGAAAATTACATACAAATATATATATATATATACTATATTTTATTTCCTCGGCTTGACGACGAACAATCAATTAGTTCGAAACATGTAGCCATCCTTTTTATTAGATTGTGGTTATTAAGGCTGCTGTGTAATACTAACCCTATTGGATCCTCTCACTTCGATGTTAACCTGTGGAGAAAATGTGTTCAAGGATTGCCAACTTGGATTGAAAGAATAATTTTTTAAAATTGTACTTTACAACAAAGAAAGAAATTTTACACCTTGGGGAATTTTTCATTATTAAAAAAAATGCAAATAATATTTAAAATTTTAAATTATTCGGGGGGAAAATCTGGTATAGTGTGTTAAACGCTCATAAATTCCTTTGGTCGACGAAATTTATAAAATGAATCCTGTTGCAAGGTGAAAAAAGTTCAGGCTATCTGCGAATACCATTTTTATAGAATTATCAGCATTTATGTAGCTGTAAATAATAGACACATTTTCTCCATAGGTCAACATTGAGGTGAACGAATCCAATAGGGTTAGTACACAGCAGCTTTAAGACGTTGACAAGCAGATATTTAAATTAAGAAAAAAAATCATTTAAAATTAGGATATGACTATGCGACATATAATATGAATTTATATGCCATAGGCACTGGTCAATGAAATGTCATAAATTACCGTACACTACTTAGAAGATGTTACATGACTTTTCATATCAAGTGGGGAGGTAATTTTAGTCCCCAATACATCTTTATAAAGGGATTACAAGCCTAATTTTTTCCCCATTTCTTTTTTTGTGATGCAACACCTTTAATTTTAATCACAACCCCTCTTTGAAATTTTAACTTATATAATATCATCTCATTACCGTCAATTTTTCTTCGCATATTGAACTGATGTAACCCTGATCAAACCCGGCGCTAAGCAAGCATTCGTAAGGAAAAAATCCTTCCTGAGTTTCCAGGCTCACCGAACACTTGAAAACATTATTCCGCATCTTTCTGGGATTTGTATCAACTCTAATTCTTAGGTTTTTTAGCAGAAAACGCAGCCTTAACCCACACATATAGGCCCCAAGTACATTGCTTATTCATATTAACATCCATCCCTTATTCTTTGATAAATTCTCCTAGCACAAAAATGAGCTCATTATGCATCTAATGCAGAGGTCCCCAAACTTGTTTATCCCGTAGACCCCGTGCCGATTTTTTCTCTTTTGGGTAGACCCCCTGCAATCCTAATACTGATTTTTTACAAATTCATCAACTTTAGAAGTGTTTATGAAGCTGACACAGAGCTACTCACTTTGAGAGGGTTGACGGTAGAGTGAAAAATTAAAAAACATATAATTAATATATATATATATATATATATATATATATATATATATATATATATATATATATATATACAGTCGAACCTCCATATATCGAAGTAGCAAAAAGCCGGAAAAAAATTCGATATATAGAATTGATCTTAGTTTTATAATAATTCTCCTAAAACATTGAAATTAAAGCTAATTTTCTTATACGAAACTCCAATTCCAATTTATATGTGAATCAGATTAAATGACAGTTAATAACTAAAAACTTAATTAATGTGAAAGATTTATTGCGTACTATATACCTTTAAAAACACAATAATCCAGACAGTGGTTACAGTGATCACAGTTACATTCTTTAAAAAAAAAACTACGAATATCTTGCTGAACAGCCAGTTTTGCGGAAAGTCAATCAAACAAATGCTCGCATTTATTCAGTCCATTAAAAACTTCATCAGGGACATTTTCAACGAATTGAAGTACACGAAATATTGTTTCAAACGCCAAAAATTTGGGAGATTTTATTATAAAGTGGAATAAAATCTCCCAATATTTCGTGAAAAAAATTTCGATATATAGAGATTTTTTCGATATATAGAAGCAGTTTTTCTATGTAATGAACATGGAGATTTGCTAAGAGTTCGATATATAGAAAATTTCGATATAGGGAAGTTCGATATATGGAGGTTCGACTGTATATATATATATATATATATATATATATATATATATATATATATATATATATATATATATATATATATATATATAAAGTTTTATAGTTATACATTTATCAATTAAAACGACACAAAATGCAAATCTAGTTACATTTTTACATAGAATAAACACAACAAAATCAATGCTTTTAATGGGAGGGATGAGCCTGATGTTTTGATAGCAAAATTTCAATATTCGGTTTCAATTTAGTCAGGTTTAACCTTAAATCTCCTCGGCGAGTGATTTCCAATCTGTTTCTCTTTTTTTTTTTTTTTTTTTGGTAAGGAGATTGACAACTGCGCTGAAACCCCTTTCTACGAGGTATGAAGATGGAAAAGCTATCAAAAACTTTCTCGCGATAGTTCATAATGCAGAATATGTAACAGTTATGTCTCTTTGAAGCCAGAATTGTTGATATCCCTTTCTAAACTGCACCCTAAGTTCTTCGTTGGTGATTATACCGATCAGTTCTTCTTGTAATATGACATCCGTTTATTCAGTGTCACCGTATGGATTAATAATCCACTGTGGTATTTCCATAGTCAATACATCTTCAAACCTAATTTCAAAGTTTGTGTGAAGGACATTTAAATCTTGAACGTAGGCTAAAAGGCCATAATCCTGGCAGTTTGTCTGTGCCAAATTGGGAAACTGGCAAGTTCAATATAACGGCTACCTGCTGGCCCTCGCTCTAACCATTCCAGTTCAAAAGTCCATGATGTCGCAACACGTACTGATGCCGAAAAGTGAATAGATTTCTTACACAATTTTATGAAATATACATATAATTTGGAAATGTATCTATCTATTATAAGAAAGTACTCATATTACGTAAATACCTCCATAGGTACTATCCGTGTTAGGCGGATTATTACATTTACGGGAAGCCAAAATTTTGGTGACGACCTGTCTAACTCGTGGACCCCATTTACATCTCGTGCAACCCTAATTTTCTTTTTCACTGGCATGGACCCCTTGCAGATCTATATCGACCCCTGAGGGTCGATATAGACCACTTTGGGAATGACTGGTCTAATGTTTGATGAAAGCAAGATAGATCGCGCAAAAATTCAAAGGCGCACGACAGAATTCAGGCTGTGGTCAAGCGGCATCCTAGTGTTTAGCACGCCGGCTTTCGACACCACGGGTGTTCGGTAAGAATCCCAACAAGCGCCACTGAATGCACTCGTGTCTACGCCGGGTATGGATAAGTAAAACCTGTTGGACGGAGAATCCCTCCATGTGGTATGTGGGTGGGAGGAGGGTACGAACCCACCAGATGTCGCCCATTCCTCAGTCAAAATTTAGCTGGCACCAGAGGGTGGGGCTGGTTCACTTATACTGTGCCCCCATTACACACACACACCAAAAAAAAAAAAAAAAATGTGCTATCATCGGGCGAACATCGAAAAAACATTGTCTGCCATGTTGGAATAAATGAAAACAGAATTCAAGCGGTTCAGATAGGATGGAGAGGCTTGCCTTTGTTATAATTACTTAGTATTTTAAGGAACGAATAAACTGACTTTTACAATTAAATTAAAGAATGTAAATACAGTTTTTTTTTAAAGTCGTGCACAGGGTGTATTGATGTTCGGGAGGTCATCATGATATTATACTTTAAAATGACAACTGTCTAACAGAAAGCAATGTGGGTACTTAAGTCAACACAAAATACACCCTGCATGAGGGACTATATAACGTAGTGTCATTCAGGGTGTGTAGACACGCTTCATTTTGAGAAAAGAAGTACTTATTAAACATATCTAAAGGAAAAACTGAGCATCTGCATTTATATACATGCATCAATAAATATATATTACCGTTAATACTTTCATGTAAAGTAATACATAACATTATAATTGAACAAACAAATGAATGTTATGTCACATCAAATAAGGGAATGTTCTGAACTTCAACTTTTAGTGGGTGAATTAAATTTATCTTGAAAAGAATTTAGAAAAATCACAATGGAAAACCATAAAAATCTTAAAATAGAAAATTATCAATAACCATATTAAATAACTATAGTTTAAACAAATTAACAAATCAATATTTTTTAATTGAGATTTTGCTAATCAATAAATTTTTATTGATTTTTACAGATTGTGTGTGATACTAGAGAAAAAAAACAGTATAATTTCTATAGTGACCATTCTTAAAAACGTACAGTTTTTTTTAAAATGAAATTATAGTCCAGTCAATTTGTGCTCAAAAGGGGCCCTCGAGGGAAAATTTTGGGGTAGTTTTGATTTCTTCTATTTTATATGTTTTTTGGGGTGCTGAATCAGAATCTGAGGTTTGTTAACAAAATTTCGTGACGCAACATTGAAAAAAATGCAAAAAAAGGTGAAAATTTTCATTTTTTGGTGGTTTTTTGCTTATAACTCGGAAACTATCAACTTTTCGTATATAACCCCATTTATCAAAATTAAAGTACACAAAATTTCCTACAAATTTCACTAGTTAGGTTTTTTTCTCCGACGGACCGTTTGGGCTCAAGCGCTATTTGAAAATTGGCGTATTTCGGCTGGCTCCGCAAAAACCCACTTTTTGCACTCCAAAACTTATCATTAAAGGCTGTCATTTAATACCTCCTTCCAATACAATGTAGGATTTTCAAAATCACATTGTATTTAAATTCTGTGCAAATATAATTCCGTCTTGTACGTCTTTTCATGTTATTTGTTCTCGGCGAGCCTCACCAAATGATTTTATAACTGACCCGTTTGGTTTAAAAGCCCTCTTTCCTTCCATTCGATTCCTTCACAGACGATTCAAGGCCAACTACGTCACCGTGTACATGCGTACCCAATCAACACCCCCTATATCCGATATAGGGGTGTTGACCCAGTCTCAAGTCCCTTCATATTGTTCACGAGGTTTCCTCCCCTCCACCCTCCAAAAAAAAAAAAATAAAAAATAAAAACACCGACCATCCGATTCCTACCAGTGGCAGTGCGAAGGAAGTAAGTAGTTCAGTGTTATGGTGCATATACATTGGTACAGAGTTCTCTGCCTGCAGATCCCCGACTCCTGTCACCACATTAGTCACGGTATTTAGAACCACCCCCATTCCAATGAACACGTGTCTTCCAGATATTCCCCCATTTAGAACCCCCCCCCCCATTCAAGCCCACAAGGTCCCTCGTGTTTCTTGATCTAGTGTCCCCCGCCCCCACTGTCACCATTTGCCCCCCAGAACCTCGGGTTCTCCTTTGATGCTATGCGTCGGACCGCCAGAGGAGGAGATCCACGCATATACAGAGTACAGAGAGGAACATAAATCACTGGCAGATGCAGAGAACTCTGTACCAATCTGTATGCGTTATTAGAATCCAACGACAACAGGATTCAAAAGTTATATTTACGCGTAGTGTTAAAAATGGCTTCAAATGTGTGTTTTATTTGTGATGAAGTGCTGGATAATAACGTAGAGAAGGTGATAACGGTGCGGCAAAGAGGCTTGAAAACGTTTATCGAGTCAAGAAAGAAGAGGAAGGATGGTGAGCATGTTCAGCTACGTGAAAAATCTGCAGTTGATGTTCATGAGCGATGTCGTACAAACTACATTAATAAAAGAATGATTGCAGCTCATTTGAAGAAGGCGGAACAGGGTAGAGAGCAAGTCAAAAGACGTTCTACTGAAGCGCATTTCAATTTCAAAACTCATTGTTTTATGTGTGGCCTCGTCATAACACCTGACTTTATAGAACAACAAAGAAAAAAGAAAATCAATCGTAATATTGTGTATCAGGTTCGAATTTTGAAAGTCAAGGAAACTATCATAAAAAGGGCCGAAGAACGTGGTGATGAGTATGGATAAGCCATAATCAAACGTCTTTTGCCTGTCTCAGACTTGGTGGTTTCTGATTGTCAGTATCATAGTTTATGCATGAGAAAATTGTACAATCGCCCAAAAATTCAAGAGAAGAGAAAAAGGGGTCCATTCGCCAATCATGCTGAAGCAGCAATGGAATATGTCTACACTTATCTTGAGAATAGTGATGGAGAATGTCAGTTTACGCTAGACGAGTTGGTGGACCAAATCAAGGGGGATTATCGTCCTGACATAAAGACAGTTAAAGCTCATCTACTCAAAAAAATGGAAGCGATATAATAAATGACCTTTTCTCCAAACAAGAAGCTGGTAGTGTGTTTCAAAAACACAGGGTATAAAATTTTAAATGATGCTTGGTACCAGCAGGCGTTAAAAAATGAACAACAGGAAAAACTCCGGATTATTAAGACGGCTGCTGCAATTGTTATTGAGGGTATCCGGAGCCAGGTTTATGAGACCGCACAGTACCCCTCACCTGATAAATTTTTGGAAGGAAATGAGGAACTCATTCCTGAAAGTCTCTGTACATTTATGGAAACAGTTGTACTAAACAAAAAACGTGGGGACCATGATATGTGGAAGAAGAAGAACACAGAACTGGCTCATAGTCTTGTAGCAGCAGTGAGGCCCATATCATTCATTTCACCAGTCCTCGTAGGGTTGGCAGTGTTTCTGTACAAGAAGTACGGCTCAAGGAAATTAGTCGATGTGGTTTCCTCATTGGGATTTTGTTCGACTTACACAGAGGCTGTCCGCCTGGAAGCATCAGCTGTCAGCAGCGATCCGCTGAAAGTTAACCAGCCATGCTTTTCACAGCAGGTGTACGACAATGCTGATTTTAATGTACATACAATCGACGGATACAGCACCTTTCACGTCATGGGTACAGACTGAAGAACTACGCTTACATGATGCGGAAGGTATGTCTAATCTCACAATCTATTTCGTAATCACTCATCTCTCCTTAAGATATGATCACAAGTTGTTGTTTTCTCTTCTCAGCACCTCTTTCATTTTCCAGATGAACAAGCCCCGACTCTGACGACAGAACAACCCGAACCTGTGCCAGGACTCGCCGCCTTCGAAGAACCTCAGCCAGGACCCTCTAAACGACAACGGCTCATATAATAATGTAATATATGATCATATGTATTGTAATACAATATAATAAAATGTAATAATTTTTCAAGATTTTTCTTTGGAATTTCAACTTTTTTGTAACAATTACAACTAATTTGTACAATTTCGGACTTCTTTAAATAACTTGAACATTATTTTATTTTTGAAAAAATTATCTGTACCTCTACATATACGATCTAAATAAGGTATGTGCAGAGAACTGGGAGGAATTCACTAATTGACAGCCATTAATAATAAATTAGAATTTTGGAGTGGAAAAAGTGGGTCTTTGAGGAGACAGCCGAAATACGCCAATTTTCAAATAGCGCTTGAGCCCAAACGGTCCGTCGGAGAAAAAACCTAAATAGTGAAATTTGTAGGAAATTTTATGTACTTTAATTTTGATAAATGGGGTTATATACGAAAAGTTGATAGTTTCCGAGTTATAAGCAAAAAACCGCCAAAAAATGAAAATTTTTACCTTTTTTTGCATTTTCTTCAATGTTGCGTCACGAAATTTTGTTAACAAACCTCAGATTCGGATTCAGCAACCCAAAAAACATAAAATGGAAGTAATCAAAACTACCCCAAAACTTTCCTCCGAAAAACACAATTTGACTGGACTATTATATTGATTTTAAATATAATTGTTTGAAAAAAAAATTTCTTTTCACTAAATTTTTTTAATCAAGTAAGTGGTTATTTTGTTTTCCCATATTATGAACATTATAATAAAATACTAGTGACAATAAAAGTTATTCACATTCAGGATTATAAAAGATAGAAAGTCAAAAAAACTTCCCTGAGGACTGAGCACTCTTATTTTTCTGACACCTATTTCTAAAACATTTTATCTTACATAAAAGGCAGGACAAAAGATATACATCACAGCAGTTGTAGATGATGATAAGTTCATGAGGGATCTTCTGTAATATTACAAAGAAAGCTTCAGAAATAATTAACTGTCTCTTATATATATTTAACTGGGAAAAAGGGCTGTTTTGAAAGGTATAACCTGATCCAAACCGATTTCCAAAATATTTAACAAAACTGCCTGAGACATTTATGTGGCCAAACTAATAACACAAAATTGGTATAATTTTATAACAACAAACTGCAAGTAGAATAACTGAAAAGAAAATAAGTAATGAAACATCTAACAGCATTATTTATGCATTTTTTTAACATAAATTTTATTATGTTCATGTTATTAGTGCAAATAAAAGGTTAGTGTATTTTAATACATAAGGGGTGTAATAACCTTTTCTTAACCACAATCTATGGATTGATTTCTCACACTTTTAATTAGGTAAGCAACAACTCAGTCCGTAATCTTAACATCTGATGATGAGAATTTCAGAGCTATGAAATGATTACTGGTGAAGGCTTATGGAACATTTTTGCATGGTGAAAAAGATTCATGCAAATATAGTGTTTCAATGAGTAAGTTTGATATTTTTAGTCTCGAGGAAATCATTTGCTTCCAGACCTTTGTGCTGACATGCATTAACATCCATGAATATTAACTCTAGTTGATGTCATCAGCATATGACAATCTTTTAGTCTGAGCCTAAACAGAAACTCAGGCAAAAATGAATAACATCTCTAAGTTTTAGCATAATGCCAGATTATGCCTTGACTCCCCTATGAATTAAAACATGCTTTATGTGTTAATTCATAATGGCAAAATATCCTAAAAAATACTGCAGCAAACAAACATTTTTTAATTAGTCCCTTTAACCATGATGCTACTGAGATTATAATGAATTTTGTTTTCTCCAGGGAACAGTTCAAAGAGAATCAGTGCATAAACTAAATCAGGACACTTCAATGAAGAACATATTGCCAAATGATTCAGAATCCAGTTAAAACAAAAATACAGTGGAGTCCCGATAATCCGAAATAATTAGGACCAGACCCTTTTTCAGATTAAGTGAAATCTTTCTTAAAATAAACTTAAATTACATAATAACATGTGATTACATAAATATTACATGTGATTACACAGTTTATTTTATATGGTCTATCTACACTATTTTATAAGGTATATCTGTACTGTAAGAACAGTAGAATACAAGTTGTTCTAACAATACGAAACAGTGCTCGACAGTTGGATTTTAGATGATCAGCAGATTGTTAAAATGGTTTTGAAAGAACTTGTCAACGTCTCAGATGAGAGTGAAGGTGAAGCAGACGGTGACAGCAAGTAGAGAGTATCCCACTCAGACGCCGTGGCTGCATTTGATGTAGTGCTATGATACATAGAGCAACACTCTGCCACAACCTATGCGGACACCATTTTTTCTGGTATGTTGGCATAATTTCGCTTCAAGGGAGAGGTATTCTTCCCCTTGATGAAAAAATTTCACAGATTTCTTCAAACCAATAAAGTTCAGTAATAATTAGTTCAGTACATTGTTTAACTTTGAGTTTTCTTGTAATTTTCAGAAATATACTTTACATTAATTAGTATCACTGTGGTTTTAATGTAACCTTAGTTCTTTTTGACTTTTGGTTTCAGATTAAGTAGACTTTCGGATTACCGAAGTTCAGATTAATGGGACTCCACTGTATATCTAATCATGATGGTTGCAAGAAAATAGAAAATAGCACTGGGTAAGAAATGCTGTATTTATTAATTCTAATAAAGTTACATATAATTTGATAATATAACTATATAGATTCTGATTTATCCACCTGACCTATACAAATAAAATTTTTAAAAGAAAATTTTATATAGGTTAAAATATAAATAAAATTTTCTGAGGTTCCATTGGATTATTTGATATTAGCAGTCAAGTTTAAATTTTAAGCAAAAGAATAATTTTTCTTATTTATCTCCCAGTATAATAAATTTGGAAACCACCTTCCATATCAGTGGCATAATTTGCTTTCAATGATCTACTACATTAGTCAAAATATCCACCTTATTGAAAAAGCATTCCTAAAACTGTTGATGTTTTTCGCTACTGCAGGACATTTGTCCATGACATTTGCACATAATCTGAGAAAATCATTCCTAAAACTTAAAAAACAAATATCATACTTTCTTTGATGCCTGTTTAGGGAAATTACTTACAGAGCTTCTATGTTTTCCCCAGGCTACCTAAATTTTAAGAGTGTGAGGAATCTTACCTGTATGATACAATTTTCAAATATCATGAATTTTCTTTATTTTTTCATGGTCAACATATACAAATGTTAAGAAAAAAGTACAAAATACATATCCTGTAAGTTTGAATAAAAAGCACCAATTTCCTCATCAATAACATGAAATCTAAAAACCATTTCACCTCCATTTTATTTAAATCATAACAGGTATTTTATTAACTATTAACATGTTAAGAGATCATATTAATCTTTATACCCTACTTCATATTAAAGAAATTGTGATATCATTAACATATTAGAATTTAAATGTCCTAAGAAAAACAGTTTGTAAGGTTTCAGAATATTATCCTAATATTTACAAAACCAGTTCTTAAAATTAAAAAATTTAGATTTTTTTCCAGACACAAAATGACGATCAAACTTTAGTCAAACATTCTCTTAGTTCTGATGTTGAATGTAATTATTAGTTTAAAATGAGCAAATAATCTGAAGCAATTCCATCACCCTTTTTACTATACAGTTCATCACTTCAGTCATACATGGGCAACTTCAAGAAACACTGTTGGCAAGATACATAGACACAGACGCAGATTTTTTCTCAGTAATTGGATAAAATTGTTATAATTTGAATTTCGCAAACATTTTGAAGTTTACGGACGGTATCGGGGAATGCTAGCTGACTTGACGTTTGAGAACTACTAATCGGAATCAAATATATAAAGTGTCTGTCATGTACAATTCTTTGAACCAAAATAGTAAAAAATAAAGACTGACCGTAAAAGCGTACATTTTTGATATCTGAAAAATGACAAACTAAATAAAATTCTGATGCCAAACAAGTGGAATCAGTGACTGGCAAAGAGGGTATTTCTTAAGAAAACAGATGTTACGACGACCTAAAGTTTTGTTATTAAACTCTTTACTGCATCATTCTTGTTCAAAGTAATAGGTTATTGAAGCATAAGTACATACCTTGACTTTAAATCGCCATTTCCGAACACCACAAAATTACTGGAACGTGTCTGCATTCCACCAAATATTTGAGCAATACCAGCTAGTAGCATTACACAACATTGAAATTTACCAAAATGTCCAAGATAATCCAAAATTAAATCAAAATCCATCATATTTCAGATTTTAAACTGTTACTGTCGTTAAATTTAAGCACTAATGCCGTCAAGAAAAGTAAGTAACTACCGCGTTGGAAGAAAAAAAGTTTGAAGTGCCGCTCCGGAAAACGCATGTAAACAAACACGCATGTGCTAAACCCATACACCGCTAAATCGGGAATTTCCCTAGTTTACTGTTTACGCGACGTTCAGTACTTTACTTAACTCCACCCAAGAAGGCGGAATTTAGTTAAGATCCTCCCAAATCTCAAATTTTCTAATTTCAACAACCAATCAAAAAATAATAATATTATTATTAATTGGGGATATTTTTTGTGAACTAGACTATCTAGATTTAAAAAAAATTCAATAAAACTGATCAAAAACTACTATCAAAGACTGTAAAGAAAGATATACAAACTACTTTATGGCGGAGGAAAGGAGAAACCTGCTCCTAATGAAGATTTAAACAGAATATTTTAAAATGGTATTATAAAGTTGTTAACTTTATAATACCATTTTCAAATATTCTGATGGCATTTTAAAGTTTTCAAGATTATTTCTGATGCTTTAAAGAGCAAAGAAAGGGATTTGGAATATCCTTAAGGGAAACAAAAAAACAGTAAATCGTAGCCAGAGCTCAAATGTTAACTGTTAAATAAACTGTATAAACCGTAAAGAAATCATGCCGGTCTGCGAAGTCCGTAAATATTTATTTACGTGAAAATATCTTTAGTTTCTTTATATCTATTGAAATTGACACAATATGCACAATTTAAAAGTAAGGTTACTTAATTCTCTATTCGGTTTTTCATAATTGCTATTTCATTTTTTTATTTTAAATCTTTAAGTTTTGCACACTCTTTAAGTTCAGTTCTTGTTTATATTTAATCTAATTTCATTTCATTTGCTGAATTTTATGTTTTTTTCTGTTATCGAAAAACTTTTGATAAGGATAATTATTTATGATTTACGCCTACAGGGTTTAGTCGCGCTTGTTACCGGTGGTGCGTCAGGTTATGGACTTGCAACTGTTGAAAGACTATGTAAGCAAGGTGCTAATGTAATTATGTGTGACCTCAAAAGTTCCAAAGGACAAGATACATCAAAGAGAATTGGAGAAAACAGTATCTTCGTTCCAACGGATGTAAATATAAAATTTTCTGAAACCTTTAAATTTACTTTCACCCACCATTTACTTCTTAATGAACATGTAAAATTACCATATATGATATGGACTTAATTTTTTTACTGATATATGTTTGTAAATGTTTGAAAAATATAAATGTAACAGCTTTAAAATGTATGCATATTTTTTTTTCTTTAAAACTCTTATGCTATGCAGTTATGTTTGGCTGGTTTTAGACTCTCTGTTATTCTTTAAATCCTTCAAATCGGTGGTTCCCAACTGGTGGTACATAAGAGCATTTTAAAGTTATTCATATGTGTATAGAATTTATTCCCCCCCCCCCCTTAAAAAGTTATAACAAAACCAGTGGTATGCCACAACCCTACAATTTCTAGGGTGGTGCTCCAGTTTAAAAAAATTGGGAATCACTGCTATAAACTATTATATTTAACTAATTGTATTTTGTCTGGTCTTGTGATTTGAATACTCTGAAATTGTTACATGATCTAATGTTCAAAGCATCTGTTTTATTTTTCCCCTTTTTTTAATTTAATATTATTATATATTTTTTATTTAATATCCTTATTGTTATCAATTTTTTTAGGGCATTAAGTATGTTCTTCTTTGTTATGATCTTTTTTTAATATTATTGGTTAAAAATTTTTTCTTGATTTTCACTATTAATTAATATTTTTCAAAAGATTCTAATTAATATAAGTTAGATAAATATATTTGTATAATTTTATGATCTGCTGAACCTATTTTAGCTAGGTTAGTTTATATGCAGGACATTTGAAAAGAGAATAAATAAAAGAATGATATGTGTATATATTTATACTTAGCAAAAGCTAGACTATTCTGTATAATCAGTGATACAACATTTATTTCAGTATAAATTCAGAGCTTTGTAGTTAACCTACATATTTTGTTGCCTCTTTATTGTTATTTAGAATATTCTGCATGAAATTATTGATTAATCATAAAAAATTCCAGGATGTAAAATATAAATACAAAATAGACAATGATTAAGGGTACGTAAATTTCACTTAAAAATTATCAAAATTTTGAAAAAAAATTACAATTTATAAAATTTAGCATTTATTCGAATATATATATATATATATATATATTCTTAACGGCCAACTACACCAAAGCCTTCAAAGTGTTGAAAGTCTTTAATTTTTAAATTTTTTTAACCCTTTCAGTGTTGATTTTGAAGAACTAATGTTTAGAGGTACGTAAATTTTGTATATAAAATATCGAAATTTTGCACACAAAAAATTACAATATATAAAATTTCACATTCGCAAAAAAAATATATATATATATATAAATTCCAAAATTTTGCATTTATTAAAAAAAATCACAACTTAGGATAGGTAAGTATCAAAATTCTTTGTTAAAAGCTAACATTATAGTAGTTTCCACATTCTCTTCCTTAAGTCTTTAGCAGTAAGCAAATTTCGAGAGTGAGATCTCTGAGTTAAAAGACTATGGATGGTCTTAGATAAGCAATTATGTTAATAAATTATTACTAGTATTACCTAATTTTGCCTAAAAAGCTGTTTATCATAAAGTTTTCACCAAAAAGTACTAAAAAAATAATTTTCGCATTTATTCGCTCATATCGACAAATTTTGCATCTATTTCGTAAATACGAAATTTATGTATTCCTAACGATGATGCATAATGCTATCTCTTGGATGATGATCAACTAAACTTTCAGTTTTATGCGTAAGGTATTGTTAACAGAAAAATTGATGATAATAATAGTAACAAATAGATTACTAATGAAAAGTTTAGTTTAAAAAAAAAAAAAAAAATTTCTTTAAATATACAGTGTCTGGAAACATAACATAGTATTAACTTGGATGAAGTGAAAATATATTATATACTTTAATGCATAAAAATTTTCTGATTATACTTGTATGAAATATATTAAATTTGCACTTTTGTTTTATATGCTTCACCAGATTCTATTTTTAACTGATCAGAATTATGGAAAATAATATTCTGATACATCACAGTCATTATTAGTTTTAATAACAGATTCAGAGATTAATTTATAAGCATTAAATTTTTTATAAAGTATATTTTGTATTATATGAGAAATATTCTTACTATCACAACTGACAGTCAATTTTGTTTTTATCCACAATGCTTTAGCATACTTGTGTATATTCAAACTGGTCATCTCGAAGTTGAAATAACTAGAAACTGTGATAATTTATCATGGGGAAATAATGTTTTCATAGAAAATCCAACCTGCTTTAAAGCTGCTCACAAATTTGCCAAATATGTACACTTAGGCATGGTTTGCACTAACAACTATGACCTCCCATGACTAAATAAAATCATCAATGACACACATTTCTAGTATATAGCATAAATTTTAATTAATACATTCTATATTTTTTTTCCTGTAGTACTTACTTTCAATTAGGTTTATACACAGTCCAGTCATATTAATGTGACCACCTGTCAAAATCCAGAATAACCACCTTTCGCAGAGCAGACTGCTGTGAGATGGGCAGGAAGAGAGTCAATTAGGTTCCTGAAGGTGTTCACTGGGATGTTGAGCCATGCCGACTCCAGTGCCGCCGCTAGCTGCGTTAGGTTACGCGGGTGATGATCCATGGTGCGAACAACCGTATCGAGGTGGTCCCACAGATTCTTGATTGGGTTCAAATCCGGGGAATTTCCTGTCCAAGGGAGTACGGTAAACTCATCCTGGTGCTCTTCGAACCACGCACGTACACTGCAAGCTTTATGACATGTCGCATTGTCCTGCTGGTAGATGCCATCATCCTGAGGAAAAACAATTCACATGTAGGGGTGAACATGGTCCACAAGGATAGATGCATACTCGTGTTGATCTATCGTGCCTTCCACAATGATGAGTGAACCCAGAGAATACCATGAAAACATTCCCCAGACCATAATGCTCCCTCCTCTAGCTTGGACCCTTCCAGCAATTGTTGCAGGGTGTTTGCTTTCAGACGTGTCACACCGTATACGCCAACGTTCATTTGTCCGATGGAGCATAAAACGTGATTCATCAGAAAAAGCTACCTGTCTCCACTCAGTGGAAGTCCAGTTGCGGTACTGGCATGCAAATTTCAGCCTTCGTCGTCGATGGACAGCAGTCAGCATATGTGCATTAACCAGGCATCTGCTGCGGAGGCCCATACGCAGTAACGTTCACTGAATCGTCGTTGTGGAGACACTGTTGGTAGCCCTTTGGTTCATCTGGATGGTCAGTTACTCAACAGTTGCATGTCTATTCGCCCGAACGCGTCTCCGCAGCCGTCGTTCACCTCTGCTATCTATGGCCCATGGTGCACCACATTTAGGACGTTGCTGATTTTGGATAGTGCCATTTTGCCATGCATGGTATACATTTACCACGGCAGTGTGCGAACAGTTTACAAAATTAGCTGTTTCAGAAATACTTCCACCCTTGGCCCGAAATCCACTGATCATGCCCTTTTGGACGTTGGATAAATCGCTCCGTTTCTGCATGACTGCAAGAACTGAGATTTTTCCGAATGCCTACAACACACTTTATATATCCACCAAATTTGCTGATGGCACGTGCTTTCTGCGATTGGTTATTTAACGTTGACGTCAAAAGTAGGCGGTGGTCACATTAATATGACTGGACTGTGTATTATTCTTTATCAAAATCATTTAAATAGAAATTTCTGAACTTTTATAAATTGTTCAGTTATTGATATATATATATATATATATATATATATATATATATATATATATATATATATATATATATTATATATTATATAAAACATTAAAATTTATTTTTAGAAATTATATATTTATTGTAATTAATGCTGTTTAATTAAATTGTTGCATTTAATATAGGTGACATCAGAAGCTGATGTAAAAAATGCTTTAAATGTAGCTACAAGTAAATTCAAGAAACTAGACCTATTAGTCAATTGTGCTGGTACGAATGTCTTACAAAAGACTTACGATTTTCGAAATGGTGAAATGCACTGTCTCGAAAAATTTACTACAATGCTTAAAGTAAGTTTCTTATCTTTTTAAAAAATTATCAGAATATGTATCATATTAATATAAGCTAATTAATTTTCTTCTTAATGACCAGTAGATTGCAAGCATTTAGTAACCTCTGAAAAATAAAATAATTCTGCTAATTGAATTTCTTCTCAGATGTTTTATTGACTATGTTATAGTCCTGCATATGACTATACCATACTAAAGATCTTAGAACAAAGATAAACTTCTTGGCCATGCTGAATAAACAGGCTAAATATGTAAATTTTATTAAAAGTATTCAAGCTCAGGTGATGTTAGATTTTAAAAGTTAATGCCAGACTTATTTCAAGAAAGGCTAGGAAATTAGTAATATACTAGAAAGTTGAATATCATAGTCTCCCTTTTTTTTTTCCCATCAATCTTTCTTTCATTTTTAGTCATAAATATCTTGTCTTTATATAATACTAGAAATATAATTTCATGAAAATGGTTTCAAAATATGTATCTATAGGAATAATTTAATCTTTGTGCTTTTATTAAAAGTGCTGTATTTTCAATAATCTTGAACATATATGCCTGCATGTATTTATGGTTTATTTGTACTAGATGTTAACTACAAATGATCTAGCTATCTTTTGTGGTAGGTAGTTTGTTTAAATCTAGGTACAATAAGTTAATGAGGTAATCAGAAAATATAAGATGTATACTTTTTAATTTTCCCTTTTTTTTCGGTGGGAAATACTATATTTTGTTCTTAAAGTTAATAAAAACTTTGTCATATCTTTTCAATAATAGTTCATGTATTATTTTGTTTTCCTTTAGGTAAATACTGGAGGCACATTCAATACTATTAGACTTGCTGCTGGTGTTATGGCAAAGAATCAACTAGATAATGAGGGTCAGAGAGGTGTAATAGTAAATTTAACAAGTATTAATGCATTTGAGGGTAGTACAGGAAATGTAGCTTTTGCTGCTAGTAGTGGATCTATTGTGTCAATGACTTTGCCAATCGCTCGAGATTTATATACAGAAGGAATTAGGTGTTGTGCTATTGCTACAGGTAATATATGACTAAATAGTGAATAATTAAAATTAATGGCTGTCACGCAATGAGATTTTCTGTTCTTCAGAAATATTTTTTTCTCAGTATGTGTATATATGAAAAAAATTATAGAGATTGTTGATCATTAGGTTTTAAAACATCAATTATGAGTGTTTTAAAAAGTATTTGATCTTACCATTATTAGACAAAGTTGAATTTCGTGAATGTCGACTAATGTTCTGCTGATTATTGATAAATATCAGAATAATTGATCATTATTTTCACAATTTGAATGGTAATAATTTAAAGCTTTATTTCAAATACTTGTTATGTGTAATCTCTATTATGTTATAGAGGAAGCACAGAATTTTTTCTAGTTCCTCACTGCTAAATTTTTTTATTAGTTCATTACATCCATTCCCACAGTTTTTCTAGTCCAGAGTGAAATTAAATTTCAATAATTTTTTAAAGAATTTTTAGATTTATATAATACATAATTTTTATAATCTCTTGGAAAAAATTAAGAGGGAAAGAATAGAAAAATAAATATATTTTAATGTAGTTATGGGCTTATGGGGCTTTGGTTTTTAATATCTATTTTTGTTTTAATTAATAATTATATAAAGCATTTTGGGGGTAAAAATACTGATTATGGCAAAAAAGAACATATGAAATTTCAGCTTTTTGAATATGTCCATATGGATTATATGTATCATTTAAATATGTTTTCCATAACACAAAATTCATTGATTAATTAGATATTTTAGCAGCACTTGCTATAACAAATCAAATAGCCAGAAAAGAACATTTAAGTAATTTTAGCTTGGGTTGAATAATTAGGAAGCTGAGAATAGAACAAAGTGTGAGTAGTGAGGTGAAAGAATTCAGCTTGATGACTTAATAAAGGTCATCAGGTCATCTGTTTGTCTGCCAGCCAGTGTGCATTGGCCTATTAAAACATGTTTTTTGGCGACTGGGATTAACAACAGAGCAGTGGAATAAGGTGCTCCTTACTGCTAAAGTATATTCAATCTCAGCCCTAAATTTTGGTGTCAGCGTACCTGATCAGAGGATAGAGATTGGTTGGTCTCCAAACATTGCAAATCAACAATATGACAGCTAAGACATTTTTGTGAAGTGAGGAAATATGTTTGAACAGACAATTGTCTTGCAAACATTACTGGAAAGCATCAGTATGGCAGCTAATATCATTTCATATAGAGGGGTATTATGTTGGATGATTATACTGAACTCCAAGTGATGGAAGACCATTAGTGAGGAGTGCTGCTGTATCAAAATAATTCTATCCCTTTTCTTTTTTGTTACAAGGTACTAATGGCTCGAAGTTTTTCTGTGTGGATAAGAACACCTAATCCCATTTCATGCATACGTTGTGATTGTTTATTTGTAGTTAGAAATTAAGGATATTAAACAGATCTATTGTCTTGGCTTTCATATTCTGTTTACTTTAATCCCATAAAACCTATACAAAATGAACCCACCCAAGATATATTGCAAGATGCCTTGCAATATATTTGACTTACTGGAAAAGTTTCATAAGCCATAGCTGCCATGATGGAGTAACAGGCCATTTTCCTTCAACAGCTTATCAGTGACCTTGTTCTAATTTTGATGGACTGTAAAAAGCATGCATCATTAATAGGTTGTTAACGTCTCCTTCTGAGGACGACCTCATTTCTTTGTTCTATTTTTGGCATTGATGCATATGTATCATAGCAAAAAATGCTGTGTATCCTTTTCTGAATGAAATTACATGATGCCATTTTGTAAACGTCATGTTATTATTGTTTCATCATCATTGTGGTACCTTAAGAAGTTTCTTTAGTATACTTTATCTTTATCCAGGCCACTCATGTTTGAAGATCTGGGGGAGGAAACTTTTCACTTTTGCATAAAAATGTAGTATTAGTTTATGTTAAGACACAGGATTTATAAAATTCATTATCAACAAGATGTTTTATTGTCAGACCTAACATCTATTTCTGGGAACTTTGTGAAAAACTATTTGAATGACCTGGAAATTTTTTATATTTCTTTCATGGATACTAAATCATAGAAAATTAGACAATATAGATGCTCTTTAGTTTACAATGGTGTTACATCTATGAAATATGGAAAATATCCTAAATTAAAAATGAATCTCATGCAACATGGTAAGAGTAGCATATATACTTGGAATACTTACATAAGGGTACAAAAAATCATATTTTATAATAAACTGCCATTTTTCAAGGATTTAAAATTTTTTTTCTTCAAGTTCTTCAGCAGGAGAGTATTTTGCATAACTGTTATCATAACTGATTCTTATAATATGATTATATATATATATTTTTATATATATGTGTATGTATAACCTTGTATTAGATCGAAGTTCAAAGTATGGTCAGTTTAAAAAGTCGTAACCAAGGGACCATTTTATGAACTATTTCTTGCTGTCATATTTAATATTTTACTTATTTCTGGAAATCATTTTATTCTGAGCTATATTTGATTTTATATATGTGTATTTGAAAACATATTTGATCGCTTTTTACTTATTCTCATTTTCTGTTTCAGGTTTATTTGACACACCTTATATTAGATCCCTACCAGAAAAATATCGCCGCTTTATACCTTCAATAGTTCCGTTTCCTAAAGGTTTAGGAAATCCTGATGAATTTGCACACTTAGTACAAGCCATTTACACAAATAAAATGTTAAATGGAGAAGTTATAAGGTTAGATGGTGCTCTAAGATTTGAAATGTAGCTGTGAATATCCTTTTCTAAATTACTTTAATAAGTCATCATTACATTTCATTGTATGCATTATCAGAAAAAGATATTTTGTGTAGATATAATCTGAAATACATTTCAACTATTCTTTTTCAACTTGTATTTTTATGTGTCCTCTTCCTTTGATTTTTTGCAAGTTTCCCTAATGTACTGTTGGACATCCTTGAGATCTTTGCATTTATTTTTTTTAAAAAGTACCGCCAAAGCATCGAACTTTGCCCCGAGGTTTGCTGATTTGTTCGAAAATTGCTATTTCTACTGAAGCTGTTGTTCAGAATCAACTTACCTGGTGCACATCACATTTTAGACATCTTCTTGAATATTTGTATGTTTTATTCAAATCCACATCTCAATTGTGCAATTATTTATTTATATTCAAATTTTGGAGCAATGTTACCTGGGGTTTGTCAAACTTTGCACCACATCTTAAAAACCTTTCTAAATGCATTGGAAATAGAAAAAATGCCAATGATTGAAAAATTCCAATGGGAAGTATACTAAAATTCCAATGGGAAAATATACTAGATATATAGAAAAATAATTTTTTATTTCAGAAAAATAATCAAATTTCACAAAAATATTTTTCTTCATTGATTAAATATTTGTTAATAGTTAAAACAGTAAATCTGTAAAACAGTTGTTTTTCTTAATTAAAACTATCTTCATCACATTAAAGTATTTTTTCATTTACATTGGCCTATCAGACCCCCAAATTTTATTCTAGTAAGGGCTATGATGCCTATGCAAGTTGACATGATCATGATTAAAAAATCACAATTTAAAAAAAAGAAACAAGTTAGGAACCAAAAAAATTATAAAAACAGGAAGAAATATTAAATTATCTTTTCTTAATTATAAAAATCATTGTCCAACTCTGGGACCTGGAACAACCCCCGTTTTGATATCACTTTTGGGGTACAAATCCTTCCCAAGACATATTACACCATGGGTAGTCTATCACATCAGGCCTAGCTGGCCATGAAACCTTCAGGCTTTTTTCCATAGTGGTTACCTCATCACTTTCATCATCGAAACTCAAAATTCGTCCTGGGTAGATTGTGTTTGAATATTTTACCAAGCAGAACCTCCCTACTTCTTTAAACACGTGGCGAAAAGGTACTCAGTTTTCACAGCAAAGTTACCATTGTAAAGAATTTCTCAAATTTGAAATCATTAAATTGAATTATTTAGTTATCTAAATAGCTCATTTTGTTCATGACTAGTTACTATAGAAGGTACAATTGCTGCTTTCCTGATTTTCCATAAGAAAACGGCCATGAAACACAATTTTTTGGGACAAAAAGGTGAGTGTTTGGTTTAATCATGTGATATGACTAATAACATGAGCCCATTGGTGCCTGAAATACGTCAGCTGATGGGGAAGATTGTCTTGTTTGTTATCAACCCAAAACCAAGGGTCTCAGATTTCTATTCTTCGCTTATTACGTCACTGAGGTTTATACTTTTTTGGAGCAAAGTTACCCCTTGTTGGCTATCAGTTCATAATTTCTTGTTGACTATCAGTTAAGAGAGTAAAATCTATGAAGAATAAAAATAAGTTCAAGAATATATAATGTGTATTAATAATTATTACAAAATGAAATTATAAAAGTAAAAATCTAGTCTATTTAACTCTTTCAAAGTAAAAGTTTGGCAAACTACACAAATCCATGGATCAAAGGCAATCAAACATGCTTTATCAAGTATTCAGAGAACTCAAGATCTGTTGTCATTCATAGCTTCATTTGCTGATGAATGCAGATAGTGGCAAATTCTCTTTGAAACATATGAAAACTTAAAGATAATTTCATGTAAGTGGGAAGAAATTTTTCTTTCACATGATTGTTAAATACTATTTCAAAAACGAGAATATCTACTTGTTATTAAATCTGCATGAAAATGAACTCTTTCCTGTTCTCGTAACTGTCTTCTAGATACCATGTTCCCTCATTATTATAAAAAGGTTTCTTTGTTTGAATACATACCTATTTAACAGTTTACAATATTATTTGCATCTGAATGTTTAGGGTTTTTTTTATGAATTTAAACATGATTATTACTGAATTTAAATTCTACATTATATTACAGGGTTTGTGTAAAAAGTATCGGGAATAGTTTCGGAAAAATAAATTGATTTGAGATATTAATACAATTCCTCAAAAGTCTTCAAAATACATCCCTTGAGCGTCGACTCACTTTTGCCTGCGGCTTTTCCACGACTCGAAGACTCCCTGGTAAGCGAATTCCAGAACGTCCTTAAGGGTACGCGTGCAAGCTTCTTTGGCGGCACTTAGGGTTCCATTTTGGTGTCCTTTGAGGGAGGATTTCACTTTTGGAAATAGGAAATAGTCTGCTGGTGCCAAGTCGGGACTGTAAAGGGGTTGGGAAATCGTGTGGTTGCCGTTTATCGTCAGGTACTCGGTGGCCTTGGAGCAGGTGTGGCTAGGTGCACTGGGACGAATTTAGTGCAGATCTTCGCATCGCCAAATTTTTAGTGATAATGCTGTGCACTGTCATCTTATCAATGCCAATTTTATCTATGACCATGCGCACACTTAACCAATGGTCTGAATTTAGCACTTTCCGCACTCGTTGCACATTGTCGTTGGTTCTTGAGGTCGACGGCCGTCCAGCGCAGGGGTCGTCCTCCACACTCTCTGGGCTATCTTTGAAGAACTTGTGCCACTTAAAAACGGCAGTTTGTGACATGCTTTCATCCTTGAACACTTGGCGAATCATGGCCAACGTCTCCGTACCTGATTTTCCCAGTCCAACACAAAATTTGACGGCGTACCGCTGTTTATTCGTTCGCTGCATTTTGGCGCTTGCACCGAGTCACTCAACAGGAGTCCACTGAAAACACGATCTAGCCTGAACGAATGCTCGCAGGCGACTGGCGCTTATTGCGTCTTGTAGGTCACATCCCCCACTACCAAGCATGCACGGTACGAGCACGCTCCGACGTACAGTTACGTAAGGAAAAAATTGTTCCAGATACTTTTTATACAAACCCTGTAGAATAAAATTTATGTGTTTTATTGATCAAATCATGATCATCGCTGTTTTATAAAATGAGAAAATTGGTCCCTTTAATTATTCTATTTTAAAATAAATACTGCATTTTTGTAATGTATTGGTCATAACAGTGGTTCTTAACTTTTTGTTGATAAGGGGGTCACTTATAATATAAATAAATAAATAAATATATATATATATATATATATATATATATATATATATATGTATGTGTGTGTGTGTGTGTGTGTCTGTGTGTGTGTGTATGTATGTATATATATATATATACAGAAACACATACACTGAAGAGCTCCCCAAAAATGGTACAGGCGTGTGTATGCAAATAACGGAGATATGCAACCAATTAATCTAACGATGCGGTGTTGCAGTGCCTATATAAGAGAACAAGTGTCTGGCAAAGCTGTTAGATCGGTTCCTGCAGCTACAATGGCAGGTTATCACGATTTATGTAACTTTAAACGTGGCGTTATAGTCGACGCACGAGAGATGGGCCATAGCATCTCCGATGTAGCGATGCAATTTGGATTTTCGCGCACGACCATTTCACAAGTATACCGTGAATATCAGGTATCCGTTAAAACATCAAATCGCCGACAGCGGTGCGGCCGGAAAAAGACCTTGAATGAACGGGACCGTCGACGATTGACGAGAATCCGTGCAACACTTCCTCAAATTGCTGCGGATTTCAATGCTGGGGCATCAACAAGTGTTAGCGTGCGAACTGTTCAACGGACCGTCATTGATATGGGCTTACGGAGCCGCAGGCCCACTCGTGTACCGTTGTTGACTGCACGGCACAAAGCTTTACGCCTCGCCTGAACCTGCCAACACCTCCATTGGACTGTTGATGTCTGGAACCACGTTGTCTGGTCTGACGAGTCTCGTTTCGAATTGTATCGGGTGGATGGACGTGTACGGGTATGAAAACAACCTCTTGAATCTATAGACCGTACATGCCAACAGGGGACTATTCAAGCTGGTGGAGCCTCTGTGGTGGTATGGGGCTTGTGCAGTTGGTGTGATATAGGACCCAGGGGGTGGGCCAAAAAAAAAATAGAAATTGCATTATGAATATTTTTATCCGTTCATCTCGCCCCCGCCCCCAAGAAAAAATCCTGTGTGTGCCGCTGATGGGACCCTGACCCGTCTAGAGACGACTCTGACAGATGACGGGTACATAGCATTCTGTATGATCATCTACACTCATTCATGTCCATTGTGCATTCTGACGGACTTAGACAATTCCAGCAGGACACTGTGACACCCCCTCCCATACGTCGAGAGTCGCTACCGAGTGGCACCATGATCACTCTCCTAACTTTAGACCAGGGGTGGGCAGACTTTTCCAGGATACGGGCTACTTCTAATTTTTTCAAGGTGTTGCGGTCCACCCAGTGACGTAGGTGTGGTGAGCTAAAAAAAAAGGGTCTACAATATTTATTTTAACTTAATAATAAATACGGAATATGTACTTACCTACATGACTACAGGAAAAAAACTTACTCTTTTAAAACCGCGTTTAAAGCAAATCGCGTCGATGTTCCATAAATATGCTTCTTTTAGTATGCGCGTCTTAGGTCTTAGTAAAGGCGGTCACCCCAAAATGCCTTGGTGGTCCACCGGTCGATCGCGATCGACTTGATGCCCACCCCTGCTTTAGACACTTCCATTGGCCACATAAATCCCTAGATATGAACATTATTGAGCATATCTGGGATGCCTTGCAACGTGCTGTTCAGAAGAGATCTCCATCCCCTCGCACTCTTATGGATTTGTGGACTGCCCTGCAGGATTCATGGTGTGAATTGCCTCCAGGATACCTTCAGACATTAGGTAGTTCATGCTAGCACTTCTGCAGGCTCATGGGGGTTCTACACGATATTAGGCAGGTGTACTAGTTTTTCTGGCTCTGCAGTATATATATATATATATATATATATATATATATATATATATATATATACATACATACATACATACATACATACAGTGGAATCTCGATTTATTGTTTTTCAAGGGATCGACTGAACTGAACGATAGATACGGGAATATAACAAAGCAATATGATCGTCGGGACTGGGTGAAATAAGCGACAGATACGGGAAAACGATGATTTGGAGAACGATCGATCAAGATTAAACTATATATATATATATATATGGTGCCACCCCCCAACCAATCCTTTTTGAGTCAAAAATGAAAGTTTGATTTTCTGTTTAAACAAACTATTTGTGATAAGCAACTTTAGTATAAATTTACTAATAAACTAAACAACAATAACATTTAATGTATAAGAGGCATTAAAGCCTATGAAAACTTGAAAATTAAGGAGATTTTTAAGATTCCATGTTCTTTACCAGCTGTAAAATTTCTGCAACTCCACGTGACAGAAAATATAGTTGTACTTTTAAAGCAGTACATGGATTTTTGGGTACTCGAAAAGTCATAAAAAATTGAATACAGGAATTTTTAAATTTGGGCAAAAAAATTTTGTTTCCTGATTTTGTAAAATTGTTAAATTTGCTGTCATTTTGAAATGAAGAAAATGATGGTCTACATCAGTGGTGCACAAACTAGGGGTCGCGACGCAGGGGGGGGGGGGGGGGGTCGAGAAAATAATTGGTTGGGTCGCGGATAATTTGAAATATGTTTATATCGTACTGAATTATTTCACTAAAAAAATTGTTATAAATATGGCTAATAATTTTCAAATCATGCTCTTATTTAATTTTAATTTTTACCTAAATGAACTGTAAATACATTTAATATTTAAATATGATAGTCACGTGTGATTTGCCAAAAACAATTGCAGAAGGTATGTGTCAGACTCACGTCTGACATTCATAATTGGGACCATAGACACATCATTTAGAATGATTAGTGAAGATCGTTAGCGGCATGCGACAAAGCGAAAAGCCGGCGGTGTTGAAATTCACCATAGGTGGTCTACGTAGGACGGAACCGGAAGGTCGGGTGTTCGAGGTGTGGAAAGATTGTTCGAGAAAGAGAGAAAAAGGCATAAATAGAGGTGACAGCGAGGAAAAGAAGAGACTAGGACTTTGCAAAAACGACGCGTGCGAGCGGACAGAATAGAGAGACAGGGTCTCTTTTTGAACTTGGATTATGAACCCCTCTCTCATGAATGTTATCAGCGTTCTTCGGAACAAACTTATGTACCTTATTATTAACCAAGATAGTGATGTTATAATAAACCAGATATAAATAAGAGCTATTTCTCCAGTTATGAATAACTCTACGAGACATTTATTTAACGGTTCACGACGATCAGGTTAACAGTAAGCGAGACATTTTTTTATTGTTATGAGGCAAAAAGTAATTATATACCCAAAATCTATAATAGTTCATTCAATTTTGAAACAGTTTGTCAAAAATTTCGTATTTCTTCTATTTTATTTTGTTAACAGTTTCGTAATTTAATTTATATATATACACCCATACCTCGCTTTACGGCCTAGATACGCTCCGGAAAAGTTGGCCGTAAAGCGAAAAGCCATATAACGAATCCATTATTTTGATACAAACCCATACAAATTTAATTGGATCTGTTCCAATTTTTTATAAATAATATAGTTTTTAGTTCATAAAGCATTTTATTCTTTTTATTTCCCATAAAAATGCTTACATAAAAATAAAAGTACGAAACAATGTAATAATAAACAGAAATTTAAAAATAAACATATAAACAAAAACTAAAGAAATCATATGCACATATGTATACATATAATAAAAACAAATAAAATGTTTAAAAACTGTTTTAATGTGATGACGAACATTAACATAAAGAATGACTAAACTATATTATGCTGCATCGTCACTTTCCGCCGTTGTGGCAGTATAATGAAAGATTGTGGACCGTAAATCGAAAAAGTGCCATAATTAAAAAAGGCCGTTATAGCGAAATGCCGTATAAAGAGCTGCCGTATAGCGAGGTACAGGTGTATATATATATGATAGTTCATTCAATTTTGAAACAGTTTGTGAAAAATTTCTTATTATTTTCCTATTTCTTTTTTTTTTTGTTAACAGTTTCGTAATTAAAAAAAAACTGCTGCTACTAAAAAATTTTCATTTAGGGTGGTCGAGCGATTTTTTGTATAAAGGAAGAGGGTCGCGGTCAAAAGAATTTTGCACACCACTGGTCTACATAACCACTCTCGGAAGAAGAAAAAAAAATTAGAAGATGAAATAAATATGATCTTAGAGATAATATTCGTCAACGCAGCTCTCCCTAGAAGTGTATAAAGGGACATTGAAAAAAAATAAATAAATCCGGCACTTAAATCTGACGCCGGCCCCTTGTATTGGAGTCAACTGATGACCAAATTCTCAGATCGGATATCTCTCCTCTCTCTACCTCTCTCATGTAGTTGGGGCTGGTTTCGGAAGGCACATAATACTCATATGATTAAATTAGTTTCCCACCATCTTTCTCTAAGTTGCTTCGTTATTTACAGGAAGATATGCAAGAGATTAAGATTTGCAAATCAGTAAGGTACAGTCTTAGAACAGCAGAACCTTAACTGTATTATAATACTGTAAACTCAACCCTCAATTTCAGCTAACCATATATGCTTCCATTTCTTGTTTTAGAAGTTAAAATGATACCTATGAATTTTTAGTTTTTATTTAAATTTGTATTGTCTAACTCTAATAATATTGTTTTTAGTTTTCAAACCCCCGTTTTGGTTTATATAATCCCACTTTGAAAAAGAAAAAAAAGCACATGAAATCTAATATTTTTTCCTGTATTTGCTTTCAGAAGAATTTTCAATGAATTTGATCCTTTCCTCGATTGTCTAGTAAGTTACAGTTTACAATAGGTTCATTTTTTTTATTTCTGTAATTTAAGTCAGATTTAAAGCACTTTTTTTTTGTTTCAAACCGATGCAAAATAACATAATCAATAATATTGTTCATTGTGATGAGCAGAACATAATTTAGGCACAAATCATTCGATTTCGGCCGTTTGTGTATGCCGCTGTTGGAAACTTTACCTTTTCCATCTAAATTAGAGGAAAAAAAGAATTGGAACACTCAATCTCTATGTTTATATTAAAAAACATTAAACCTTTAATTATCGTTTATACTTTCTGCGTTTTTCTTTTTCGTTATATGAACCATATATTTTCTCGCCCGCATCGTGTAGTTGTTGGCGTCACGGGCCTCCATGGATTGGGACCGGGTTCAAATCCTGAATAGGGCTTGGACATTCTTGTGCTGTCCTATCATAGAGAGTGGTTTTGGTTCACCTATATAGTGCTCCCGTAATAAATAAGCCAACAAATTCGCGGTGTGGAATGGTTGAAAGCCGAAAAGACAAGCCCCTGCCGTGTTAGATAAAAAACAGAACTTTCAACCACAGCGGAATTCCTGACTCGGCTCTAATTCAGTATTAAAACATTTTGATCCCCAAACTCCTTGAACTGTTCAATTCTCTTCATTTTTGTCTTTTCCAAAACTCCTTAGCCATTGCCGCTTCGATCAATTCACAGTCGTTTATTAAGGCATTTTCAAATGCTTTATTAATTTTTAACATTAAGGCTAAACTGACCGGGATCATAAGTCTTTCCCAAACGGCTAGAATCATGTCGACCTCGTGAATGGAACAAGTGGCTTTTGTTGCCGAAGGCCACTCTGTTCGGTCCATGATATTGAAAATATTTGATAAAATTTTGGAAAAATCATTTACTTAAAAGGATTTTAATGAATATATCAGTTTTTGTGGTAAGCTTCTCTATTTCTCTGCTTTATCCGGGAAAAATTCCATCACATATTGTGTACTGCTTCAAAAGTATTGAAAGAGAACGAGTCAAATCAAATACAACCCATCTGTAATTAGTGCACTTGTCTGCTCAGCTTAGACAATTATGTGGAAGACATGAAAATTGATAAGTCGTGCTGTAAGAACTGTAGATTGTTCTCATAAATTAGATATAAAATAATATTTTTATCTCATACATTTAATGGTTATGAGAGTGGCGTGAACGAACTGTATTTAACATTATTCGGCACGTAAATATCAAATAAGGAAAAACCGTTTTAGTCGAAAATTAAATCCAATAATATAAAAATATTGTATTATCAATATAAAATAAGCCGTTTCGAGCCTTTATAACAGGAGTTCCCAACCTTTTTCCTACATCGACCCCTATTACAGAGGCTGTTCACACATTTTTTAGACGATGTATATTGTATTTACAAAACAAATTACATAAAATTCTTGTGTTTTAAATGTTCTATTTGACATCCCTTATTCTGAACTATCTTTTGACACCGCAATTTCCAGGATAATAATGCCTTTTGAAGTGTCAGAAGAGGTATTCTATCCCATTCCTCCTGAACAGCTTTCCAGAGTCCTGTAAGGGTTTTGGGACAACGTTTGGATAATGCAGATTTTAAAAGTCCGAAAGCACAAAAATCCATAGGTGATACATCGGGAGATTTAGTAGGGATATCAGTGAAGGGTATGGCCTTGATACCAGTTTTTTGTTCCATTTCTTTTAGGAAATTTACAGTGGATTTTGATGTGTGACTGCTAGCTTTGTCCTGATGGAGTTTCACAGATTGATGGCACTGTGGGTAAAGCGATGGTATTTCATTCAGAAAAATTGGCGATAAAATATGTTCCTGATAGTATTTGGAGTTAATCTTGACATTTTTTTGCACTCTCTTTATTTTTAACTTGCCATTATAAGAAAAACCAGCAACAATCATGAATCCCTTAGAAAAACTTTCTTTCGGTTCTTTGAACCATGTACTTAAATTTTTTTCTCCCCTTGTATGATAATAAATGGCACTTTTTTTTTGTTGCAATCATTTAAATATACCCATGATTCATCTATTGTGACAGTTGTTTTCCATTTTTCTTTGGATAAGTGTTTCTCATATAGAATTCTCCAGCGTGTCCTGCGTTCGGCGATATGATTTGGAAGAAGACGATGCACATTGCGTTTTTTCGCTTTCTTAAGATTTAAATCAACGTTTATCATTTTGTTTACAGTGGACACCGAGCATTTTAATGATTTTGCAACTGTCCTTTGAGTAGGGGGATTATCTTTTAACATTAAACAACGTACATTTGCAATAGTCGAAGATGTCCGTTTTTTCCTTGGATACTTGTTTGGAATTTTTGTCCCACTTGAGGCTCCAATTTGACGTTTTTTTCCTTTCTTGTTGACGATATTACCTATCGACGCTTTAGATATCACAAAACCATGACTCTCACATCGTTTTTGGATAACGGAGTATGCATATTTCTCTTCGGAAAGAGCATAAATGTAGCCTTCGAATCACTGATTTGTTAAAAACGCCATTTTGAATAAAAACAAAACTTTCAAGCCGCAGAAGATAATTTTGACTTTTAAAAACATAGTACAATTGCAATTATTTCTTTTGCAGCAAACGCTTTTTTATTACCGCTTACCAAAATCGTCTAAAAAATGTGCGAACAGCCTCTGTAAAAGAATGATTTTCTTCATCGACCCCCTCACATTTTTCTCAATAATATGCAGCATACAACATAATTATAATACTAATAATTGCACATAAGACACTTAAAGATAGCAATTTGACTAAGAATATGAACAAAAAATTAGAAAAAGTGGTTCATTAGGTTTATATTTTATTTTTTATGTACTATTTTAATTTTTAATTTCACAAATATAAACAAGATTTCAGAAACACAGATTGTAATTGCACAAAAGTTCGATTTCAATTAATGTTATAGTTGTGCTTGAAGCATTGATCCAAGTGCAATCTCCAAGTCTCGGAGAGTAAAATGAGGCCTTGGTCTCGCAGCAATGCGTCATCCGAGCATGTCCCAAACATGCTCGATTGGATTCAGGTCAGGAGAGCACGCTGGCCATTCCATACGCTGTATTGTTTCAGCTTCAAGCATGTTCTCCACAAGATGAGCTGTATGCAGTCTGGCATTATCATGATGGAAAACAAAGGAATCTCCAACGGCTGCAGTGTAAGGTATGACATGAGGTCTCAGTATCTCGTCTGCATACCTTCGGGCCGTCAAAGTACCATTTCGAATGATATGCAGGTCCATACATCCACCTATTCTGATTCCAACCCATACCATAAAACCAGCTCGTCTGTATTGTGACCTTTCACGAAGGAATGTGGGGTTATTTCGAGTGCCCCTTTCCCTCCATACCAAAACACGTCGGATGTCACACTCCAGACTGAATCGGGACTCGTCTGTTAACAGCACTTGGCTCCAATCATGTTGCTCCCAATCTCGATGTTCAGCAGCCCATCTTCGGGCCGCACGGTGGCGTGAGGTCAACGGAATGCAGACCATTGGCCTACGTGCATAGAGACCTCCCTGATGAAGCCTATTACGTACTGTTTGGCTGGACACCCTTCGTCCTGCTGCCAAGAGCAACTGTCTTAGCAGCTGAGTAGCATTGTCTGTTCTGTTTCGACGAGCTGTTAACAGTATATACCGGTCATCAGTTGTTGTAGTAGTGCGTGGCCGACCTTGCTCTGGTCGACGTCTAACATTCCCTGTTTCTTGGAATCGATTCCACAGCCTTGCAACGACTGTTCTGGCGACTCCAACAGCGTCCGCGACACTACGTTGTGTTTGCTCAGATTCAAGTCTGTCTATAATACGCCATGCCATGGATTCCGGTAAATCACGTTGTTGAGACATTTTCAAGTCACCTTTTCTCAAAAAGAATAACTGAACATTCGAATTTCACAGTTAAAGCAGCGAAACAGACGTTTCTGCAACATCCCGATTTCCACCCTTATGTTTTTTTTTCTGGTTTTTGACGTCATGAACTTTGAATTGCATATAAAGTTTTCTTCTTCTGTTTCCTGCTAGGCTTTAAATTATGGATGATTTATTTTATGTTACTTATCGGTGTAAGTATTTGCGTAATTTCGTTAAAACCATGTGCTCCCCAAATTGTTTTGAGCAGTGTATATTGCTTTGTAGAAACAAGTTGAATAGAGCCAAAGCGAAACTAACTTCAAATATTATACAATCTAATTTTGTTGAAACGAATGTAAATTCTCCTAGTGTAAACACTATTACTGGAAGTAATGTGAAGTCGAATATTAAGTTACCGCGTTTGTCAATCTATACATTTGATGGTGATATATGCAAATGGACCGATTTTTGGTCCCGATATAAAGTCTCTATCCATGAAAACAATTCTTTATCAAACGTAGAAAAGTTTTCTTATTTAAAATCTTATTTGACGAATGCCGCCGCACGGGCGATTTCTGGTTTGTTAACTGTAGATGAAAATTATGAGACAGCAATTAAAACATTAGAATCAAAATTTGGGAGAAAGGATTTGATCATAGACAAACACATGTCTGCACTACTTAATATGACGCCATGTCGGAATTCAAAAGATATTGCTTCGCTAAAAAGGGTTTATGATACATGTTATTTACAAATTGAGTCACTGAGAAGCCTTGGCGTTGAGCCAGATAGTTGTGGAAACACTTTTGTTTCCTATTTTAATAAAGGCGCATCCGAATGATGTAATTTTATTGTTTACTCGAAGTCATAGTTCAGATAAAAACAAAATCACTGACTTGTTAGAATTTTTAAAATTAGAAGTTGAGTCACGTGAGCGCGCATCTCTCTTGGCGGAAACACAAAACAAAAGTAATAAATCAAGAAATTTTGTGAAACCGTATGAAGATAAATGAAATAAATTTCGTACCTTTGATAATAAAAATAGAGATAAAAGGCAAAGTACGGTAGCTCTTAACGTTACAACTGAGAAATTTTGTATTTTTTGTGATAAACTAGGGAAGCATGTAGCTGATGATTGTGATCGTTATAATTTAAGTGAAAAGAAAAATTTACTGAAACAAAACGGGCGCTGTTTTTCTTGTTATAAAAAATTTCATTTACAACGTAATTGTCGCTTCAAAATTGAATGTACCAAATGTCATAGCAAAGAACATAGAAGAGGTCTGTGTGATAAAATTGATACTATAGAAGATAAATTTCAAACGGCTGTTACTGATCCGAAAACTGTTGTTACTTCAGTTATCCCTACTCTCGAAAACGGAACCTATAGTAAAAATGTGTTTATGTCAGCATTTAAACCCGTCATTGTCACTTCTAACGAAAAACTAAAGGTTCGCTGTTTATTAGACTCAGGCAGTGAAAGAACATTCATCCATACACAAGTTTGCGATAAATTAAATTTACCCACTATTAAGGTAGAAACAATTAATTTAAATACATTTGGCAGCACAGATTCAGTTAAACTTATTAGATCTAAAATTCAATTTAAATTATGTAACATTGATGACGAAGATAAATTTGTAATGATTGACGCGTTAGAATCACCCGAAATTTGCGGTGCATTTATTGAAGCTCCTAGTAAAGAATTTGTTAAGCAAATTCAGTCATCAAACATAAAACTGTCAGACACAGTAGACTATGATGATGATCCACAAAAAATAGATATTTTGATCGGGTCAGACTTTTTTTTGGAAAATAGTAACTGAAAAAACAAAACGTTTAGGTCCTGCTTTAATGTTGATAGAAACTTTAATGGGATGGACAATTCAAGGTCCAGTTTCTTTAAACCTTTTTATGAGTGAATCAATATCAGTTAATGTCTTGAATGCTATTATTTCTGGAAGCATAGAAGATAATAAGTTAACATCAACTTATATTAAATCCCTTTGGGAACTTGAATCAATAGGCATTAAAAACGAAATTTCAAAAAAAGGTATTTCTGATGATGAAGCCTATCAAATATTAAAATCTAACTTGACATTCAAGAATAATTGCTACGGCGTAACACTTCCATGGAAACACGACAATGTTGATTTGAATAATAATTTTAATGCGCGAAAAAGGCTAGATTCCTTAATTCGTAGATTTAGAAAGGATCCTAATTTGTACACTGATTATAAGGAAGTTATCGACGAATATTTAAGGTTAGGGATAATAGAAAATGTTGATATCAATGATATAATCGAAAGACCTGTTTATTACTTGCCTCACCATCCCGTGATAAGAAAGGACATGGACACAACAAAATTAAGGATTGTTTTCGACGCTTCGTCGCATCCTCCAAATTCCCCATCACTAAATGATTTATTGCATCCTGGGCCAAATCTTAATCCAGATTTATTAAATCTTCTTTTAAAATTTAGTCTCAATTACATAGCTTTTATAGCAGACATTGAAAGGGCATTCTTGATGATATCCCTTAATGAGAATGAACGAGATGTAGTACGTTTTTTGTGGGTGGACAGTTTACCAGAAGACTTATCTGAGATACGTCCAAAGATTTTTCGTTTAAAACGCGTATTATTTGGTGTTACATCCAGCCCTTTCCTTTTAGCAGGTATAATAAAATTGCACCTACAGAAATATCTCCATATATATCCTGAAACATACAACATGTTGAATGATTCCATGTACGTTGATGACCTTTTGTCAGGGGCGTCAAATGAAGAATAGCATTTAAGAAATGTAAAGAAGCTAATCTAATAATGAGTGATGCAGGTATGAAACTTAGAAAATGGAAAAGCAATTCTTCTAAACTTGAAAATTTGTGGGAAAATTCCGAAATTGAATTTGGCTCCAAGGAAAAGAAATGTCAGGATAAAACTTTTTCTTTAAAGGTTTTAGGATTAATTTGGGATCGTTATAAGGATACATTTAAATTTGATGTAACTAGCCTAATTGAGTTTATAAAAAACTCTGACAAAACCAAAAGAACTATCATCCGAACTGCAGGTAGAATTTTTGACCCTACTGGATTTCTTTCACCTTTCATAATGAGACTGAAAATGCTTTTCCAAGAACTTTGGGAAAAGGACATACACTGGGATGAAGAACTACTCGACTCCATATTAAGTCAATGGACATTTGGTCTGAGGAATTACCTTTAGTTAACAGACTGGAAATTCCTAGATATTATTTCGGTACAAGTTTGATTGAAAATTTGAAATCCATTCAAATTCATTGTTTCACTGACAGTAGTGAGATAGCCTATGGAGCCGTAATCTATTTACGATTTACCAACATTAATAATAATAAGTGTAACATTTCTCATGGCTAAGGGTAGATTAGCACCTCTCAAGAAATTAACCATTCCCAGACTTGAACTAACTGCTGCTTTAATAGGTGCGAAACTCATTTCACATATTAAACCCGTATTCCAAAATATAGGTGTTAATGTCAGTTATCATTGCTGGACAGATTCCAGTATAACACTTTGCTGGATGAAAGGCTCATCTACAAAATGGAAACCTTATGTGGCTAACAGAATTCGAGAAATTCAATCCTTAACAGAGCCAGAAATTTGGCGTCATTGCCCAGGCCAAACAAATCCAGCAGACATCATTACCAGAAAAAAGAAATTATTGGAACAGATTAATTGTGACCTATGGTGGTCTGGTCCTCAGTGGTTACACGAAGAAGAAGCATATTGGCCTAAAGTTGCACATATTGATCCAGATAACTCTACTGTTGAATTAGAAGCTCGTAAAACTCAACTTTCTGTTATCACAACTGTCAAGGAAGATGTTTTTGATTTAAAATTGTATGAGAATTTAACTAAATCGATCAGAGTAACAGCATATGTCAAACGATTTGTAAGCAATCTAAAAATGAAAACTAAAACAACCGAACCCTTAGATTCAAGTGAAATTTTGGAAATCTCATGTTCAAGAGTTAGCTTTTAAGTCAGAAAAAGATATGCTTGTGGCAGGTAAAGAACTTGCAAATGATTCCCGAATAAAATGTTTTGATCCTTTTATAGACGAAAATGGTTTAATCAGAGTCAGCGGTCGCTTAGAATTCGCAGAAATTACGGAAGAAAAACACCCGATTTCACTGCCATATAATAATGAATTTTCTGCTCTACTTGTGAAATCTTGTCATGAAAGGGTTGCTCATTGCGGATTAACAGCAACTCTAACCCAGTTAAGAGCAAATTATTTACCTGTGCCCCAGTTCGAGCAGTCCACCTAGAGCTCGTGTCCAACTTACGAACTGAAACTTTTATATTAGCCTTTAAGAGGTTTATTGGCGGGCGAGGAATGTGTAGAACTGTATATTCAGATAATGCCGCAACATTTAAAAGGGCTGATAAAGAATTAAAACGATGGCTGAGTAAAAAATCTGAAATACAAGAATATCTTTGTTCTCAAAGGATCGAATGGAAATACGATGCTCCCCTTGCCGCCTGGTGGGGGGGATTTTGGGAAAAAATGGTGAGAAGCATAAAAACATGTTTGAAGAAGATTTTAGGGAAAGCTTTGTTAACTTTCGAGGAGATGACAACATTCTTAATCGATATAGAAGCAATACTTAACTCTCGACCATTGACCTACTCTTATGATGATGCTTTGGAACCTACTCCATTAACTCCTGCTCATTTTTTGGTGGGTCGTCGTCTTACCACTTTGCCAACAAGAAAGAGTGAACTAGAAAAAACTGATCTTCGAAATAGATTTAAGTATCAACAAACTTTAGTTGAACATTTCTGGAAACGATGGAAAGAGCAGTATCTTCTTGAACTTCAGTCTAACCATATGGTGTCTCATTCAAATGGTCCCAATATAAAAATTAATAATATTGTTCTTACAGGTGGGAACCGTGAACCGAGACAGCTGTGGCAATTGGGTACGGTTATAGAAGTTTATGTGGGAAGAGATGGAAAGATAAGATCATGTTTCATAAAGACTGCGCGAGGAATAATTAAACGTCCAGTACAGTTGCTCTACAACCTTGAAATTACCTGACAGGACTTTTTCTTCTTTTCCTTTTGTGAATTAATAATATTGCATATTGTTAATTTTTTTTCTCTTTATTATTGTCATTTTATTTTATTTTGATTTTTTTTTTGTTAAATGAACCTATAGTTCATTTGGGGGGAAGATTGTAGAATTTGAAATTGTAATTATAATTGTATCTTATGCCAATAGATGGCAGTGTGTTTAAAACAAAAAATGTTCTACCAGAAAAAGTGTATTTCTTGGCGAAGAGCCAAAAGGCAGCAATGCTTAATGTCGAATGGAATAAATTGTTTTGTGTTTTGAAAGAAATTGATCTCATTATTGAGAAGTTTTTATTGTGTATTTTATATGCTAAAGAAATTTAATTAAGTAGTTGAAGTATATAAAAAGAATTTCGAATCACGAGAAGAAATTATGGGGTTAATATTGAAGTTATAAACATTGAATTGAAGTTATAAACATCGGAATTTACAGGTGGATCACTCCGCCCTATGCAAATCTGTATTTATACATATTAAAACGTATATTATTATCTAATAATTACATTCCTAAAAAGTTAAATTAAATTTTAAAACAGAAAAATTTATCATCGACCCCCAATAGACCCCTGGAATACTATAGACCCTTTTTAAACTTCCATCGACCCCCAAGCATAGGCGTAGCGTTGGGGGGGGGGCATCCCCCCAACTTAGCTTGAAATAAATTAAAACGTTAATAGAAGTTTAGTTAAAATCGGAAAATTGTAGAAAAATTTTAAGAAAGTTGGGTTTTTTCCGCTTTTTCAAACTGTGAAACTGAAGATTCCAATTATATCTTTTGCCTTAACATAGTTTTTGACAATGATATGATCCATAACAAAAATTCGATGCTATATTTTCAGTAGCGTACGCAGAAATTTTCAAAGGAGGGGGTTATAGTCCAGTCAAATTAGGTTTTCATTTCGCATTAAATGAAGGGGTTGAGATTTTTTCAGGAATGTGTCTGGGTTGGTCCCCTGAACAATGCCTAATAAAGTCCCCTCGATTTCAGGCGCCGCGGGGCGTGGGGTGGGGGTCCAAAGGTCACTTTTTTCAGTTTTCGGCGTTTATCTCGAAAACAGGGTGTAGCACAGAAAATTGTCAAAACCAAAAATTAAAGCTTATAAAATTCCCTTCCAAATGGTATATCCATGTTTGTACCCAAGTGTTACCTTAGACATAGACATAGACATGGTACATTAACGAGGCACCAGAGAGCAGGGCTCCATATCCTCGGTATGGATAATTTTTTGTGGCTATATTTCCGTTCTCAGGATTAAAAGAAAAGTGTTGACTTCAAAGTTAGAATAATAATAAAAATATTAATAATAATTATAATAATAAATAAATAAAAAATAAATAATACTAATACTAGCAAAAAATAAATAAGTAAATAATGTGGCACGTTTTATTTAAAAAAAATTACGGTAGCAGACGATTAAGCAAAAATTAGTAAGGATAGTCTTGAGGTCGATCCATCAAAAAAACGCAGGTCAGAACCAGAAGCAACGGCAAATGTAAATTAAAATTTAGAAGAGGTTGGAGGGAGAGTTAAGAAAGGGGAAGGAGACCAGGGTGAATAATAAAAGTTGCCTTAGGACGCCTATAGCATTCCCTTGGGTCGTAGTCGGGAGGTTAGCTATTTCTTCGTTGTCTATTGAATATAATCTATTGTAGAACTTAGATGCGAGATCTTTAATGTGTTGCCGAATGGGTTCGATTCTCAGATCCCTGTGAATAAGTACGTTTTAACGGTACCAGGGCGCCTTCCTAATACCGCGGAGTGTTTTATTTTGAATTGTCTGCAATCGCTGGATATGGGTGTCAGCCGCTTAGCTCCAAACAGGAACGGCGTACAACAGGATGGAACGCAGTACGGTTTTATACAAGAGTAGTTTGTTATCTAAACCCTTTTGATTCTGGTACAGGAGGTGGGCGATATCCTTACGGGCTTAAAAAAATTTCTAATGTTATGTTCAATATTTTTCTTCCACGTCAGTCGACTATCGAAATAAATTCCTAGGTATTTGAGCTCTCTCTCAAAGTGAACCAGTTGATTGCATACTGTGACCGGAGGAGGTGAAATTCTATTGTAACTGAAAAAAATAGCTTCAGATTTTGAAGGACTTAACTTGAGCCTCCACCGTTCGAACCATCGTTCAAGAATTCCAATATGTCTCTGAAGGAACTTGTGCATATATTTAACATTTTGATGCTTAGGTAGTATTGCCGTGTCATCCGCAAACATGGCTAGTGTAGTGAATGGAGATTTAGGAATGTCATTCATAAAAATATCAAAAAGGATAGGTGCTAACTTAAAGCCCAAGTGTTACTGTTTTCGAGATATGAGCCGTTGAATATGAATTTTTTTCAAAAAAAGTGGTAGCGGTTCTGGTATCTCGTCAAACTTCCTCTTCTAACTCTTTCCCCTTACATTTCTCAGAAAACTCGTGATAGAGAAAGTTGTAGAGCGAAAGATTTCCTTCAAAAATGTATAAAGTTATGCTAATTTATCTTCACCAGGTAAATAGTTAGAGCGTTTTGAAGTTTAGGGGTACTTTTCAACATTTTGCTAGTAAAATGTTCGTCACTCAAGTTTCGTTTCCAAGGTCAGTAACTCTCTTAATCACTTTGTGTGCTGTTTAATTAGATATGTATAGTATTCATAACCCATATAAATAATAAATTATGTATACCTGTATGTATAATGTATATCTCATAATATACAGAAGAACACTTGTAGTACAAAGGAGGAAGTAAGAAAACAAACCAAAATGTATAAAAGTGTCACTTCAACTCAGATCATTTTGGAAAATTTAGATACCACACCATATGAAATAGAAGAATTAGTTCAGTTACTTCTGACCTCAGTAGAAATTACTCCACAACACATTTCCACAAATACCTCCCTTGCCAGCATTCAGTGGAAATTGAGCAACGAATTGTCATGTCTCAAAGGTTTGGTCAGCAGCTTTGTGGGTCCTTTACTCAGCAGCTTTGTGGGTCCAGTACTTTGAAATGGCGGTGTTGTGAAAAAATTCATTGCAGCACAGCGCAACTGGGAAGATCATATGAAAAGCGCCCAACTGATGATACCTTACTTCCATGCCAGCGGGCATTTTCATTATGCAAAGTGTACTCACCTATATGTACAACACATGCTGGGACTAACAACTCGCCACCTTCAACTTAAACATGATTTTATAGATCGTGGATACTTCACTGTCAACAGAACTGGAACACCAATGGCTGGTGTGTGGTCTGACATGGCAATTGAGATGACACTCGTGTGTGACATGAAGAGTAAAGGAGAATTAACACGTGAACGAGGCTTTAGTGATTCGGTGTTGGCGAAATGGGTTGGGGGAGCACGCACAGCTACAGCAATATGTAGTTCACTTGGGATGTTTTGTGGCGTCCATACTGCAAGAGGAGAACAACATGTTGAGTTTCGAGCATCGCGCATAACCACAGATGATCTAGACAGAAGGAAGCTTGCTCAATGGTTGGCTGATCACCCATCTTTTGTTGAACGTAATTATTTGATGTCACTTTCAGCGGGAGTAATTGAAACAAGTAACGTCATTTGCTACCAGGCCTTGAAAATTGAAACCCACACAATGAGCACTTTTGCTGGAATGAATTTCTCAGAAGTGAAATAATCCAAGAAGGACTCAGTCGTTCCTTTAGCTGCGATGAGCAATATGATCAAAGTTAATGATGAGGTAGTGGTGGTAGAGCCTCTGATGAAATTTCAAAGAACTCTGATCACCAAGAAGAAAGAAGGGTATGTAGAGGAGTTGCTAACGTACGAGTTAGCCCCATACCCCATGTCTCTATTCGCCGAGGGGATAATGAGAAAAATCAAAAGGTCAGCACTGTCTGATACTTTCCCAAAATGCAATCAACTGATCAATGTGAAGAACAGTTTCACGGTAATCCATGGCGGCTTCCTGCTTCATAGAGTAAAGTGGAAGACCAACACCACCTTCGCCTCCATCTGCAATCAATATGTATTGTACATAATCAACCATTACGGCAGCAGTTCAGCTGTAGTTTTTGATGGTTATGAAGACATGAACTCCACGGAAAGAGACGAACAACATCGGAGAGCATCAAGTAAAACATCAGTGGATATTGACTTGAATATGAACATGGTGGCTACTGTTCATCAGGAAAACTTCCTTTCCAATGAAAGGAACAAAACCAAGTTCATTACTATGTTAATTCAGGCCGTGGGTGCAAGAGCTATACAGTCTACTACAGAAAAAGGAGATGCTGACTGCAGTATTGTCAGAGGTGAGAGGCAAAACACCTCTCATTCAACTGTGGTGATAGTAGATAGATAAGACCTGCTCGTCTTACTTGTGGCACTCACCCCACGAGACACGAATGTGTTTTTCATGAAGGCCGGACGGGGCAACACAGAAGACAGGCTCTACTCTTCCCAACATCTTCAGGTCTTATCATTCAGCCAGTACATTCTCTGCATCCATAGTTTCTCAGGATGTAACACTACGTCAGCGATTTATGGTAAAAGCAAAGCAGCAATAGTACAATGTTTCCAGCGGTACGCCAATGGAACAACAAACATCGCCAAAGTGTTTTATGACTCCAAATCTTCACCAGGAGACATTACTGGAGCTGAGGAACGAATGTTCCTGCTCATGTTCCAATCCCCGCCAAATGAGCATGATCTCAATCACCACAGGTACCTTTCATTTTTCTTTGCTCGTACTGACCCCATTAAGTAAATTTATTAATTTATATAATTCATTAATATTCAATAATACGTTATACACTATCCGGCCAAAAGTATCCGGACACCCCCCTAAAGTAGTGGATCTAGCAGGTGACGTAATTTGATGCGTAACCGAAAGCTATAAAAGTGTTGGTAGTGGTTTGTCAGGTCATATTTATGCGTTTGTGAGACGATTAGTAAGTCAAAGGAGCTTAGTGACTTTGATCGTGGCATTATAGTGGGATGCCACCTTTGTGGGAAATCAGTTCATGAAAATTCGGACATTCTACAGAGGCTAAAATGATAGTGAAGACTTTGACTTGTTTGAAACTTTTTCCAAAGTATCAGATTGACGGCTTTTAATATACAGGAAAGCAGTTGATGAAATAAATTGTATATAATATATTTAATGTAACTGTTTTTTAACACTGTACATTTTTGAATGACATTTTTCGCTCTACAACTTTCTCTATCACTAGTTTTCTGAAAAATGGAAGGGGAAAGAGTTAAAAGAGGAAGTTTGACAAGATACCTGAACCACTACCACTTTTTTTGAAAAATTTTCATATTCAACGGCTCATATCTCGAAAACTGTAACACTTGGGTACAAACATGGATATACCATTTGGAAGGGAATTTTATAAGCTTTAATTTTTGGGCATGACATTTTTCTTTGCGACGCACCGTTTTCGAGATAAACGCCAAAAACTGAAAAGAGTGACCTCATAACCCCCCCCCCCCCCCCGCGGCTCCTGAAATCGAGGGGACTTTATTATGCGTTGCTCAGGGGACCATCCCCTACACATTCCTGATAAAATCTCAACCCCTTCATTTAATGCATGATTCGCCGCCATTTTGAGCTAATTTGACTGGACTATTACTATGAAAGAGTAGTTTTGAGCAATCAGTGCAAAGCGTAAACCTAATTAAATAATATATGTAATCAGAACCAATGGGGGGGGGGGGGTTATAACCCCCATCAACCCCCCCTTGCGTACGCCACTGTATATTTTTCTCTTTTATTTATATTATATTTTTCTCACTGTATAATTTTTAAATACTACTGAAACATCAGTTCTATTGTTATTCAATTTCATAAAAATCATAATATTTCATATTTTAAGGACCGTCCGGCAGTCAATGCGCTGAGGAGGGCCCTAAGTGAATTCAATTCGTGTCCCCCCCCCCCCCCGCTCCCAAAGTTAGAAGCACGCTACGCCTATGCCCCCAAGGGGTCCACCTGGACCCCGTTGGGAATCCCTGCTTTATAATAACAAATTTCTAGGTTATTGCTTCCAAAGACGTCGCTGTGTGTTTCTTGAAGTTTTAATTTTTTACCCGAAGCATCTGCAATTGGTTTGGTTTGTACCATTACGGTTTCCTTTTGCAACACGTGAACTAAACCTGAAGTATATGCGAAGTGGTGCAATTTATAAATAAAATTAACAAAATGCATTCCTCGTGAATTCTCTTGTTTCGGCCTCGTTGGTGCAAATGTTCATCTCACCTTTCTACACTGGTGAAATAAATTAAGAGAATTTGTATATTTTATCGAATTTCGTGAAAAGAACTCAACTGAATGTAAAACCACTGCTTCTAGACAAAAATGCAAATCTTGTACGTCAGATAAGTAAGCGTACACGTGTGTGTAGACGGAGCCAGTAGAGAAACAGGCTTTATAAGCGCGCGTAAGTTAAGACGCATTTCGTTCGCTAGCACACCTCGGCGAATTTCTTGGTGTTATTTTGCAGCAATCGGTTAATTTCAAATTGTAACAGTAAAAATGAGTAACCACCAACGTTTAGATGATGGAATGAGGTGGCGAATTGTGGGGAGGCTAGAAGCAGGCCAATCTCAAGCCCAAATTTATAGAGAGTTCAATTTAACGCCCAGCGTCGTGTGTAACTTATGGAAACAGTTCCAGGATACCGGATCCATCGAGAGAAAGCCTGGGCAAGGTCGTCCAAGAGCCACGACGGCCAGAGAAGATCGCCATTTCTCGATTATAGCGAGACGTAACAGGAGTGCTATAGCTTCTCAGTTCTCTCGTGACTTGTATGCAGCCACAGGAACCCGTGTATCAAGGGTGACTGTTTCCAAAAGACTTCATGAGAGAGGGTTGTTTGCAAGAAGACCTGCTGTTTGCGTCCCGCTCACTTCTACGAACAGGAGAATCCGTTTATCATGGTGCAAAGAGCATAGAGATTGGAGTATGGATCAATGGGCGACCGTTCTCTTCACTGATGAGTCCCGGTTCAGCCTAAATATCGATTCTCGCCGTGCGTTCATATGGAGAGAACCAGGGAGCCGCTACCTACCCTCCAATGTCCGCGAAATCGACCATTATGGCGGAGGAGGTTTAATGGTATGGGCAGGCATCATGTTGGATGGCCGCACACCTCTCTATGTCTTTGAAAGAGGCACTGTGTCTGGTGTGAGGTATAGGATGCACCATGGAGACCTATGTTCGCCTTTTCAGGGGTGCAGTTGGCCCTGAGTTCATTTTAATGGACGATAACGCGAGGCCACATAGAGCTCTTCTGGTCGACGAATTTCTAGAGAGTGAGGATATTCGCCGGATGGATTGGCCAGCCAGATCTCCAGAGCTTAACCCTATAGAGCAGGGGAGGCCAACTTTTGTGTACATAAGATCTACTTTTTATCTTAAAAACGTGTAGCGATCGACTTGTTGTCATACGCGTAGTTAAGTGGGGAGGGGGGAGGTGTGAAATACATACTATGTTTATACACTGTGTTTCATTACCAGGTGCACTCTCGCGAGGTATGGGTATATAAGCAAAATATGTGTTCAAACATATGTGTTCATACGCATCTATCTACGTGAAAAAAAACATACATAACGGGCCAAAAAAGTCACGTACAGGGGAATTAAAACACGAGTAATTATTGACAATATTAGTTCAAATTAGCTACAGATAAAGACAGATTTAGAATTTATTACGTTAACATTAATGGGAAGACTGAGTTTGCATGTCTCTAACCAAGGAATCATAATTAGGCGTATATCAATGGCAATTTTCTTATGCTTGGAAAGCACGGGTGCCATGGTATGCGTTCGGTCTCAGACTGAATTACAGTCTCTGTCTAGTGCAGTGTAAACAGAACCCTTACTGCCGCCCTAACTAGTGTCCTAAATTAGTGCTCTATTTATCACGTAGTCTAATCGGTTTCTAAGTTAAGACATCGCGAGCGATCGACTTGTTGGCCACCCCTGCTATAGAGCATGTCTGGGACGCTCTGCGGAGGGCAATTGCAACTCGCAACCCTCCTCCGAGAACCATAGATCGCGAGGCCACATAGATCTCTTCTTCTCGACGAATTTCTAGAGAGTGAGGATATTCGCCGGATGGATTGGCCAGCCAGATCTCCAGACCTTAACCCTATAGAGCATGTCTGGGACGCTCTGGGGAGGGCAATTGCAACTCGCAACCCTCCTCCGAGAACCATACAGGGAATGAAAACAGCGTTGCTGAACGAGTGGGACCAATTGCCACAGGAAATGATAAACTGCCTTATTTCAAGTATGAAATCACGCTGCGAGACCTGTATATCTGTAAGAGGGGACCATACCCCCTGTTAACCCATCTGTTAACCCATTTTTTATGTTTATTCTGCAACCGCTGTTTCATACCTTCCGACTCCAACGAGTGTTACGCACGATCATGCGTATGTATTACAATTATTGAATGGTTATTTGTTTTGTATTATATCAATGTATGTACATATCAAATTTCATTAAAATCGGTACAGTAGTTCTAGAGATAATCGACCAAGTCTGCAAATTCTCTTAATTTCTTACACCAGTGTAGTTAACAGGAGTTTTATTCTATTTTGTGTCTACTTTTTTCGAACAAAGTTATTTTTTTAGAAGTTTCGTGCATCTAGTTTCAACTTCATGAAAACGAGTGAAGAACTCAATTTCATAGCTGGAAACATTAATACACAGATTTAATCTCTCTTATCCGAAATAAATGAATTATGGAAATATCCGGACCTGATTATGTTCCTACACGTATCTACGGCAGCTCCCTTCCCATTCCCCGATTTTCTAAGAAATTCTATTTTAATACAAATGTTTCAAGAACTCGTAAAGCTTGGTAGGGTTCGGATAACTGTCGGTTTTCTGTAATAGGCCCTTGGGAATGAAGGTGAAATGCATTCCAACACTTTTTTTTATGTCTACTTGAATTGCCGAACTGCGCACTTGTTACGACCTTAAGGATGTTGTGTACTAACCCTATTGGATTCGCTTACCTCAATGTTAACCCATGGAGAAAATGTGTCCAAGGATTGCCAACTTTATTTATTTATTTTTTAATTGTACTCCGTAATAGAGAAAGAAATTTTACACCTTGGGGCATTTTTCGTTTCTTTTTTTTAAATGCAAATAATATTTTTAAATTAAAATTATTTGGAGGAAAAAAAAATCTGGCATAGTGTGTTTTAAACGTTCATAAATTCCTTTGGTGGACGAAATATCTGTGTTTGCTGTGCAAAGGGTGTTAAGTCCAAATTGGGCTAAAATGTGTTATCAAACCAGGCATGTTTGAAGAATTTAGGGCTACTGCAGGGTACAGAAAGCCAAGTCCAGTTCTACTCCTAAATATTTTTATTCATAATTGAAAATTTGGGATATGTGAAACAAAACACAAACATATTAGTGTTAAAGGGGTTATCTCCCAATCAGGGACTTAACACTCTTTACTCAACAAAAATAAAATTGGAAAAATGTACTTTAAAAAAATAATTAAAAATTAAACTTAAAAAAGCTGACTTTACAAAAGACTTTTTTTTTTTTTTTCAATCCAGATTTTCTCAAAACTACGATTTTGGACTTGACACATTTTACACTGCAAGCACAGATATCTAAAATGGATCCTGTTGCAAAGTGCATAAAAGTTCAGGCTATCTGAAAATACCATTTTTATTGGATTATCAGCATTTATGTAACTGTAAATAGTAGACACATTTTTTCCATAGGTTAACATTGAGGTGAGCGAATCCAATACGGTTAGTACACAGCAGCATTAACGAACTAATTTACTTTCCTCTGTCAGAGTCTCTCCGATGAAATATTAACTTCGGTCAGTCAGGATTTGGATCTTGAACTTTATATACACTAAACCATCTACAAATAACGACTTTTATTGCTTTACTGTGGATTTGCACTAACATTGTGCGGGGATTTAATCCCAAAATCCCAAAATCCCTTCTCGTTGCGTCATTGGTACTGAGAAACATGATTTAATGTTGCATATGTTAATATTTCATTTCCTATTTTATCCCTTGATCGTCTAGAATCAAAGAGTTTAAACTTTCAGCTGAGAGATAATTTGTCTCTTAATTTAACCGTAAGTTCCCATCATGTCGCATATATAGAGCGCAGTTCTCTCGAGGTCAACAAAATGACTAATTGTAGAAGCAGCTATTACTTTAACGATATGTTGCGGCAATCACCCTCTTGTTTATCTCGATTTCTGCATCAGTTTTCTACATTAGGGATGCGACATCGATGTCGATGTTTTCAAAACATCGATGTTTTGATAAAAACATCGATGTTCTAACATCGATTTATTGAAACCGATGTTTTTTTAACATCGATGTTTTGTGCTCGATGTTTTACGTTGTCTCGATGATTTTTTGTAATGAAAAAGTACCATAATAAAAAAATATACCACGTAGCGTAATTTTCACACTCGGCAAATGCAAGTCTGAATTCTGAAAAGGACGAATACAAAAGGGGGAACGATTCCTTAGCAAACAGACAAATGGCAATCAACAACCAATGAACCAATCATAGTGCTTAGAATGTTCCTGACACTTCAGAACCTTCCATCGGGTTTTATTTTATAAATAGTATATACACGAGAGCAGCCATTCAAGTTTTTGTTTTGTTCTGGTTTTATACAAGTTGACGTTAATATTATTAGTAAGATGCCTCCCAAAAGTGCCGTTTGGAAATATTATTGCAAAACCTCTGACAAATTGGCGAAATGCAATATTTGCCTTAAGTTCCTCAAAACTTCTGGCAATACCACGAATTTATCTGGACATTTGAAGGCAAAACATGGCGATATTTACAACGAGAATTTTGAGTCATCAATGTAGCCCAAGGCAAAAGCAACCAAGTTTTTGTCATTTGTGTCAGTCCAATCACAGAGTAAAATTAAATCACACACGCCCCACGACTAACTGAAGTAACATTAATGTTAGAGGTTACTAAACCAGTTTTAAAAAATGGATGTTCTAAAACATCGATGTTTAAAAACATCGATGGTTTTTGGGCGATGTTTTATTAGCATCGATGTTTTAATATTGAATATCGATGTTTCAAAACATCGATGTTTTGTTATCGATGTCGCATCCCTATTCTACATTCGTTGTAAACTGAAATTTATATACTTGAATAATAACAAGCGAAGTACAGAATTTAATAGTGTCTGCGCTTATATCAGCAATAGAGCGAGGCTAAATGAAAAAAAAATAAATAGATAAAATCAGGTAGTCTCTTCTAACGAAACTACCGCGGGCTATTAACGTAGGATTACTTATCGTTGCTCACCCTTTTTGTATGTATATATGTATGTATATGTTATGTATATATGTATCTATATATATATGTACGTATGTATATATATACATATATGTATGTCAAAATTTTGGAGCATTTTGATACTTTTCTGTTTAATTGTTTACTGCTGATCCAAGCGATACAGACTGAGTTTGGCGCACTCCCAAAATTATAACTCGCGAAGTACGGACGGACTGTTTTCGCGTCTGAAATTTTGCTTCCCGGAGGACCGTTATAGAGGAACGTATTCCTACGTTAAAATATTTACTCCACGTTTATCACCTAAGTAAGTTTATATTACTTCATTCTTTATGATTTCAATGCTTATGCTAAAATCAAATATAACTTTTACATGTCATTTACCTTCAAAATATTTTCAAGTAAAAAATAGAAAAATTCTCTTAGCGTATGCCGAGTAACGCAACTTATAAGTAAAGTTTAGGATTTTAAATGTCATGATTGCTTCATTTATACCAACGAAATATAAATTAAAATCCTGCCATAATATTTTATTAATGTAATGGGATTTATCAAAGAGTTTATTATTTATTGGGAAAATAATTTAAATTTTTGCTTACAAAATAATTAATCTTTAAATATAATTATTAACTTATAAATTCTTACAAAATTTTGATCGATTATTAAATTCAACAAATTAATCATAAATTAAAATTGAAATAAATTACTAAAATTTTTGTTTTACCTAAAATTTTAAATTATAAAAATACTTATTAAGAACAACCTTTTATACACATGCTCCCCCACTCAGGGCCCGATTTAGAAAATTCTTGACTATAGGCACAACTCGGGATGGGGGCCCCCTAACACTGATGTGGGCGTAAAATTTCCAAAATTGACACACAAAAAAATAATAATGAATCATTGTGAAAGTACCATTTTACCAAGAATTGACTATTTGAAGCGTAGAAGCCTAGAACATTATCAAATAAAAAGCAACAAAACATATTAACTTCATCATTAAAACACCAATACAATGCAACCAGAAAAACTTAATCCCTTATATACACTATAACATACATATGATGAACTATACATATAACTATACATATGATGAACCTATCAATCAAATTTGAAAGGATATATAAAAAAATTGCTATTAAAAAAGGTAAAATAAAAAAAAGAATAGGGAATTTTTTTAAAAATAAAAATTGTGTGTGTGTGTGGGGAGGGGGGCAGGCCCAGGCCTAATGGAAAATCAGGGCCTGCCCACACTTCCTGTTATTCTTGTCTTTGACTAACTATTAACGGGTAGTTGCCGATGGTATGACATGTTCGGAAGCATTCCTTCCTCTTTGAAAAGGAAAACTACTTAGTTTTAATTGGTAACGTAAACAAATGAAAACTTTATCGCTGTATGAAGAAACAATTGTTGTATTTATGCATGAAGAATATGTTTCTCAAGCGTCTGTATTGTTCTAAATATCTTAGTGGAACCTAGATTTTAAATTTTATGTTTAATCAGAAACTCGTTAGTGTAACCAAAAATTCGATATAATTAAGGATCATATTCAGATATAATTAAGGATCAAACTCGTCGTGAGTTTCTTAAACACCAAAGGAACTCGTTGCTTGAAACCTTTTGTATTCTCTCTCGTTGAAAATATACAGAATTTATCAGATCTGATGAGTTTAGCCATTAAGAGTAAAATTCGAAATTAAGGTTCTAAAATATTTAGAACTACACAGACTCGTTACAAACACATTTATAATGCATTAATACAATTGTTTCTTAATACATTTTGGAAAATAAAACATTTCTGAATACTTTCGAATTGTAAAATCAATGGTTAAACTCGTTAGATCTTGAGAAGTTTTAAAGTTTTATCCTTATGCGATCTGTAAGTTTACTCTTTCGAGATTTTTTTTTTTTTTTCTGTACGAACACTGCACGAAATACACTCCACCAATCATAGTAACGCCACCGCGAAATCTAAAACCTCCTCCTCCGTTCCGTGATCCTCCACTTCTTCCACCCCTCCTTTAGAATGTTTCGTCGCGTCTCCCACCCCTAAACAACTATCGGCCCCATTCGAAGCTCAGTTCCGAGAGGAAGCAGACTTCTTTGTTCGATTTCCCGCTGTTTTACCTTCGTCCGTTCCTGGGAAAGCCGGAATTTTTTTTTATCGCAGTGTGCACCTTTATTTACCTGATTATCATCGTATTCTATGGGTTGATAATTAATGAGGAATTAATTCGATCAAAATGAATGTGCATCTTAATTTTTGGATTTATATTTTCGGTAAGTTTTTATTTTCATATGTAATTCATGTCATACCGGCGTTTTGTTTCTGTTTGTAACTTTTAAATTGAACAACCATGCCGACAGGTGCGCGCACTCCCTGCTCTTCTATTGTGTATAAAAAACTGTGGATAAGAATTACCGTTATTAATGAAGATTTTATAATTTTTATTGACTTATTTGTTTTTTTATATATAATCTCTCTTTCTGTCAACTTTCCACATAAGTGGTTTTTTTGTTTATTTTAAAAATAATTTACTGTTTTTATTTTAAAAAGCTGATGGACGAAAGTTTGTTAACTCTCGCATGATTAATGCAGCGTGACATTTCCGCAGTATTTAAAGAATTTGTGTGTTGTTAAAATTAGAAAGTTTGTCATTGACTGATTTGCATAACGCATTCAGTTGAGAACAAAACGTGACGAAACTAAGAACCGTGCAAGTTAGAAAATGATCATTTTAAATATTTTTGAAGGTTTATTTGAAGTTAATTTTTTAGCTGTAAAAATTATCAGAAAAAGTTTTTCACATTTTGTGGCGGTTGATGTTAATAAGAGTTAAATAAATAGTACTAGTATAAATTGCATTAACAAATAACATTAATGATTATTTAATTCATGTTCCCCTCCCATGATTTTTTACATATTTGTAATTAAGAAGGTTGTAAAAGAGGCAAAATTTTTATATACTTTATTTTTAACTGATTAATTTCAGTGTGTGTGTTGCCAACGAGCGTGTGTTATAATTATTTAGATTTAATTGCAGCTTATTTGGGAATTTATACCGTATTATGATTAAATGCGATGTACTGAAGTATGATTCTACAGAGATTATTAGAAAACATTATTAAAAAAGTTTATGATATATATATCCTCAGATAACATGTATAAGATCAATGTTAAGTTTATATTTTGTTTATGTATATTTTTGAAAATTTATTTAAAAAATCCGTTTAACATCTAAGGAGTTTTAAATAGTAATTTTGAAAACGCAATTTTCCATGTTTTAAAGGTTGATTTAAGGGTATCAGAATAATAAGTTTAATCTAAAGATGAGTTGACTTGCAAACAAAACATTAATTTCATTAGAATTTATATTTAATAGAAGCAAAAAGGTTCAATGGGCGAAGAACTGAATTATTTACGGAGTGATACACATTAATATACTTTACAGCAAAGGCGGGAAAGACAACCGTACTCCTTTGAAATTATGCTATCGAATTGTTGTTATTCAATTTATACATGTGTTATTGCCTTTATTCGTTTTAGACTAATGATAGGTTTAGATAAATCGTTGATTAATAGGTGTAATTTTTTTAACCAAAAATTTAGCGTTGGCTTAAAAATCTTGTGCAAAATGATGCAGGACAATATCCAAATGTGCTTATGGATAGAGCTTACTTCTTTGTATTGTCATTAGCATACGAATCCAATGATCAGAAATAATTAATGTACTAACGAAGCGAAAGAAAGTGGTCAAACGCCTTGTGATTTACGATCTGACGTGTGCATGTGTTTCGGTGCTTTTAAAGATTTGAATTAGTATCAAGTACTGCTTTCGTTAAATATATTTTTGAAATATTTTTATCTAAGTATAACTCCCTGCTGTATGTAATTGACAGTATCTCTAAGAATTATTGTAGTATGTTTTTTTTTTTTTTTTTTGTGTGTAAGACTCGTAGAATTTCGATTTATATATTTATTTGATCTCCACCGATGCCCAAGTCCGCAAGACCATTAAATTATATTTAGATAGCACATTAATATTTAAAGAATAGCTACCTGTCTATATTAATAAGAGAAATAAAACTATGTTTATCACAACTAAGAGTCCATCCCATTTTTAAAAATGATTGTGAAATTTGCGAAGTCTAGTGTGCCCTTTGTGAACATTTTTACGTCGAAAATTTTCACTGGATTAAGAAAGTAGTCAAGTACAATTAGTAAATTACAAATGAAATTTTGGATATAAGTTCAGTTTTGAATAAATTGAGTAGAAGTTCTATTTGTGCTGGCCTCACTACGCCAGCTACGAGTAGGTGAAGTTATTAGATTGGGATTTTTAAAAAAAAAAAGAGAAAAAAAATATGTATTGTGAACTTGTTCATTTTATTTTCAAAAGAAATTTCCATTAATCGAAATATATATATATATATATATATATATTTTTTTTTGTGAAAATATATCAAACTCTGGAACAAAATCATAATAGCAAAATTTTTTCGTGTAAAGAAAAATTGTAACAGCAACTGATTATCATGTAAATTCGTGTGTAAAGCTTAAATTATATGTACGTATGTGCGTGTGTGACGAAAATTTGCCCCTAAATTTTACTTAATGCTTATTCCAAAATATAGGAGTAGAATTAATGAGTAGTATTAATGAATAGTATGGAGAGTAGTATTTAATGAATTTTAACCTGCACTTCCATCCGTGCTCCGAGACATCATATTATGTCGTATACCTTAACTCCTCCCTATCTCCAGAATGTGATCTGAGGAGCAGCCTTATCTATTCATAGTGATCCTGAGAATATATGTACCAGTTTCGTATAGAAGGTAAACGAACTAACCCGCATTGGCAAGTGTCAGTAACTTTTTATAATGAAGTCATTGCGTTTAACCTTGGAATTCCCGTATTGTTCAGCAAGAGGTCTTTTCTCCAATCAAAAGTTATCTTATGATCCATCTAATGGACCTGGACATTAACCACAAACCTCAAAAAGCATGTGACGTAATCTAGCATGGCTTCGGACAAGAATGTAGGTATATAGCTTAAGGCTGCAGTGCTATATTGAAAATTCTGATAACGTAGTTTCAAATACATGATTAGGTTACTTCAATTAACCAGGTAGTATGTCCGTTAAAATATTTTTTGCGTGATGAATTAAACTGCAAAGATTTATTTACATCTCGGTTAGTTCCAAAAATGCATTTTTCTGGTTTTACGGTCTCCTTATTCTTTGGTACTGCGGAAGTGCTCACGATTGACCACAATTTTTTTTTTTTGCTTCTAAAGGTAGAAGGGCCTAGTCATCACCCAGATCTCCTTGATCAACACCGGGGGGGGGGGGATGTCCATGGTGGGGTGTTGCTTCGATCCAGCACTAAGAGAATATGACCGGAAGAGGGGGTAGCCGTGAAAGACGTTTTTCGTCTGCTATTTTCCGTCTTCCAACCTTTTTTCCACGAAGCATTATTCTCATGGGAGTTCTAAGCGCCCGGAAGGATGCGAAGAAATTTAATTAACTACCGGGTAGGATTGGTTTGATTTTTAGCTTTTAGTCAGGCGGGGTAAAACACGACTGAATGTGACAACAACTTGATTTATCTACACTCTCCGTAGAAATTCCAAAAAGTGATCCGGCAAACTACTCTGAGAAGTGATGATACAGTTACGAAAGCCCGAATTGAAAAGTTATCGATGTATTGGCCGACCGCAAAGTAGTCAAGTACAATTTGTAAATTGCAAATAAGATTTTTGAATATAAGTTCAGTTTTGAATAAATTGAATGGAAGTTCTATTTGTGCTGGCCTCACTACGCCAGCTACCAGTAGGTGAAGTTGTTAGATTGAGATTAAAAAAAAGAGAAAAAATATGTATTGCGAACTTGTGCATTTTATTTTCAAAAGAAATTTCCATTAATCGAAATTTTTTTTTAAAGTGAAAATACATCAAAATTTGGAACAAAATAATCGTATAGCAAAATTTTTTCGTGTAAAGAAAATTTGTGACAGCAACTTATTATCATGTAAATTCGTGTATAAAGCTTAAATTATATGTATGGGTGTACGTGTGTGACGAAAATTTGCCCCAAATTTTATTTAATGCTTATTCCAAAATTTCACCGTTCTAGCATAGAACAATCCCCTTCCTTTAAAGCACCTACGAACAGGCTAATTTAGAAACTATTTGCTGTCTAGCCACATGCCGGTATTCTTTCCCAGGCACTGAACACTCCTCAACACCGCTATGTTAGTATTAAATTAAGGCTAACATATATGTACATCAAAACAGCTCTAACCCACTAGAAAATATCATTTGAAAGCCCCATTAACTTGATTAGTAATAAACAAGCCCTGATTATAGTGCGTCGCTTACCTTCGATCGTGTAAGTCCGCCACCATGCTTTGAACAAAGGGATTTATAAGGACTTTTTTTTCGTGGGCTCGTGACACCTTCCTTCTCATCAGCTTATATGACTGACTGACTGTGACTGACTGACACACACACACATTAAAAGCCGAATTAAAATTGTAACGGGTGGTGTATCACCCTAGCAAGCTTTCCCCCAACTATTCTTTACCGTGTTTGAGAATGTGTTATAGGCATGTTGTCACTGTATTGAATGATACAGGCATAAAACTTTTCAAAAATGAACAGCACATGTATACTTGCTTATATCTTTTTTTAAATCTTTTTTTGGACACATAGCATTCTTATAAGTTCTGGTTATATCATAATCGGCAGTGATCTAACGAGACAGATGTGAGAAACATTACACCAGTGGTGCGCATACTATGGGTCCCCACCCACATGAGGGTCGTGAAAATAATTGGGGGGGGGGGTTGTGGATAGTCCGAATTAAGTTTATATCATATTGAATTATTTAATTTTTAAAAAATGCTATAAATATGCTAATCATTTTGAAATCAAGCTCTTTTTTAATAGTAATTTTTGTTCATTTTTACCCAAATAAAATAGAAATACATATTGATATTTAAATATTTTTAAGATTTGCCAAAAACAAGCTCGGAAAGTAAGCGAGGCATTTTTTTATCGTTACTATGCAAGTAAATATATACCCAAAATCTACAATTCATCGGTTTTTGAAACAGTTTGTCAAAATTTTTCTTATTTCTTTTTTCTATCTTTTTTGTTAACATTTTCGTAATTAAAAAAGAGGTACTCCCAAAAATTTTTCATTGGGGGAGGGTGTCGAATGATTTTTTAAAAATTTATTTAAAGAAAATGGGTTGTAGTCGAAAAAAGTTTGCTTACCCACTGCCTTAGACTGTCAGGTACACATGACAGTAAAAAGTTAGTAATTTTACCAACGAGCGAATTGTTGTCTAAAACTTAACTATCGATTAAAATTTTTGTGTAGCACCAACATGTTTCACACCGTATCACGTATTGTTTCTTCCAGGCAAATTAATTAAAGCAAATGCAGTATTCTAGTACTAATGTTGTTAATGTATATTATGTGGCAAAAAGGAATCTTACCCTTTCATTTCCCCCCTTCCTGTCGTTAAAACTATGTGAATTGCCGATTTCAAAATTTCCTTCCTCTTAAGGCTGCTGTGTATTAACCGTACTGGATTCACTCACCTCAATGTTAACCTATAGTGAAAATTTGTCTTCTATTTACAGCTACATAAATGCTGATAATCCAATAAAAATGGTACAGATAGGCTGAATTTTTCTGTACCTTGCAACAGGATTCATTTTATAAATTTCGTCCACCAAAGAAATTGATGAGCGTTTAAAACACACTATAGCCCCCCCCCCCCCCCCAGAATAGTTTAAATTAAAAAATATTTGCATTTTTTTAAAAAACAAAAAAATCCCCAAAGTGTAAAATTTTTTTCTCTATTACGGAAAACAAATATATATATATAAAAAAATCTTTAAATCCAAGTCGGCATTCCTCGAACACATTTTTTCCATAAGGTAACATTGAGGTGAGCGAATCCAATAGGGTTAGTACAAAACAGCCTTAGCATCGCGGATAATTGTTTATCGGACAAATTACATGAAGTTCAGTTGGTAGGTGTTACTTAATCAGGTCATCTTAGTTCATGATGACGAAGAGGCAAGCCCCCTACGTGCACACGAGTTAGAGCAGCTGCGTAGGACGGAGGATTTATAGAATCACAATGGATGGCGAAAGACTGTCGTGCAATGACGATCGGATTGAAGCTTTTTAAAAGCATTTCCCACAACCCACAATTGTATGACTTTCTTTTTCATTTCTTGTTAGATTTTTTTGGGGGCCAAAAAAAAAAAAAGTAAAGAAAAAAATGAGTGAAAGAAAATAAAAACCCTGCTTGAGGATACAGGTGGAAACTGGAGATTGTAAGATTTGATTCTCAGGACAACGTATTGGTAGAAGCAAATTGGATGATTGTGTTAATACAAGAAGGAGCTGGTACTGTTTTCTTTGCCTTAGGGGATCGAATCAGTTGGAATTCCTTTGTTTCCCGTCTCACCACACCTCTCTCTTTGTACGTACACACATACAGCTATTGATCTGTTCATTAGGACTTGTCACTGCATTATTTTTTTGGTTACGTGTGGAAACCCTACATTTGTGATAGCGTTTCATATTGCTCTTTATACGCACTGAAGAAATAATATGTGATTCTACAACTCCATTTGTAGCGATAGGGGGAAAAAACAAAAAACAAGCATACAAACAAAAAAACAAAAACACTATACTATTCACGTTTTAGAGCCATTTTTATTACATGTCGAAATATTTTGTTTCCTTTATTTAAAAAAAAATATTAGTGTCATCATTTCAAAGTCAAAACATCTTTAGACTTACAATTTTAGAGGAGCTAGAGCTTGTTGAACAGTTTATTTGCATGGGTGGCTTCTGTTTTTGATCCAAAATATTCTCACTAAAATTACAAATTTTGAATTCTAGTTTAGAATTAATTTTAAAAATATGTTGGGTGTAATTTCTACAATTTATGGAATTCTTTAGTGAAACATATCTCCGATTAGTGGACATTAAAGTAATATATAAAATTAATCGCTTAAAAAAAATGGATGTAATGTCAATTTGTTTATACTAATAATTTATTTTATAAGCTCATATTCTTTGATTTGGGCTTCAATTTCATACACACGTGTGTTTTAACGTAAATATAAATGCATGTATTTGTACAGTCTTATCCCAACGAGTTGAATCAAAATTGAAATATTTTCGAGTGTTGTTTACGCAGACACTTTGTTTCAGGCTTATACATAATTACATCCTACCCTTCTCTTCTTGACTGCTCATGCTGTGAATAATTTCTAAGTACGCTCTTCGCTTTTCATCTGTGTTATTTTAAAAGTATTTTGATATGAATAATATTTGCTTGAAACTATATGAGAACTTATCTGATTATTTGTAGAAATAAATACCTTTTCCATCATAAAACATATTTCCTGTATTAATTTAATATTTGCTTGAAACTATATGAGAACTTATCTGATTATTTGTAGAAATAAATACCTTTTCCATCATAAAACATATTTCCTGTATTAATTTAATTTTGTGTAGATAATATTTGTGAGGAAAATTTTGTGGTTATGTCTTAATGAAATATTAAATCTCCAATCTAATTCGTAGCCCCTTTAAAATTTTTTTGCATCATAAACTAGAGCAAATACGGCCGTTTTCTCTTATAAAAATCCATATCCATGAAATTGAACTGCGAATTTATACTATTTTTCGAATTTATTTTTCTTGTCTGGCATGCTGTCTTTTCAATTTATCGCACTAAAACAGCTTTTCAACGTTTCTCTCCTTGAACGAAGTTAAAAAGCATCTCAGCTGCAGTCGAGACCATTATTTTCCCTTCTTCAGTGTTTCGAACTGCTGTTTCCTGCAGGTCTTCATTTTCAGATCACTAATGATCTACGGCGCAGCTTGAATACGTTTTGAGATGGGGTGGGGTGGGGTGGGGGGGAGATTATGGAAATGATCCTGTAATTGCCAATTTTTTTTTCTTTTCACTGTTGATAATTATAAATCAATTTCACGCTTCTTTATTTTTTTCTACCTTTCTTAAACTGTTCTTAACATCTAAGAGATCTGTAGTACACAATTTCTTAGTTATATGTTTCGCTGTTCACGTCTCTTTTTATTTGTTCGACCATTTTTGGTGGTTCCGACCGTTTACGTTGGAAAATAATTTCGTTTAATGCTCGGGTTTTATGCTTCGATTTTAAGGGCCTGTTCACATAAAATTCGTTAGCGCCACCGTTACTCGTATTGACATACTTTAAACCAATCACAGACCTTAAAAATTTCGTGGCTAATCGTTTGGAGGTTTGTAATTGGTTAAATATATTTCAATACGAGTAACGCTGAAGCTAACGGACGCTATGTGAACAACAGGCTTTAAGGGGATGATGGACATTACAAAGCAATTTTTGAAATTTTTACCTCAGAGATATAAAATTTTGCATTTATATTCAATAAAGTATAACTATATCAAACACCTTATAAAATTTGATAAATATTTTCAAAAAAATTTTATTTTAAAAATTGAAATTTTTATTGTTTTTAAAATGCTCCTTGCGATCCAATTTTTAACTTCCTCCCTTAATTTTGCATTTATATTGCTTACAAATACATTTTGAACAGAGTTATGTATTATTTTGTGCTTCCGTTGAACAGTTAGTTTTTAGAAAATATTTTAATGCTTTTACTCTGAATTTTCGTGAAATTTTTGTACTTTTCTACACTTAAGTTGAACTTTGATAATCTTAATGATGTCGAAACCTGAAATGGATACATAACTTTATTTTAATGTATGAGAGGAGTCTTCATTATAAATGTTAAAAAATTTCGTCAAAAATTATGACGCAAGGAGCAAAGACTTGCAAATCTGGAAATTACTCATTTTGATAAAAAGCCATTTAAAAGATTTTTTTTTCACCCCTTTAATATTTACTTTTCTAAAGCCACCAAGTTTTCATATTACTTTTCATTACGCATTTTATATGCATTTTACTCCAATATTAATACACCCCCCCAAAAAATTCTAATTTTTGTTCGATTTTTGGTAATTTAAAAGTCTACCATCTCCTTAAGGGTCCTTCCGGTTAAACGTAGCAAATATTTTCAATAAGAACGTTTCTGGAAAGTCTTTCCTGCTGAATAAGAACTTTTCAAGAAAATTTAATGTCGGTGATGGTCTTTCTTTTCTCCTTCGCGTATGGTAGGTAACACGCATTATTAATGAATCCCTATCCTCTATAACAGGGCTTCTTAAACTGTGGGTCGCGTAACCGAATATTGGGGTCGAGAAAAAATTTGGCAACTATTCGGGAAGAGTGTCCCTTCGTCAAACTCTTCAATACTGGTTAGCAGAAAAAATTACAAAAACAATTTTGATTTCAGATATTTAATTGAAGTCGAAAATGACATTATGATTACATAACAGAGAAATAAAACGATCTTTAATCGCTTTAATTTCCGTGGTTTATTATCAGTTACATTTCTTTGATTTATCATCAGTGAATGTTTTATTTGTATATTTATTTTATGTACCTACGTTTTATTTGTAATTTTTTTTATATGTATATTCCGGGGTCGCGTAAAATCTTCTTGGGTGAAAAGGGGTAGCGGGCTGAAAAATTTAGGAAGCCCAGCTCTATAAGCATGCATCTTGTAGTCTTATTCCCCCTCTTTGCGATCGTTAACTCTTTACAGTCCCTTATTGATCAGTAACGGTGCAAGGGGGGGGGGGGGTGAGTGTGGGAGGGCTCGTGTGCATTAATGTATTATGAAGAAGAAACAATAGCGGATTTAGTTGGTTGATTGGATAGATAGTCATTTTTACTCATCTTACTTTCGTCTGCTAGCTGAGAGGATTTATTGTACAGACCGCAGAAGAAAGAACAAAGTTGTTAATCAATTTTAAATGGAAGTCATTAAAAAGTTTAGAGGCATTTAAACCTCCTGACAAATCTTCAATTTTATAAGTCATTTTTGTTACGAATATTTCTAAATTCCGCAAAAGCCAAGCATTTCACGGTTCCCGAAAACCACTTTATAATGAATCCTAAAAATGAAAAATGGGATGATAAGAATTTACAGTGAATGAGCTAATTCGATGAAACTTGCCCGTTTTCATACTTAATGGAATAGTCGACTTTTCTGAGTACTTTTTCTCAAAATGATCGAAATTTTTGTTCGAATATTCAAAACATTCGTGCTCTTAATTTTCCAGTCAACTTCCCCCGGCCCCTGCGCCCAAACGCACACAGTTATTCTTTGTAAGGCTTTTCAAAGACATTGAGAAAGTAGTTTAAAATTTTATAGTCTCTTCACTTTTAGAGTGCAGATTTAACCGCTTAGGTTGCTTTAATTGAAATAGTTTATATTTTGTTTGCTATTCTCATTTTACCCTAATCAAATTTTAAATCACGTTTCTCGCTTATGCCATGCTCTTATTTATACATTTGTATAGATTGTAATTTAAATTTCCTATTTAATCGGATTTTTCTTATTTATATTTAATCTATATAAATATTATAGTTTACACAGATTTGATTAATTATGCGCCAGCTTTGTACCTGTATTTTTTTAGCGCGTTATGTTCCCGAATTCAAATGCATGTTCTATAATAAAGGTAATAGTTGCATCGTTCGTTAAAACTTGTTTCCAGAGCGCTCAGTATGAATTCGTTTATTGAAAGTGCGCCAATCTGGGTTGTGTGTGCAGCGAGTGAAAGTAACCTCGTTACAATGGATAAAAAATTAAAAAGAAAATCATTTTATGTATTTCTCATTCACCATGAGATGCGCTTCATTTGCTCCCTTCATAGGATTACTCTCGAAACTGTGCAAAAGGAACAAGATTTGAGTTCAATGTATAGTACAGATAGTCCTCATCGCAGGCTTTTGTTCGTTAAATCAAGATTTTCATTAGTCACGGACGAACAGAAAAACTTTTTTTCCAAACTCACGATTCCCATAGACAGACAGAAAAGCTCTCGGAAACAGGGTGATGGCATTATCTGCCCGTAACCGTCGTCTTTTTTTTTTTCTCTCCTTCTTGAACGTGTTATTATTTTTTAAACATGAATTGAGCCATTCTAAGTTGTTTTATGTGGGAACACCTCTACCACTCAGATAGAGTTTTTGTGAAGGCTGTTGTGTACGATCCCTATTGGATTCGCTCCCCTCAATGTTAACCTATGGAGATAATTTGTCTACTATTTACAGCTCCATAAATCAGGCCCTGATTTTCCATTAGGCCCGGTAGGCCCGGGCCTAGGGGGCCCCCCGAATATTGGGGGGGGGGGGCAAAATTTTTATTTTAAATGAAAATATTCCCAATTTAATTTTTTTAAATTTTACTCTTTTTAATAGCAATTTTTTTTTATATCCTTTCAAATTTGATTGATTGGTTCATCATATGTATAGTTATGTGTATAGTTCATCATATGTATGTTATAGTGTATATAAGGGATTAATAAGTTTTTCTGGTTGCATTGTATTATTGTTTTAATGATGAAGTTAATATGTTGTATTGCTTTTTGTTATTTGATAATGTACTAGGCGTCTATGCTTCAAATATCCAATTCTTGGTAAAATGGTACTTTCACGATGATTCATTATTTTTTTGTGTGTCAATTTTGGAAATTTTACGCTCACATCAGTGTTAGGGGTCCCCCATCCCGAGTTGTGCCTATAGTCAAGAATTTTCTAAATCGGGCCCTGCCATAAATGCTGATAATCGAATAAAAATGGTATTTTCAGATAGCCTGAACTTCTTGCAACAGGTTTCATTTTATAAATTTCATACACCAGACGAATTTATGAGCGTTTAAAACACATTATACCAGATTTTCCCCGAATAATTTAAATTTTAAAATATTATTTGCATTTAAAAAAAATTTCCCAAGGTGTAAAATTTCTTTCTCTATTACAAAGTACAATTTTTCTCAACACTGAAGTAAGCGAATCTAATAGGGTTAGTACACAGCAGCCTTAACCTAGCAAGCTTACGTGTTCTTCAGATCGGTGTGGGAAAATATATAGACTTTATAGTGTATTTAAAACTGTATAGTTTAAAATCGCATTTTACGCGGTTTTGATCATACTTTAATTACAGGATTGACTCTTATGTACTTGTTGCACAGCCGGTCGTTACACGTTGAAACCGGAACTTTTTTTGTAAACTTATCTGCTGCTTATTTCGGACTGAAAACACCTGCATGTTTTCTTCTTTTTAGCAGTTGAGTCATATTTGTCGGTTCCTCATTTCGTACTTAGTACGGAATTATGCCTTACGTTATTTCTCGAAGTTTATGAGTGATAGTAGTCCACCCCTCTGATTATGTGCTTTTTTTCTTCCCCCCCCACTCTTCGTGCTTGGGTAGGATGATACTGTAAGGATTTGGAAGTCAATGCGAGATAAGAATTTAGAACAAATTCACGGTCTGTCTTATTATTCATTTGTTATAAAAGATTCTATCTTAAGAACTATCATTCTTGGAGATTACTGACGATCTAACAGTTTAGTGATTACAAAAATTAGATTATCCCTTCAGCGGGCTCGCCAATTTTTGGAACACAAGCAGGCGCGCGTAGCACAAAGTGCAACGTCTCTTTCAACCTTGATTATTCCTTTTGTAAAAAAACTTTTTTTTTCAAATTGAAAATAATAATTTGCGTTTTATGACAAGATATAAAATGTTGATAATATTGAGATATATTTATAATTAAAGGCCAAAGAATGCAGATACAATCGCCTTATTTCAAAATTATCCGGTTTATTGGATCTAAGGAACTTGCGAATGGATTCCTATTATGTCCCAAAACCTAAAAGATAATGAGATTGCCCATCTTCGTGATATGTGGGATGCCGTGTAATAGCTGCACATTTGATCGAGTACATTAACTCCTGCTTTTGTCGTATTGTAATCCAGTATAATCGTTGGTTTACCACGGTTAAATCACGACTATCAATGAATGGAAAAGAATACAAGGGTCAGAAAATCAGACCTGCATTAGAAAGGGTGTAGCTATAAATAGAAACTGCTTAGAGCATTCAAACCTTACATGTAAAAACAAACCATTCAAAATTACGAAAATGTTGCACTCTGTAGATGGGCGCGCCCGCTGGAGGGTTAAGGATAAACCATGGATCGGATTCCATATTTGCTTGTTGAGTGGTTGAGGAGTAACCATGGATCGGATACAATATTTGCTTGTTGAGTGGTTAAGGAGTAATCATGGACCAGATTCCTTATTTGCTTGTCGAGTTGTTGAAGAGAGCTCGAGGATACGTGTGTTGCTCGAGAATACGTGAGTCATTGGTACAATGAAGGCGATCTGTAGGGTCTTGTTCAGGGGTCGGCAACGCGGTGCCCGCGAAATAATTTTAAAGTACCTGCAATTCAAATGTCGAAACATTTTAGATATTTGAACGGCAAACGTTCGTAGTTGTAATGAAAAATTTTAGTAAAAAAATTAAAAATCGTAAAACCGTAAAAATTAAAACGGCTCTCCTCTTGCTTCTATATGAGAAGTACGATAAATGCATTTAAAGTTCAATTGGCACTCTAGAAATCTCATATGGACAAAGTTAATTGATCACATTCCCCAAATTTAAATAGCGTGAAAGAAAATTATTGCGATGGAAATGTTACAACCTCTCAGTTTGCCAAACATTTTGATTCTTTATTTGAAGAATTTAATACCAAGTTAGAAGAAGTCTACGAATTAGAGGCATTCTTGACGTTTTTTATTAATCCTTTCTCTCATGCAGAAGACGATGTGACTCATAAAATTGCAACATATTTTGATATTTCCAATATGGAGGACTTAGAATTGGAAATTATAAATATAATAACATTGAATTAAAATCACATCATAACGAAGAAATTTTCTGGAATTTAGGGAATGCAAAAAGCTTCCCATTGTTGAGAAAATGTGCTCTGAAAGTGAACTCTCTCTGCGCTTGGACATATGCTTGTGAATCTTTGTTTTCCAATATGAAGTATTTCAAATCAAAGTATCGATCAAGCATCACTGACACTCATTCGGACCATTTGCCTGAGAACTGGGAATTCCACTTAGGGACAACATTACAACGAGTTGGCCGCAGAATTACAATGTCCAATAACGCATTATCTATTTCAGCGGTTCCCAACCGGTGGGTCGCAGAAGGGTTACAGGTGGGTCGCGACTCGATCCTAAAACTATTAAACTGGTCTTTGTGTACTTTTATAATTGTAGTTTTTATCTTCACCTAGGAACACTTGTTAGTGAGTATGAAACCACTTGTTGCATGTATTGCAAACATATATCTATTGTTAAATAAATAACTGTTTTGCTACAAAGTGCTTATATTTTGTCAACCATTTTCAAATCAGAACACAAATTGTTTATCAATAATCGATCTGTATCTTCAAAAAAGCATATATATATATATATATATATATATATATATATATGTATATATATTTGCAATATTTGATGGTAAATTATATATACATAAGGAAGGGATACGACACAAATGAGGTTTTTACTCCACCATGGACCGATGGACCGTGGAGATATTCCGATAAGGAAAGGTGGGTCGCCAGCTGAAAAAAGTTGGGAACCACTGATCTATTTTAAGATTGTTTTGTTTAAATTAAAATTTGAATTTATGTATTAAAAATTTATGTAGCATTAATATTTTCATGTTTAAATATTACCCCCACCCCTCCTCCTCCTCTTCATCCAGCGGTGCCCGCCGAACTCGCTCATTTCTGAAATATGCTCTCCTAGTAAAAAATGGTTGGCCGACCCCTGGTCTATTTATTTATCCTACATTTCATGTGCATGTAACACACTTTACTGTCCAGTGTCTTCTGCGAAAGGCTGCTGTATACTAACCCTACTGGATTATCTCACCTCAATGTTAACCTATGGAGAAAATTTGTCTACTATTACTACAGTTACATAGATGCTGATAATCCAATAAAAATTATATTTTCAGATAGCCTGAACTTTTCTGCACCCAGTAACAGGATTCATTTTATAAATTTCGTCCTCCAACGGAATTGATGAGCGTTTAAAACACACCGTACCAGATTTTCCCCCGAATAATCTAAACTTAAAAATATTATTCGCATTTTTTTAAAAACGAAAAATGCCCCAAGGTATAAAATTTCTTTTCCTATTAGGAAGTACAATAAAAAAAAAGAAAAATCTTTAAATCCAAGTCGGCAATCCTTGGACACATTTTCTCCATTGGTTAACATTGAGGTGAGCGAATCCAATAGCGTTAGTAGATAGCAGTCTTAAAGGTAGGCGGCAATATCTCGCTATTCAGAGCTGCCCTACAAGAAAAATATCACCGACTTGTCGAATTAACTCTCTCTCCGAATCTCTAAATTGCATCGGGTATTCGACTAACAGAAGGTAAATCATATTCACCTGTATCTCTTAAGACCTACAATTGTTAGGGAAGTTTAAAAAAAAAAAAAAAAAAAAGTAGAAGATGTTCATTGTTGTGGATTTTCTTTTTTGTATGTTACTCGAAGAACGATGAAGAATAATTTACTGACTTGCGCACGATCTTAGACGAAAGCATAATTAAGGGTCTATCTTGTATCATACATAATAATAACACGTGAGGGGCCTTTCAGACGGGTGCCCCGAGCCCTCCTGCCTACGTCCCTGATGTATTATTTTATGATCTCACATTGTGTTCGAAACTACATTTTATAAAACAAATATTTTTTTGCTTCTGTTTTATTTAATTTGTATTGAATCGGGAGAACTGCAATTAATTAAATAGACTTAAAAAAAAAAAAAAGACAGGAGTAACTTTATTTTACAGTTTGGATGCAATTGATTGAACATTTTTTAAAAAATATATTCGACACTGACTAATGCCATTGTTCATGAAAATTAGTTGAGAGATTCGATCGCAAGTATAAATGCGTTTTTGTGATTCGTCTCCCCCCCTCTCCCACCGAATAATAGCATACTAACTTTCAACTATCCCTTTTACAAAGGCCGTGATCAAAGTCATATATCACACTGCTATGAATTACGTAGCTGAATCAATATCTCGGGAATTCGCTAATTTGTGGTTGAAACAAATACATTTTTGCCCACGAGTTTAAAAAAAAAAAAAAAGTTCACCGTGAGTTAATGAACATTTGTCGGGGTTATTGTACTTGACAAGTAACAAAGGAGCTTTGTGCGCTAATGAAGTGCTCCCTCACAAAGGGAGTGGAAAGTAAAGAAAATACACTTTTAAGGTGCTTGACATCTCATCATGGTATCGGAAAGTTTTCCTCTGGTAATGAAGAATTGGCGGATAAAAAACGAGGACTTAATTGCTCCTGTAATGAGAAATGTGCTGCAAAAATATTGAGATCACGTTGACGGTTTTAGAGGCAATGTGTGTTTGCGTGTGTTAAATGGAAAATGTCGAGACATACGTAGTACATGGTATTTTATATTAAATAGACAACTCACGCCAGAGAGTGCAGTATTTTTCGGACCATAAGATGCACTTCAAATTTATGGGAGGATTTTTAGAAAAGGATAGTTTGTATTTTGTTAGGTATATAAATGTATTTTCAATTTCTTACTTAATAAAGATAAAAAATATACAGTAAAATCTGGTTAATTGGACTACCAGTTAATCGGACCAGCTGCTTAATCGGACCGAATCCTAAAGAACCTAAACAAATCCTATTGCATAAGCCTAATTGGGCATGTTCGTGTAATCGGACCAGTCGGTTATTAGGACCAAAATGATCGCGTCCCGATGTGGTCCGATTAACCGGAATCGACTGTATATAATACAAATCTATATATATATATATATATATATATATATAATGATATCGGCTAACGCGCACGGTAAACTTTAACTTAAACTATGTAGAGGAGATGAAACACAAACATGTTGTAGACGTAGCCAGAGGGTCAGGAGATGAAGACCATTTCACGAGAGCTGTTGACACATCGGGGAGGAAAACCACACACTGGAGAGGCATTGGAAGGATGCACACAACAGATATGCGACGCATATTAATTTATTACGGATTCTAATGTAGACAAATATTATTCAGAAAAACACAGGTATCTTGACAATGGGACACACACAATAGCAACGCCACCGGTCCCTGCCGGGGCGCATTCAGAACGCAGATTTTAAATCATATTGGACAGCAGCGGAGCAGCGCGTAAACAGGACAAGACATCGACAGACAGTAAAAAGCACGCCGTAAACTTTTACAGAAGGTTATAAAGTGTAGGGGTACTGACTGCGGGGAAATAATTTTATTGCCTAAAATTGAGCATCTGACTTGATTACATAAGGACCGCATGATGTTCCGAAAAGCGCACCGAGGCGAAAACATCACGTGGTGCTGATTCATGTTTACAAATATCTTTAACGCGCGTGTACTAAGGGGTAATATGGATGGTTAGTTGGTCAATTCTTAGGTCACAATTAGAAGAATGAGACTGTACTTTATTGAGAAGAAACAAGGATAATTTAGAATACGCGTTAAGTAAAAAAGGTGGGGAGGAACAGTTTATAAGGATGGGGCGTTATTATAACACACACACACACACACATATATATATATATATATATATATATATATATATATATATATATATATATATATATATATATATATATATATATACTAGCATTATTGCCCGGCGTTGCCTGGCTAGATATATAGATATGAAATTTTTCATGCATTCCACCAAAAAAATACTGGGCTGCACCCCCCGGTTTTCATGTTCATCTGGCTAGACAGAAAGCGCTTAGCGCGTTTGTACTGAAATGATATACAAACAATAAGAAAGAAAGAAACTTTGAGCTGTATCTACATTTAAGTGGTACGCGCACTTCTTAGGGGCACAAAAAATCATTAAAAAATTAATTTAAAAACTAATTGATCCCCAAATTTCGTTTTTGCTGCGTTAACTGTCTCGGGTCCTAAACATTAACTGTGCCGAATTTGGTCCCGGTGGGTGATTAAAAATTAAAATTCAAAATAGAGAAAAATAGGGATATATGATAAAAGGTTAGATTTTAACTTTTAGGTTATCACGTTTTCCAAGGTTAGATTTTAACTTTTAGGTTATCACGTTTTCCAATTTCCATAGCAACTTAAACTATAAAATTTATTATATTTTTTACTCACAACTTTACAGAATAAAAAAACATGTAACAACGCTGGGGATTTTTTGGGGGCATTTAACATTTTCGTGGAAAACTTAAGTAAAAACAATTTCCCTAAAAATTTCGGCAATTTAAAAGTTTTAAAAAAATGGCATTTAGACTCGGGAATTTTAAAGGTGTTTAGGATAGTGTTTATGTTTTCATTAGTTTAAGCTGCTGGGGGGTGGCGCTGTAGAATAGTTACAATGACGTAACTACTAGGATAGAATTGGCTGCTGTTCCGCCATAACCGTCACTTACGGAATTGGGGTGTGTATGCATCTTTGGCTTTACATTAGGATTATTTGTGTGCTTGCATGTACGGTGCGTTGAGCCCTTACTGTAAGTTGTGCTTGTCTTTTCATTTTCTTTTGACTAAATGCTTCCATGGGGAACTCGGGGTCTTGGGATGTCTTTTGGTCTTACCTGCATCTTATTCAGAAAGTTCCCCTTGAGGTAACTGATTTGGTTAGGCTCCCTGATGAAGAGACCTGTCGGTTACCTCTATGTCGTTTTATGGTTCAGTTCCGGCACTTATACAGAATCTTACCTCTGGTGCGTGGATGCCCTGAGTGCTTGATTTTTGTTTGTTTTTTGTCTATATTCTTATTATATTTATCTATCTCTGTTGGATTATTTATTTTTAGTTATACACACACACACACACATATATACATATATGTGGTGTGTGTGTGTGTGTATAACATATTCATTTTATTTTAATGTTACCTTCAGACCATAAAACGCACCCAAATTTCAAGTTTATTTTTTTATGTAAAAATAGACCCAAAAATACGGCATTTTAGAAAATTTCAATGAGTTGTTTTCTAATCGCGAAGACTTGAAATATTCAATGCCTATTCACGAAGTATAAAACCTCCTAACGTTAGAAGTTTTATAAGACAGTTTAAATTTAAAATTTGAAAACAAAAAATAGTGTCTTAATGGAGTTTAGATGAAGTGCGTGTTTGGAACACGAGAGCAAGGATTTAACGAAATAGGATGCAGAATTAACAAACGTAGTCGACTATGTCAATTAAATATTTTTCTTTTCTTTGAAAGCGTGTTAAAATTTATAGATTATTGTCAGTATTAGTTTTCTTTTGATTGCTGTTGTTATTAATAAATTATTTTTCGCCAAGTGTTGTATGTTATGTACAACACATTTTTATACAACCTAAGTTGTTTACTTACTTACACACACACACACACACACAAATTGAAATAAATTTTAGGAAAGATAATGCATGTATTCGTAGAAACAACAACATTAATGATATTGTAAGCACTATCGACAAAGAGCTATTATCATTAAAAAAAAAAAATTGTGCCCTCTTTATTTCGATTGTTTTTCAGTTTCAACTTATATATATATATATATATATATATATATATATATATATATATATATATATATATATATATATATATATATAAATATATATATATATATATATATATATATATAATATATATATATATATATAAAATATATATTTATATATATATATATAATATATATATATATATATAAAATATATATTTATATATATATATATATATATATATATATATATATATATATATATATATATATATATATATATATAATATATATATATATATATATATAAAATATATATATATATATAATATATATATATATATATATAAAATATATATTTATATATATATATATTGTTTTCCTCGATAAGTGTCTCACGACTTTCGCCCTACTACACAAGTATCCACCCCTCAAAACGGCCTTTTTTCGGAACCATTACTGGTCGCCTTATAGCAATCCACCCTATCTGACGGCCACCCCTCAGAACGGCCATTTTTTTTCGAAACCATGACTGACGGTAATAGAGAAATTTCACTGCATATAATTTTAACAGTATTGTTGTTGTTTCTAATACCCCCTGGCTGGAAATTCCAGACCAGGTTCATATAGGTCTCGGTGTGCGGTTCCAGTTTTTTATATAACACCTCAAGGGTCGCAGTCCGTCTTAGCTAGTTGCCACCTCAATTTTGACCCCCAGGGGCGAAATCTCGGGGGTCCTACCCTCTCTCACCCTCTCTGACCTCATAGAGGAACTTTCCGGTCTACAGATTTAATATGCCGGTATTCGGCCTAGACACGGAGGTATTTAATGGTTCGCGTCGGGATTCGATCTGACTACCGAAAGTCAGCGCGCTACCACAAGGCTACCTCGAGCCCTTTTAACTGTATTAAATATTATATTTAAAATTTCATTTTTAATATCTTTTTAGGCACTCTTTTCAATAAATATATACAGTTTCAAGTTATTAATTCACATTATAAGTTATTCATGATTATACGAATAGCAAATTATATATATATATATATATATATATATATATATATATATATATATATATATATATATATATATATATATATATATATATATGTTTAATAAAGAATTAGGGAAGCTACAAGAGAAAGTTATGAGATAGAGTAGTACTGCTATTAGTAAAAGGTTTAAAAAGAACAAAACCCTGCTGCAGAATGGCTCATGAACTGAACCGCAACTTCGGCATTTCGGAGAAGTGTGCTAACCATTACTTTCTCAAATAGTTCCCTGTTTTTCTTCAGTTACCTTCACGAGCTCTATAATTTAAGGACACAATAGTTATTGTAAAATGATATTGTGATTAGCTGTAAATATTTCTATACATTTGTAAATATTCTTCGTTTCTCCGTAATATATGTTTATTTTGTGTTAAATACCGTTTACTTAACTGTCACTAAGCGTTAGATTTCAATAGGTGACCCTCTCTCAATTTTATTCGCTAATTTTAGTGAGCGTAGCGGCAAATTTTGCGACTTTTGAGGTGTCCGAAGAGCCAAACAGATTTCAGGTGGTTATCGAGTTCTGAAATTTTCCATTTCGAGAACAATAGAGAATGTATCGAATGCCGCATTCACACAGTCGCGATCGCGCCACCTGCAAGACATTCGCGAGACATTAGTCACGCTCCTTGCATGGACAAGAATGACCGTTCTCACAATCGCGCCTCTTGTTGTCATTTGTGCTTGCGCCAGCCAGTCGTCTGACATCTGGCGCCATTCGCCCCTTGACTCGTGCCAGAAAACCGCTCCCGAAACGAGCGCCACGATTGGCGAGGAGAAACGGCGAGAACACTGTTTACACATTCGCTCCCCGCAATTCGACTCGCCGCTATCGCGACTGTGTAAATACGGTGCCAGGGTATGTATATAAGCATGCTGCACTCGGCCCTAAAGGGGATCATTCATTTATATGTTAAAGCTCGGCTGCTGTGCGTGAACTATACTAGGCCTGTTATTGTGCCTGTTTATGTATTGTGTGGAATCTGAAGTCTTTTGCTGAACTTCTTTGTAGCCCTTAGTAACTGTTAGTAATATTTGTGATCTGTTTCAGACTTTCAAGAACATAAACTTTTGTCGCTGTTATATGGAATCGTTTTGAACGAAACACTATAATAATATTTAAGAAAACTTGAAAATTTACAAAGAAAGGGAAGTACAGCGTGTCCCAGAAAGATTTTTATTATTCTAAAGAATAATTACAAAAATAATGCGGCAAAAAGAACGATTTTTTTTTTTTTTTTAAACAGTACCTTTAATGTTTCTAACGGAGCTTTATGTGAGCTCCGTTAGTAGCACGAAGAATGTTGAGTCTGAGATTGTGAATTGTAACCTTTCCTTTAAAACTGAAATCGGCGGGGCTATTGATACTAGGAAAAACTTCATTTTTCTTCATTCTTTTGCCGCAAACTTCATTTCATTTGACCTGTCGGTATTTTTGCTATTAATGTTTAGAATAATAAAAATCCTTCTCGGACACGCTGTACTTCCACTTTCTTTGCAAATTGTGTTCGATATGACTTCCTTCAGTTACCCGTCATTGCGATATGCCATTTCTTGCCAAACACGTTGTAATGTTTCACTATTAACTGTTTGTAAAGCATCACAAATGCGCTGTTTAAGTTCGGGCAAACTTGTAGGCAAAGGTGGTATGAACACAAGATCTTTGACTTATCCCAAAAGGAAGAAGTCGCATGGGGTAGTAGCACTAGGTCCGGTGACCTAGGAGGGTAGCTGTGTAGGACCAAATCATCGGCTGCAATGCGACCAATCCAATGATGTGGTAGTTCTCTGTTTAGAAATTTACGAACTTCGAAATGCCAATGGGGCAGTGCACCATCTTGTTGAACAATGAAATTTTGCTTATCTTCCTTCAACTGTGGGAAAAGCCGAATTTCCAAGATATCGAGGTAAGTAATACCACTCACTATTTTTCGGCAAAAAAGAGTCCGTAAACCTTTGATGAAGATACTGCACAAAAGACGTTGAAAAGAAAATGTTACAAACTAAAAATTTAACATTTTCCTTTACAATGGCATATTGATTATAATTTTCTGTTTGTAATTATGAAAAATGTTAAATTTTGTAATAGGATAATTCTTTCCTGATAACCCTGTATATCAATATACTTTTTACTAGCTAAGATAGTGAATTTGTGAAATAAATGGGGACAAAGGTAAATTAATTTATAAACCCACATGGAACAGGATGCTGCACCCTCCCTCCTGAAAATGCCCCGGGAGAAACACTACATTTCTATTCGTTACAGAATCCCAGAGTTTATTTAAGATCATATATGTATTTATCGTAATACAAAAACAGAATGTTTTATACTACAGTTGTATCAGAAAGTTATTTGCAACCCAATTTCCTTATAATCCAAGTAACTTATGATTTGTTTTTCTGTAACAGTTACTTAGAACTTGCGGAGATATAAAATAATTAACCCACGCCCACGACAGGAATGTCAAGTTATTTTGCAAACAAAGGATTCCCCCCTCCCCTTTGCCTCCCCTTACCTCCCTCCTTCCTGCCTTTCCAGGATTTTTGATGAGTTAGATGTGTGGGGAACCCCATACAATCGTCAAAATGGCCGTGCAGAAGAGGGAAAAAAAAAAAAACTTTTCGTTTCTGATCTCAGCAGGAACCTGTCTATAATAACAAGTTCTGTCAGGACGAATAACTCTCGAGCTTTAGAATTTCTACATTTTATTAATCTGGCGTTTTATCTTATGAAATATGGATTTTTTTTTATGTATACGTGGAAAAGGGTGGAGTACACAGCGAGGAAGAAGATAAATATGTAATTTAAAAAAAATAAATAAATACTCTGTTATATAGCACTGATTGTTGGCTTATATATATATATATATATATATATATATATATATATATATATATATATATATATATATATATATATATATATATATATATAAGAAAAAGATGAAAGAGAAAACCAATATATATATATATAGTTGGCTCTCTGTGTAACGACTTTCAAGGTACCGTGAAAAATCGTCCTTAAGTAGAGATCGTAAAAAACTTTTCCCATAACGTTGGAGGGGCCGGGACTGGGAAATATCGTCTTTAAATAGAGGTCGTCGTTAAGTAGAGTGTTGTTAAACAGAGAGCCAACTGTATATATATATATATATATATATATATATATATATATATATATATATATATATATATATATATATATATATATATATATATATATACCGGGTGGCCATAATTAAACTGACAGTGCTCACAGTGTTCTGTAGCGCGATCAATTTGCGAGAATGCCGCCACATTTTGTAGGAAGATTAAACAAGACGGGGGACGAAGGATTCCGCGAAAAAATAAATTAGTTCCAAAAGTCACCGCTAGGGGAATATTTGGCGCTGTGTAATGGAAAATAGAGTGTTAACAAATGCAAATTAATACGGAATAAAATTACCTTTTATTATGCACATTTTCTTATTTAGTTCAAGTGCAATATGGCAACACTTTTAAAAAAGCGTAAAATCTGCATAAACACCGATAAAGTCTCGTGATTTGCAATATCACGTACGCTGAGCAGAAGAAGAAGTCTTTAATTCAAATTTCACATTGCATCCATTGGCACAGTGCCAGCTGCTTGGATTTTAAAAGGCAATGTGCTACGTTTCGAATCAATCGGATTGAAAGTTTATGTGCAATGTCTCCTTCTTTAGTCGAGCGTGCGTTACTGGTCAAATTCTTTTACCTCAACACGTGCAACGCGTCAGCCGCTCTTCGTGCTTTTAGAACGCACAAAAAAATGCGTAAAGTTAACGGTCCTGTGTCAGTTAATGGGCTAAAAGCAATGGTTGCGACATTTGAGAAAACAGGTTCTCTGAAGGTTCAGTCAGGCAGAGGACGAAAACCTGTACCACAGGATACAATCGAAGCAGTTGCCACGGCGATTGTCGACAGAGGACCAGACAATATTGTTGCCACCTCTAGCGCTCGTGGATTAGCTCGGAATATGGATATGCCTTACAGTACGGTATGGAAAATCTTACGAAAGTTTATCAACTTCTATCCGTACAAGATCAGCCGTGTACAGGAGTTACTGTACCCCGACCATGATAAGCGATTGACTTTTGCTCTCACCTTTCTTGTCAGAATGGGGGTGGATGATGCTTGGCCGTGGAAAATCTTATGGGGAGACGAGGCCCACTTTTACCTGCATGGAACTGTGAATACCCAGAACTGCCGAATTTGGGATGACAAATCACCACATGCAGTCACAGAAATTCCCTTACATTCACCAAAGGTAACTGTTTGGTGTGGGTTCACAATGGAATTTATCGTAGGTCCATTCTTCTATGAGAACATTACCCCGACAGGACCGGAAACCTGTTCTGTTACCGGAGAGAAATATGCCATATTGCACTTGAACTAAATAAGAAAATGTGCATAATAAAAGGTAATTTTATTCCGTATTAATTTGCATTTGTTAACACTCTATTTTCTATTACACAGCGCCAAATATTCCCCTAGCGGTGACTTTTGGAACTAATTTATTTTTTCGCGGAATCCTTCGTCCCCCGTCTTGTTTAATCTTCCTACAAAATGTGGCGGCATTCTCGCAAATTGATCGCGCTACAGAACACTGTGAGCACTGTCAGTTTAATTATGGCCACCCGGTATATATACACACACGCACAATAGAACCTCGTTTATTCAGCCCTCGTTGATCCGGATCTCCGGATAATCCGGATCAGATTTGTAAACTTTTTATTTATTTATTTATTTATTTTTATTATTATTTTTTATTTATTTTATTTATTTAATGTTCACATTAGATAATAATTTTTAACTGTGATAGCAAGAACATAACTATAAGTACGCCAAATACTCGCTTTTAGGTTTGATTCAATGTACAGTTCCTGTATAGATTGTACAATAAATTATGGTGATAAAATGCCTTTTGTCGAGTTTAAGAAAGCTTTACTAGAGTGTCACAGGGCGTTGACGTGGATTGATTCAGAAAAGTTATATTTATATTTCTAATGTCTTGTAAACAATACAATGTAATTTTGTTACAAAACATAGTTTTTTATCGTAATAAACGGTAAATCTGCTGAGATAAGGATTTTGTTTTGCTTATTACTATTATGACCCGGATTATCTGGATTTTTGATTGTCCGGATTGCCTATGGTCCCAGTTAGTCCGGATAAACGAGTTTTACTGTATATTCAAAAATAATTATAGTGCTATGTAAATTTTAAAATACTCCGCTTTGGCTTTAAGTTTTTACAAAATTTCTCCAAAAATTTTCTCATAATCGATCGATCGAGGTTCTAGTGTATATACAGGGTGATCGTAAACTATGTAGAGAAAATAAGAGGGGTGATAGTACTCATGAAGACGAACATTTTTTTTCAATGGAATCTAGGGCCGCATTCCCGTCAGTCTGTCAGAAAAGCGTAAAGTTCAGTATCCACATTGAACTTTCGTCACTGGAAAAAAATGGGAATAAACCAAATTACAAGTTGCACAAACCTATTCAGATCAGGGAAAGACCCCCCCCCCCTACTACTTCTCATAAACACCAGAAGAGATTTCCAGTGAACATCTGGGCAAGTATCGTTGATGATTGTCTGGGTTGACCGTATCTCTTGCCAGAACATCTCACCGGTACAGCATACTTTGTCTTCCCGGAGCAAGTGCTTTCTGGTACCTTGCAAGCTCTTCCGATCACCACACAGAGGGACATGTGGTCTGCGCATGATGGAGCCCCACCACACTTTAACACCACGGCCCGCCACTTCCTGAATGCCACATATCCTCGACGGTGGATTGGACGTGAGGGACCTGCGGCTTGGCCTCCACGCTCACTGGACCTAAATCTATTACACTTCTTTGGGGGGGACATGACATCGTAGGTGTACACGAGGCACCTATGGACTCAGTGGAAGATATTGTTGTTGATGCAGACAAAATTAACAAACACCAGGAGTGGATGTGAGGGTGGGGCAGTCTTTCATTCATGGGTGACAACTGTGCAGCGACACCCTTGGACGCCATTTTGAGCATCTATTTTGATTCTCTCTCTGATCTAAATGGGATAGTGCAACTTATAATTTGATTTATTCTCATTTTTTCCCAGTGACGAATGTTCAACTTGGACTCTGAACTTTACCCTTTTCTGACAGACAGGGGGAATTGCGGTCCTAAGTTCCATTGGAAATATTGTTCGTCTTGATGACTAGTATCACCACTCTTATTTTGTCGACATAGTCTACGATCACCCACAGAGGAACCTCGATCCATCGTTTTTGAAGAGATGTATTGCAGAGAACGATAAATTCAGAAAAACTTTAGATGCGGGAACATAACAAAGAAATACTATTATCGGGACTGGATAAAGTAAACGACACATACGGGAAACGATTATTGGGGGAATGTTCGATCGAGATCCAACTATATATATATATATATATATATATATATATATATATATATATATATATATATATATATGTCCATATAGGGTACACACACACACACATATATATATATATATATATATATATATAGAGAGAGAGAGAGAGGGAGAGGGTGGTGGTGGGAAACCTGCGTTGGCAAGCAACATATAGGGAAACTTTCCTATGGCGGCCAGTAACAGTTCCGGTAAAAGTGGCCGTCGAAAAAAGGTTTCTTCCATAACATTAGCCCCATGGAGTCTTGAATCGGTTCTGAACAAAATTTGGGCGTTTAGAGGGGTTACCGTCGAGTAGGAGTGACCGGCGAGAGAAGTTTCATTGTATGCGTATATATATATATATATATATATATATATATATATATGTAATTACTCTGACGATTACTCTTTCATGGAGTAATGCTTCCCCCTGCGCTTGTGCGCTCAGACTAAGCGCACTGGCCTCTTAAGGTTAGCAATACTGGCTGAGAGAGTGAAAGGTAGGTGTGGTGGGGATATCGTGACTCGTTATTCCCAGACCTTCTCTGACAAAACTGAGCTTTGTCATTAATAATATGGATGTAAATTGGCCGCGAAACGCTGCTAATACGCTGTTCACAATTTGCAGCCATGCGATTTTCTGTTCCGCTCTGTGCCTCTCGTGTCTCGCCGGCTCTCGATTATTATACTATTGTACTATTTTGCTACTGTCGGGTCATATTGTGCTACTTACAAAGAAACAGCGTTAGTGTATGAATATTTGCAGTTATTTAGGATTCCGTTAATAGTGCATTTTAACTATTTTTAAAAAAAATACATACAGGAATTTGAAAAGGCCTAATGACGAATTTATGTATATCGAAATCAGACAAATAAACACTGATACTCCTATAATTTTGCGATTGGATAATTAATTATTCGTACTTTCTTACTATCTACTTTTAATATAAAATATTGTAATTCTGCTGCTTTTCTGAATCGCTGATATTACTGCAGTGTATTCAACAAAGTGTGACTGACGCCGATTGAAGTCCGACGTAAATATCGAAGAAACCAAAGTACGATGAAAATTTCCAAATCAAAAGTAATTCCAAGTAATCAAATAATCAAGTCCAGTAAAAAGTCGAGAGTGGGAGAGCTTAATATGTAGGTTTATTTACATCTATGTATAAATAGAAACTATTAATTTCAAGAGCAGCATGTTTGCTTGTTGTCAGGTGAGAGATCCAAGCAGAGTACGTCAATCTAGGACGTTACAAAAAACTTCCTTCTCTTGCGCGCAAAGCGCCCTCTATATGGGTAGGTCCAAACAGCGACATTACCACAAATATTATATCTCATGCCACTAACTCCAAAACTTTATCTCAGCGGAATCATATGAGTTTTTGTTTATTTATAGCAGACTTAATATGTAAAAAAATTTATTATTTTTTCATCATTAAAAAAAATGCAATCATATAGCGAGTGTGGCATGAAACTGAGTAAAAATGCATTAAGTTGTGCTTACGTAAATCTACTAAAATTACTTTTTGTAAATCTAGTTAAAATCAAATAAATATTCGTTATTTTAACTGTATGGAAGAGTACCATTTTTCTTGTTATCAGGCGAAAAGAAAAAATAAGTTTCAATTTTAATATTTTTTTTATATAATCAAGAACAACCATTTTTCTAGATCATTAAGTCCTGTGATTAGTCTTCGGTGTAGTTAAAACTTTACTCCAATACCCGACTAAGATCAATCACAGAAGCGTAAGTTAAAAACTGGAGAAGGATGTCGAACAAAGCGGTTGCATATTGACTTATATAAAAGTTTTGGAAATGATATCTCCCATATGGATTTCGCTTTGCTGTTTTTGTTCAAAACCTTCCAGTTGATGATAATGCCCTGAGCGCATTTTCAAGAGTTGTTATACTTTTCTACATCCCGATAAATCATAGGGAACCAAGCTTCAGCTAACATCTGAAGAGGCCTGGTGTTCCTCCGTCAGGGACGGAAACATCCCCTCTCTGTTGATCTGAACTTGGCGCGATGTTGAGTGAAATATTGCCAAGCCTGCTTTTAATCGCCTCATCTTGATGACGAAACATGCCCATCCTTGCTAGTAACCAACCACCCACATATTTCTTTAAAATTCAAGGTCGGAAAGTCGATGATCTGCCTCCTGCACGTTACTCGGAGTTAACACGAATTTTTTTTTTTTTTTCTCGCGGCGTGTAAAGGTAAAGAACGAGAGAGGTGTGAGGTGAATAAGGTGTGTAGAGAGCTGGAGATGTAATGCGTTATCGGGCGTTAGTTGGTCGCGAGCAAGCGATCAGCAGACGGTAACATTTGAATCAAACTTCAAATTTGGGTGTTTTATGATTGTTAGAAGAATTCACGAAATAAGCAAGCGAGGACTACGCAATCGTTAACTTACTAATCATTGACTCAGTACAATTGAAGGTACACAAGCAGTTAAGCTCTCGTTTGTGTAGCTCTTTCAATTACTACTTCGCTCTCTTTCGTAAAGTAAATTTCGTTTTTCTTTTTGATGACTTTCTTAACCCACCCCCCTCCTTTTTTTAAAAAAATATAAAGTCTGTTCCATCTCACTGTCTCTGGCATATTATGTCTGTACCATTTCTCCTTTGGGCCGCAACTGGAACTAAAGAGGCACAAATAAGCGTCCGAGGGCAATCTCTAGATTGCATTTCACCCACTTTTAAGATGAATGAACGTTAAAACCTTTCTATCAATGCTTTTGTGTATATGTATTTTGCACCCCCTTGGATTTAACTTCAGTGAGTTCACCGTCGCTAAGTCGCGCCTAGGCCTCGCTATCTGCATTTGTCTATCTAACTACTTGTATATCTAACACTGTTCACACATAGGATTTTACTAAAAATATTCCACGTATATTTCAATTATTTAACATCCACTGATCGATCTAGGTTCTACAGGTCATACGTTGTCGATCTGAGATCTAAAATGGAACTTCGTAATTCAAATTTTCACTATAAAGACTAACTTCATTCAGGAAGTCAAAAAATAGATAACTCATATACTCATGAAGTTTTTGCCAGTTTGTATTGACATTAAATAATTGTATTTGGAATTCCGATTTCTTGATGAATTTTTTGTAAGGTTTATGTATGATCTTCCAGACTAACTGTGGATTGGTTATTGGTCCAGACTGCTGTGGTTTGTTTTATTCATAACAGTAATTTTATTTTGATGTTATAGTTGGTGGATTGAATATGATATGGCATCCCAGTTCATTATCTTAAGTAAAGCTTGTTTACAATAACAGTCGATTTCACAGTATGCGATCTTTATATATAGCTGATCAAGCTGATCGGCTCACTTAAAATGTGCTTTAATCGAAGATAATCTGCTGCTCGAAGTCGACACCCTTACTGTAAATCAGGGCCCCCAAAGTGGTCGATAAGAGTTCTCTAGGGGTCGATGAATGCACGAGGGTCGAAAGGGGGGTCGATGAATACAAGAGGGTTGAAAGGGAGTCGATTAATACCAAAGAGGATCAATTAAACTGTCTAGGGAAAAAAATAGAATATTCCAATAAAAATTCGAAATACGGATATGATCAACTACTGACTACCCAAGTTATAGCTTGAGTTTTGCCTTAGCGTACGCTGCTTACAGGATGTGTTACTCTGTTTTCACGCATCTGGCAACGGTACTAGTATTGCAAACATGTTATGAACGCTGGTGGTTCATTATACACAGACATACGTTGCACTGTTACACTCTAGTAGGGTTGTCCAATATAATTTATGTCTTATTTTCCAATATAATTTATGTTATATTTTCAACGATAATTGTGTATTTTACGTACGGTTTAAGAACTATAGGCAAATTTCCATCTATCCATAATTTTGCTATTATTTTTTAAGATTATAATAACGGTGGAGAATATCTCCTTTTTCTGTTAATGTTATTGGGTGGATTTTATAAAAGATGGGAACTATAAATTCTTTCGTTGGGTTGTTTTGCAGGTCTCCTTATTGCTTAATATTAGAAATGCAGAAAATGATTTAATGTTTCTGTTAAATACTTAATCTGGGGGTCGACAAGAAGGCAAATATTCTATGAAGTGGTCGACGGAATAAAAAGTTTTGGGACCCCTGCTGTAAATGGACGTATATTAAGTTCGTATTTTTGCACGTGTGCCCCCCTTCCCCCCCCCCCTCTCACACGCACACTGGTTGCTTGACTGAGTTGTGTAATTTATTCCAGGTTATTCTTTAACTTTCCCTCCGACTCCTGGTTGAGCTGTAAGTATCAGATGTTGTGACCAACTTCGGAAATGTTCATTGCTCTAATGGCTGTCATGCACGTATTCATAGTTATCTACCATGCATATGTACGTACTGTAGTTGCATCTTGGGCTGTTTCTCACTTCGCCTGGCTAATTTAAGCGTCTGTGCTTTGATTTATTATGTCTGCTTTTATCTGTCAAATGGCATCCATTCATCTTTAATATTCAGCTCTGAGTAGTGTTAGTGCGTTCCTCAACATGTTATATAAACACTATTTCATCAATTGACAATCCTGTCGCGTCGTGCTCTAATTTATACCCCATGGAACTACGCGTTGCAGTTTATATAATTCCTAAAACGAAATTATTACATTCCTAGCCGTTTATTCTTAATTCATTCGGCTATTTCCTCATGAATTTTACTCTTTTTTTTTATCACACCAACCCTTGGGGATTTTCCTGGCATCCTACTGCGTGATTAATACAAGCTATCCTCATTAGGAGTATTTGAAACGAAACTGACTCTCGTCACGGTTCATTTTGCTTCGGAAAAAAACCCTGAATTGTCGAGGAAAATGTTATTGTCTATGAAAGTCAGGGGAAATGTTCAATTTTAACCCATTATCATTTTCACATGTGGGAATTTCTTGTTTCTTTTATCGGCTTTCTGGATTCCCGTAGCTTCGCTGCGACATTGTGGTGATTTATCATTATACTTCTAAAATTTTTAATCTAAAAATGCTTTATTTTTGTGTTATTTACCATGGGAAAAATGTGATGTTGCTTATGCCCCCTGGCGTGAATGTGTTCCAGACCAGGTCCATATTTATAAGCTCGCGGGCTGAGGGGTGCGCCTCCGGTTTTTATAATGGCACCACAAGAGTCAGAGTCCGACTTTGCCAGGTGCCACCTCAATTTTGACCTAGCACTCTTAGGGGTGACATCTGGGAGGATTGTACCCTTTCCCACCCTCATTATCAAAAATAGTACCTACATAATATATTAAAAAATTCATGTAAATTTCTTACGATGCACGTAAATAAATAACGAGATTTTAAAAATAAAACCTTCCTGTTTATTGGGAAGATTTTTTATTTCCAGAAGAAAATGTTTGGAGTTGTTAGATTGGGTTGGTCTGCTACGGTCAACTTTTTGCTGCACGAGAGCTAATTAGACCGGGACCTACAGTTTAAAGCCGATTCCGAACGGCTACAAACATCCATGCCAACAGTGGGACTCGAATCCATAGGAACTTAACCGAAAGCGAGCGCCCTGACCATTCCGCCATCACCTGGCTATTAGAGTAAGTAGTTAGAAAGTTGTTGTTGTTGTTTCTAATGCACCGTGGCCGAAAGTATTCTAGGCAAGGTCCATATAGACTAGCGGGCTGAGGGGAGCGGCTCCGGTTTATAATGGCACCACAAGGGTCGGAGTCCAATTTGGCCAGGTGCCACCTCAGTTTTGACCGAACGTCCTCAGGGGAGACATCTGGGAGAATTGTACCCTCTCCCACTCTCTCTGACAACATAGAAAGACTTTCCGGTGTACGGATTTTACGTGCCCATATCCGGCTAGACACGGAGGTATTTAATGGCGCTTGTCGGGATTCGATCCGAGCACCCTTAGCACCGAGAGCCGACGCGCCACCACTTGGCTACCACAAGCCCAAGGTAGAATGTGAACCAGGATTTGAACGTATGACACTAATACTATAAATGCCGCTACGATTCAACTTCAGAGAGAAGTTGAAGATGAAGAGTGGAAGAGTCTGGTGAAACACAGCACAGCGCTACCTTGTGTCGACACTTTGCTAGATTATGAGAGTCAGTGGAGTTATGAATACAGTGAAATCATAGCTGTTAGGAAAATGTGTAGATATCAAAAAACATCGCAGATTCGGTAAATTAAAAAAAAATTTGCGGTTTACATATTTAAATTAAATAATAAAATAGGAAACCA
>OU015498.1:93631732-93886732 GCA_907164885.2 Dolomedes plantarius
AAAATTTTAACTATTACAAATGAACAATTTGAGTTTACTCTAAATACTTGCCTAATAAGGCAGATTGCAGTTGCCGAAGGAAGAGGGAAAATTTTTAAAAAGTTGAAGCTGAAACATGAAGGTAAACCAAGAATACTAGAGATAACAGTTAAATGATATCTCTCAGTATTCTTAGCTTACCTTCGTCTCAGTTTACACACACACACACACACACACACATGTACGTACGTACGCACTTACGTATGTATGTATGCATGTAATGAAGTTCTACCTTTTAGTTCTCTATACAATTCTAAACTTCTTGACTGATTTGCTCCGAATTTTTGTCTCTAGTAAAAGATAAAATACAGGTTATTTTAAAACATTGTTATCCATCTTGATTGCTGGCACACAGGCTACAGATGCCTACTAATAATTTATTTCAATATATTAAAGTTTGTTTTTTCAGAGTTCCACTAATTCTGATGTTCTAGATCAGCCATACTTAACATTTTTTTTCCTCTTCGGCCAATGCATATGTTGCTTACGTTACGCGGGATCAACACAGTACACTATACCACATAATATAATAATGTAAAAAGTAAAACTCAAAACCTAAATGTAAGTTTATTTTAAAATGAGGATGATTTTATTATGTTAAGACAGACTTTTGACTATTTCAGATTCAAATCAGGTTTACACTTGCCACATACTACCTTCAATACGTCATCAAGGTAAATCATTGTCAAGGTAAATCGAAATCAGTAAGCCGATTTTTACATACGCTCTTCGCATATTTCATTTTGGAATTGGATGATTAGCAGAGATACGTTGATGCAAACAATGTGAGCAGCAGGTGGCACATTTTTGTACAGTTTTGAATTTTTGTAAACATAATTTCGAAAATTATGTTTACAAAAACGCCTGTCTGATAATGAGCAGTGGGGCTTCGGCCAGGTTGGGCCCGATGTGTGCTTTTTGGGAGTGTCAGTGTCTCGGGCTGCACATAAAAGCTTGGTGGCCCGCAGTTTTGAATATGCCTGTTCTAGATATAAAAAGGCCTGGGAAACGCTTGACAGTTAAAATGCGTATAAATAAGTAAGATCTTTCCCCACAGTTTTTTACTTGTCTGGCTTCACCGTTGCGAACTCCGAGGTAGATTCCCTTTTGGACACTTGCTGTTTTACAACGTACCACCAGTAGACGTAAGAATGAGGTAGAGAAGGATTCTTTTGACCCGTGTGCATAATGACATTACGCACATCGTCTTTATTGGACTTCTCTGATTATGCAGGTATGGAAATGGAGTCTCTTGATGAAACCGAATCAGACGAAAAGTAATGAATTTTAATGCGGTTTTCTTTATCCCATGGAGTGGTAAGATTCGAAAGGTTGCTACTCAAGTGGAGTTTTAATTTCGTCGAGTCTAACTTGTGTCGCCTGAATTTGAGGCACAATACTCTTCATTCATGGAGATGGAAGGAGAATGGGTATTTTTGTATGGAGTCATCATTCCACGTTCGCGGTGGTTTGGGACGCGAGACTCCAATAAAGATGAATATTGCGAATATCTGCCGCTGTTCTTTCCCAAGGTTGACTACAGTAAATAGTCATTCCGTAATGGATTAGAACAGGGGTACTCAAACTGCGGCCCACCAAGCTTTTGATGTGCGGCCCGAAACATGCGCGTTCATTATCAGGCAGGTGCTTTTGTTACCACAATTTTGAAAGTAAGTGCATGAAAAGTTCCAGACTGTACAAAAATGTGCCACCTGCTCCTTTTTGTTCGTGCATAACGCGTCCGATTTTTGTGATACACGTACCGCTCCAACGCTCTGTAGGGTTTTCGCATGCTATGAACATTTTGCGATGGGAAAAAATGGGTGTTGCCATTTGAAAATTTTGAGTTTCTGTACCTGTAACCGTAACCGTGAGCTCCACTTGGTTGCCGTTCACAGAATCCCGAGCTCATACCTCTGAATAACTATATCTGAAATCTCATCTCGATCGGTTGAACGGAAAGGCCGCTAGAGGTCCATATATTGACAAAGTTTCTTTATGACCATGTATTACGTTGAATTAATTACTCCCACACCCGATGACACAGATCGCTGTGCACTCGTTCCTGAAGATGAATTAGCTATACTCACGCCCACAACTGTTAGGCTTGATATCAGATCTTTGTGATCTTGGCATCCATCACAAGTCCCTTGTTAATAAGACATAACCCTTTTCAGCAGTATCCATTATAGTCCTCTAATGTATTTCTATACTGAATCCCACGGCTATTTTTGAAACCTTATTTATATATGCTAGTCTGGTGTTCGTGACTTATATCTTTTCACAGATTTTTATAAAATCAGCGATGGAATGGGTATTTATTTGAAATTGAAATTTAACATGTTCGTGATATACATTTCAATGTGATTTAATATTTTAAAAATTGAAAAAAACTAAAATTCTAACAGGGGTGCTCCGAGTTTCAAATCCCATAACCAAGGGTGTCGCAAACGTAACCCCCCCCCCTAAAAAATAAATAAATAAATAAATAAAAAAAATTATTTCAAATTAAAAAAATTCTAATAATAAAAAAAAAATTGGAATTGCTGCTGTAAAACTATTATATTGCTGGGCCTTGCAAACAATGTAATGTTAGAGACCATCACCTAGGTCTGTACTGTGGACCAGCGGATTTCAGCCATTTCAGCCCCACGACCTCCCAAAACTTAAATAAATAAAATGAACACCTCGCAACCCCCACAAACCAAAACTTAATAACCGTAATAATGTAGTATCCCGTCTTTCCCCCCCCCCCCCTCCTCCGTTATCTCATTTGCTCTCCTAATAATACGACATCTGTGCTACCGCCAACCGTTGCCACCACATACCTTGCGTTAGAAAATAAACTGGCCTCGCCGATAGAAAGCGCGCTATGATTTTAATTCTTTAGTATTCTTTATATTAGATTTAATTTGAATATCTTCTTCTACATTATTTTGTCTATAAAAATATCCCTTACGATTTTTTTATAAATAAATATATGTATATTTTACATCAAGTATATACATTGATCGTCGTATTTATTATATATATATTGGCATCATGAAGCTACAGATGGCATTAATTGCATACATTGACCGATATTTTTACTTTGAATGTACTCCGTAGCGAAGCGCGGGTTTTCAGCTAGTATATCTAAATATATAAAACAGTTCCGTAACTGACTCATTCATTCACTGACTGACTGACATACAACGCACAGACCAAACCGCTGGACCTAAAGGGCTGAAATTTTGCATGGCGATTCTCCTAATAATGTAGGGGTGCACTAAGAAAGATTTTTCAAAAATTCTTCTTAGATTTTTTAAATTAAATTTTAAGCTGTTTTTTAAACTTTTTTTACGTTTGCATTTAAAACAATACATTGAGGGTTATAAAATTTATATCACGAGAAAGATCATAAAAATTCCTTCAAAATGAAATTTTTTTCGAATTTTTACCTCCATTTCCTGATTTTTGGTGAATTTTTAAAGATTAATTTTTAGAATTTAATTTATTAAATGCTGATCACGTGATTTCTTTTTCTGGTACTTTCAATAAATTTATCGTCACGTGCGTAACAACTAAATAGACAAAAAAAATATTTTTTTCTCTTTCTAATGCAGCAGACGATTGGATATTATCCAAAAAAAATGCATATCCCTTACGATTTTTTTATAAATATATATATATATATAGATAGATAGATATTTTACATCAATTGTATACATTGATCATCGCATTTATTATAAATATATATATTTAATTTTTGGCATAAATTGCATACGTTGACCGTTGTATTTAATTTGAATGTACTCCGTAGCGAAGCGCGGGTTTTCAGCTAGTATACATATATTAACTAAGCGGAGGCACTTGTCGTCAAACATTCGCCTATACTACGCCGCAGTTTACTGTCCATTTTATTATGGGAGCACCATACCAGCGGTCAGCATTACCCCCTATGAAGGGACGACGCAAACGGAGGCATTTTTCGTGGCGCGACGCTGGGATTCGATCTGAGCACCCTCAGCACCGAAAACCAGCGCGCTGTAACACATGGCCTCCACAAGCCCTTTTTACAAATGTGATATTACAGAATCGACAATGTAGACAATCCTGAAAGATTAAAATTCAACTGTAGGAAAAAATAGGTATCTGTAGGTATTATTTTAGGATATATAATAAAAATTTCATACGTTACCCCCAAAAAATAAAATTAACCAGAAAGAGGAAATTTTCTTCAAATAGGTTGCATTGTAACAGATGACTGTTAAACTGTTTTAAAAGCCTGATATTTACTCAAGAAAGATGAGTCAGTTTATCAATTTACTATTTTTAGGAATTCTTACCTCCAAAACCAGTTTTAAAATTTCACTGTGTCTCTAAAAATATGACAATGTATTTAAAAAGTAATGAAAGATTATTAAAGTATCTCCAGCCATCTGTCGTGTACCACTGGTATAGAACCTCTGATGCAAGCAATAATAACGAAAGTAAACTTACCGATTTAAAACGACTTGTTTGGACGTGAAAATAAACTTTCGCTTCTTCCAGTTATTCCAGTAATATTCCTATTATGTTTAGTGCTCTTGGTTTATGTACAAGTTTCGAGAAGCTGTCAGGAATCAGATATGTCTTTTACTATATAGGATATCTGTTCTCATATTTGTGTTTAATGTGATCTGCATCGGCCAGTTCGCGCGATCTCTGGCTGGTTGTTGGCGGTAGTAATAGCTTGTGCTGAAATGATAGATACGTTATCAGCAACATTTTGTGCCTTATCGTTATTTTTGCGAGTAATATCGGCATTTTATGACGCAAGATGTATTGTTTTAATTATTGCAGCTCTAAAATACACACATGCACACACACACAAAAATTTTTTTTTTTTGGACTGAGATCGGGTTAACACGAGGACATAATATCTTTCATACTTTCTTCATTCGAAAATTTACCGCTGGAACGTTTTAGTGGTTTTGTACACGGCTGATTCATAGCTATCAATTATTCAGTTGGAATCCTTTTTAGTTTAGCAGTCTACTGCTGTACTAAAATCATTATACTAGTTAATAAATTGTAATTTTATACTGTAATTTACTGTACAATATTTTGCTATATTTTACGAATTTTAATTTTACTGATCTGTTTAACTCCTCTTTTACTGTGCTCGTAATGTGGTATGTATATGACTCCATTTTTGATACTTCAGCTGACTAAAAAATTTACTGTTGCACGGATGGTTATTATTTTACTTTGTGTTTACTAAATATTATCACACTACTTTGTATGTATTAAAAATTATCACCCATATTGTGTACATTTACCTGTTGAGGATTAGGTTTGGCTATTGCAGTACGTTCAGGCTTCATATGACACACGTCGCCCGTAACGGGTTAAATATTGTTGTATGCGTATTAAATTCCCTTAGTATTAAGCGTTAAAGTTCTAAAAATATTCGTGGACGGTACAGTGTGTTTAAAATTCCATTTCTTTTTCAGGTGTTCCTAACTTCACGAATGGAAAGAGTCGATTGTAGTTTTATTTTAAATCATTTATTTATTTATTCTCAGAATATCATTATGGCTTTTGTGATAATGAGTACAATTTTTAAAAAAATCTTTAAATCCAAGACGGTAATCCGTGGACACATTTTCTCCCTAGGTTGAGGTGAGCGAATCCAATAGAGTTAGTACATAGCAGCCTTATTAAATACTCTCGTGGCATCTCGTTCAGTAACGAAAAACACAGTATAGAACGCATTTTTTGGTGTGGTTATAAGATTGTCTCTCTCTGTACATCAATACCCTTCCCCATCTAAATAAAACTTGCAATTTTTTGGTTAATGAATTTTTCAAGTGCTCCGTTGTTGATTTAAGTGCTCCGTCGCGAAGAGTTTTTTTTTGGGACGAAGTTCTTTTACGCGGCTTACAGTAGAGTGAACTGGCAAGAATCGTCACGTAACGAAAAAGTGTTATGCCCCTTCATAAGAGCTTTTTCTCAAGTACTCTGTGGCTGAATGGTTATCGCATAGGACTACGGAGTATCGGACTATCGCACTACGGAGCGAGAGGTCCCTGGTTCAAATCCCCGCACGAGTGCTGGCCGTTTCTATTCCCACTCATTCTGGGAATAGCGCAGTATATATATATATATATAAAAATCTACATATATATATATAAATATGAATATATTAAAATTATATATATTAAAATTTTTAATTTTAATAAAATAGAGAGAGAGTTGGTTGAATAAAAGAGGGCTGCGCTTTCTGGCGTGACAAAAATACACTAATATGATCAATAGAAATCTACATATTAAATCACGTTTAGAGTTGAAAAAATAACGCAACGAACTTCGTTCCTGACGGGGGTCCCCCGACCGCACAATTATTTATTTTTTTTAAATTTATCTATCCTTACAACGTTTCTTTTATAATGTTAGTTTAAACCTTTCTCGGTTACTCCGGTTAACTTAAGGACAAAAGAATTTCAATATGTCAGGGACGACTCGAAAGTGCTAGTTCGTATATATTATATGCAGAAGTTTCATTTTTTGAAACTTGTTCATTTTGTGTTTGCTTTTCGCAAAGGCATATACGAGTTATCTACTAAAAAAAAAAATGTTTCTTTCAGATGTATATGCTCCAGACCAGTGGTTTTCAAATTGTAGCACTCATATCTTTTATGGTTCCCGATCAAATATCAGGCGATATGGCAAATGACAACCTACTATAAAAACTTTTGTTCCATATTCGGAGGCATAGTTATAGCCGAACATTTTTTAAAGTATAATTAAGACTTGTTCTCTTTCATTTTAAACTATCTAGTATATCTGTCAGGTATTAAATTTCTGTGAGTCAATCGTGCTAGTCAGACAAATCGGAATGTATACACCAGATCACTTTTTATTCGTTCATAATCTCTGTATTGCATATATATTCATAAATGTTGAATTCATGCTTATGTGTGTGTAAAGTCTAAGGGCCTGTTCACACAGGAGTCCGGTAGCGAAAGCGTAAAAGGAAAGATGGTGCTGAGACGGAAATAATCCAATCATAGGCGTAAAAAATTTCGTTGCTAATCGTTTGGCGGTTTGTCATTGGTTAAATATATATTTCAATACTTTTAACGTTACCGCTACCGGACTCCTATGTGAACAGGCCCTAAATCTTCGACAAGGGGCGATATTAACATTAGAGCGATAGAAAAAAGTTTTCCTTAAGAAACTCGAAAGGCCACCTCCCCTTCCTTCATGGAAAGTGAGTCTGGTTTTTCTGGTTTCGCGTTATATACAATACATTAAGAAAAAAAATCATTTAAAACTGTCTAAATAATTTGTTAGAAAGGTTTTTTTTTTGAGTCTGTAATTTACTTTGACTTTTATGTATTTTTATTTATTAATATATTATTTACTTTATTATTATTATTATTATTATTATTATTATTATTGTGTGTGAAAGGGGGGGGGGGCAATGGTTTTTCAGGCATGACCTTGAAAGAGAAGGTTTACTCTAAGATAGGGTAAACCATTTAAGAGAAAGTTTAAGAATACCAGTCGTAGAGAACAGTTATTCCCAACCTCAGGTATGTGTAAATCCCAGAACTGTGTGCTAGGGTGTGTAGGATTCCCTGAAAAAAATTAAGGCGAGAAAAAGTATACGCCAATTGGAATGTAGTTTTTGTAATCTGCAAAGTTTTCACTTGGATTTATTGTATCTTCAGATATTTGAATGTAACTACTATTTTCGCAGTTTGCATCCCCTTTTAATTCCACTGCCTTTTAATCCCATTACGGGTCCTGTTATTTTAACAATGAGTTACAACTTACAAATTCAAAACAATAACATTATTTACCAAGTTCTGTTAGTGTCAGAGGACAGTTTTTTTTTTTTTTTTGGCTTCCGAGGGGTACGCAAGACTGAACAAAAAGGCCAGGGACTAACTGCTGTTGGGAATGCTTCATGATAACACGATATCTTCTTGTATTTATCCTGGTTGATACCCGAAGAAAAAATTTTCAGTCAATCATCTAAATCGTACTTGAACTCCCAAGTCTATAACCAAAATGTTTTCAATATTTTGCGTCTGGAGTAAGCGCACATTTTAAGTTCATCGGCTGGCGGTTAGTGTGTTATGGTAACTTTCGTGTGTCTAGGTCATACGATGAGATATCGTCATCATCCTTCAATGAAAGTCAGCAGAGGGGCGTTTCCTCAGAAGAAAGTTACCAGACCATAAAGCGTTTGTACCAGCAGAAACATAGAATTCTTTTCACTTTCATCCATCGTGTCCATTCATATTTTTTTTTTATCATATTAATATATACGGATTTTCTAAAGCCTGGCGTACATCCGTTCGGTGGTTCATGGCCGTCGTATTTATGATTGAATTATAAATTCAATGGGAAGGCAGCCTTTTTGTCGTAAATTATTTATACAAGTGGATTCTGCTGTAGTTAAAAAAAAGAGTGGATTAGACCAGTGGTTCGTTGACAGTGGTATGCGCACCCCGAAAGGGTGCATGCACTATTTTAAGAGGTAATTGGGATAAAATTCAAGAAAACAAAATGCTGCCGGATATGTTCATTGATTTTTGAAAAACATACCAAACTTTCATTCTTAGGCATACTTAGGTATATTTTCTTATTTAGTTTCTGCTTTCCATCATGTACCTAAAAAAATATGTACAGGTAGCCCTCCTATAGCACGGCATCTTACAACACGGTTTCGCTCTAACACGATAAAAGGAATTGCGGGAACCCTCGTATAACACTGCAACCTGTAACATGGTTTCGCTCTAACACGATAAAAAAATTTCTAAAACCTTTGTACAACATTGTACTTCTATAGCACTAGATAACATGATTTTTGTTTAACACATTTAAAAACTAAATTACCTTAAAATAATGACGGGAAGGAATAATGAACTATAGTGGCTTTACATGAAAATGTATAAACAAATTACAATTTATTCATTTATAAATCTATAAAATTACAAGAAAGCCTAAGCTTAGCTGAAAATTTTGAATAATTTTTCCTGAATGCAGAACGCTAAAAGAAGCCGAAAATTCAAAAGGGAGCTGCAAAATTATCTCTCTCCATACACTGAATCTACAATGACCTTGTAAGAACCAGCAAATAAACCAAAAACAGATTTTTTAAAGAGGATAGAAGTTGCAAAAAATCTAAATGAAGAAAAAGGTTCTGAAAGTGAAGGTGATATCGTTCAATCGAAATAACGTTCTCGTTCGATTGTACTGGGCAGTGATGATGAAGAAATTTTTTAAATTAAGGTCGCATTAAATGAAAATAATATTTTTTTGTTTCTTTTTATTTTGTGTTATACATACATTTATATTTTTAATAAAAATTAAGTTGCTTATATGGAATTTTAAAAAAAAGTTTGTTTTTAATAAGTTTTCGGAACGTAACCCCCCTTTTTGTACTGGCTCTGGGTATCATATAACACGGTTTCACACAACACGGCATTTTCTAGGAACCTATCTACCGTGTTATAGGAGGGTTACCTGTACCTCATAAAGTTTTCAAAGTAACGATAAATTGTTAATTTTATTTTTTAATAATGATTGACACGAATGTTTAGACATATTTAGTTCAATTGCCTATAAACCTTCATTTCGTTGCAGTATGGCAAAAATTAACTTTTTTGTAATTTAATTTATGAGTAGTGGGTGTTCTGGTATTTTTCTCTTATCTTCCTTATCAAATAATCTATATTAATGGCTTCCACAATGTTGACTTTTAGTGTGTATCTAACGTATATCCATGATACTGGCAATAAGGTAGTCCAGCGGACCAAGAGAAAAACACGTGTATCTACCGATGTGTCTTTTTTTTTTTTTTAAATTTTTTATTTGTTTTTGTTGTTGTTTCTAGTATCCCTTGGCCGGGTATATTCCAGACCAGGTCCATATAGGCTAGCGAGCTGAGGAATTCGGCTCCAGTTAATACTGCTGTGTACTGCCCTATTGGATTCGTTCTACTCAATGTTAACCTATGGAGAAAATATGTCTACTATTGACATCTACATAAATGTTGATAATCGAATTAAAATGGTATTTTCAGATAGCCTGACCTTTTCTGAATCTTGCAACAGGATTCATTTTATAAATTTCGTCGACCAAAGGAATTTATGAGCGTTTAAAACACACTATACCAGATGTTTCCCCCAAATAATTTAAATTTTAAAATATTATTTGTATTGAATCATACCCTTTCTCACCCTCTCTGATCTCATAGAGGGACTCTCCGGTCTACGGATTTTACGTGCCCATATCTGGCCTAGTATTTAATGGCGCTTGTCGGGATTCGATCCAAGTTAATTTGTTTCTGTAGAAATAAAACACAGTTAAAATACCTTTTTATAGGCATGAATTATTTACATTAGTATTGTATTTTACAGATCTCTACTTAAATGTAATAGTAGGTGGTTCAGTTCCTTACATTAAAATACTATAATTTATTTCAGCTTTACATTACAGTAAAAATTTTGAAAATGTTAGCACGTTTTGGAAGCGTTGCGTTATCAGTTGTGGGACGTATAAAAGACGTCTGTTCTAGTCGTAATAAAAGGCAGCTATTATCCTTCTTATAAAAGGCTTCTGTTATATTTCTGTGTCATGCTTTCCCTAAAGTCTAAATTAAGAGTTGATCCCGTTATTCGAAAAAAAAAAAAGAGGTTTCTTAATCATAAAAGGCCACCCAGAAAAATATCCCCCTATCTCTCCGACTAGGCTGTAAATGTTAGTTCTTCGTATTTGTGACATGAAATTGTTGAAATAGAGTGGAAAATATATTTATTAATATTTTAATTAGGAAAGGAAGATTTTTTTATCTTCCGGATCGATGAAAATTCTTCTATGATTTTATATTTTCACTTAACACTTCGGCTGTGGCTTCATAATTTTTTGGTGCTTCAAAACCATTTGCTTCAATTTTTTATCTCTATCAGAAAGAGCCACAGAGCTCTCGACTGATTTAGAAGTAACCCCAGAATTTCGGGGAACACGTTAACAAAAACGAAAAAGGCTATTTAATCACCAGCGTGAGGAGGAATTAATAATTAGTTCACAAGAAATGTGTCAGGTGTATTCTTTTTACCAAGCACTGGACGAAGGCCCTGGGTACAACTCTTGGCAACATTTGGCGAAATTTCGAGGAAAGGTTCAATTTTTCTATACCTAAACCAGTGGTTTTCTAGCTGTGTAAGCATTGCCTGAGAAGTACGCGCGCAGCTGTCCAGGGGCACTCGAGCAGCTCTCAAAGGTATTGACAAAATGCCGTAGTGAATCCAACGTGTCTTGAAAATTTCTCCTTTGAGCGTATAAATTTCCCCAGTTATTTTGCATTTGAAGTATACTGTATTGCATTTTGTTTATATAAATTTTATGAAGACTCATTATTTACTCTTAACTTTTTATTATTGACTCTCAACTCTTATTATTTGTAAAATATCGAATGCACCCTTAACAATTTACTTTCTGTTTATTATAAAAGCTAGTCGTAAAAATCTGAGTGCCTTATGTACCATCATTTTCGATGTCTCTTTTACTGACGACTGGTCATGCATCATTGTTGGTAGTTTCACGTTTCAAAAATAAAGAGACTTAACAAACGGTTGAACTTTGTCGGTCGTGGGGGGTAATTGGCAAATTAAACTCAACTTTGGAAACGAGGTATTGATATCTTGCAGAGGTTCAACGAGCGGAATAAAGAATCTCATCAAGCGTCCTTTATGGTTCATGGCAAAATGAAAGGAATGAAATTTTAATTTTCAATTTTAAATAGATTCGGATAGATAACTGTCATTCTTTCCGAACGTAGAAAATTTCATGGAAGAAAATAAATTTGACCGTCCTGTTGTCAACGTGTCTTAAATTGTCTGAGGTTGATTTAGAATTTAGATATCCAGTTCTGGGGTCGAAAGACAATCCCCCCTTTTTTTTCTGTGAATGTCGTCTTTGAATGGTAGAATAGGAAACAATGACTGAACTGTCCTATAATGAAACCGTCAAAAGAAAACACCTTTCAGACTAACTGTAGAAACTGAACAGATTCCTCATTGTATTGCTGACCACGAAATCAGGTTTAAGATACCTGTCTTAAAAATTTATCTTTGCAAGAATTATTGTTATTTTAACCAATGGTGTATCCTCTAGGCTAAATTTTGACTGTGAATTCCAACTTAATAGTCTCAACGCGACAAATGGACACCAGAAAGTTGTGACAAGCCGCATTCTAGCATACTGTTCTCTCTAAAAAGATTTGCAATTTATAATTTCAGAATTTAATTTCCAAAATTTGATCTGAAAATATTTGTGTTTTAGCTTTGGAAAAATTTTGAAGAATTTTAAACAATAAAATTATGTACCCTGACTTTTAACACTGAAATTATGTATTTTACTTTTAACATATTGTAACGATTTTAAATAGAAGATAAATGTTCATTTAGTAAAAGTAGGATTCTTTAACTTCCCTTATTGCCTGTTAAATGTATGTATCATACGTATTGTTTCTTTTTTTACACACAAAAAGCTGACTAGCTTGTGACAGAGGAAATTTATTACGGACTTACAATAGGCTTTTGAGCATGACCAAGGTATGTAGTCTGAGGAAGGAAAAAAAATTAAGAACAACTAAACTATATCAAGATAATTTAAAAATATGTGTTTTTACGTTCTCCTCTGTCAGCAGTTTTCTCCTTTTAACATCAGATATGTCTGCTCCTGCATGATTTCAGTTGGCATAAATGATTTTTAAAAAATACAAGGAATGTTTTACGCTTACATACCTTGCAAAATCTACTGAATTTCTTAGTGAATTTTAGCTGTTTTCATAATAGGGATATATATATATATATATATATATATATATATATATATATATATATATATATATATATATATATATACATACATACACACACACACAGTGAAACCTCTATGGCGGCCAGTCATAGTTCCGAAAAAAAGTGGTCGTTTTGAGGGGTGTCCGCGGAAAAGGGGGTAAAATAATATTCTCTCTATGGAGTATATTGAATAGGTTCTGTACTAAATAAGGCAGTTGACTAGGGGTTGCCAGCTAGAGAAGTTTCATTTTATATATATACAGTGGACGCTCGTTAATTCGAACTCGGTTAATTCGAACTTTCGGTTAATTCGAACTAATTCAAAGGCCCCAAAAAACTTGTATTGGAGTTAATGTTAAAAATATCTCATTAATTCGAACTAAATTTTTATCACTTCGGTTAATTCGAACTAAAAATTTGACAAAAAAAAATTCTTTTTCCTCGTTCAATGGAGAAAATACACACTGTATTTATTATTTTGTGTGTCAAAATTTCTTTTCTGTGTTTCTTTTCTTTAGGAAGAGGTACATGCCTGCATTCCTAGACTATTGCATGTCCGCTAAACGTTAGTAGCTATTGTCCTTCTTATTAGTGCTAAACGGAAAAAGCAATTTTCCTTTATTTGGATCGATTTTCTGAGAATTTCAGAAAAACTAGTCTTTACTACAGATTCTAGGGATCTGCGTCAGTTATAACTGCAGTGCAGACCAGTTAATGTGGTCTAGTTTTTCTTCCTCATTGTGTGGTGTGAACGTGTAAAAATTGAGGATGTCTACGCGTGGAAAGTACAAAACCCTAACTTTGGAGACAAAGGTTGAAATTTTAAATAATCTAGAGAATGGCGAATGTCAAACAAAGTTAGCAGCTGACTATGGAATTAAAAAAAATGCCTTGTCAACAAATTTGAAAAACAAAGAGTCAATTTTAGATTCATGGGAAAAATCAAAATTTGCTAGAGGAAGGAAACGCATGGGAAATGCGTCCCAAGAAGTTCTAGAAAAAGTTCTACTGCTATGGTTCCAGGATGTTAGATCTCGAAATTTTCCGATAAATGGACCCCTAGTGCTGACGAAGGCTGGTGAATTGGCAAGTCGAATGGGTATTGAAGATTTTAAATGCAGTGATGGATGGCTTTCTCGATTTAAGTCAAGGCACAATATTTCTTATCAAACTGTATGTGGCCAAAGCTCTGATGTAAACGAAGACGTATGCACTAATTTCGGTAGGAAACTGCCAGGGCTTCTCTACTTACCTGCCGAAAGATATTTTTAATGCGTCCATAATGGATAAAGCCATAATGGAGTTTATTAAAACTCTGAAAGCGTTTATTCAGATGGAACCTTCCTCTGAAAATGAACTGAAATGTTTACTTCAAATCGAGAAGCTGGCTACACAATGTAGGCATCATAAACAGAACCAAACATCCATTTTACAGTTTTTCCCCAAACTGTAATTCATATTTTTAATAAAAGTTTACTTTATACTGCATATCTTCTGCTTCATTTTATGATTAAGGTAATTCTGTATTGCTTTTTAATATGTTTAAATTTAGATAACATAGTATAATATATTGTCTGGGGTTATATATACTAGGAGAGTTTTTCTTCAGTGATACACATTTAAAGTTATATATTTTCACTTAACATCGGATAATTCGAACTTCGGATAATTCGAACTTTTTCCTGGGAACCTTTGAGTTCGAATTAACGAGCGTCCACTGTATATATATATATATATATGTGTGTGTGTGTGTGTGTGTGTGTGTGTGTGTGTATTATAACGCGCACTTGTGTTTTCGACATTCGCCCATTACACACAACGAATTTGTTGGCTCCTTTATTATAGGAGCACCAAACAGGTGAATCAACATCACTCGCTATGGGGGGAGAACGCAAGAACCTTCATGTCTTAGTGGGTATTCGAACGGGAGCCCACTTCGCTTCAGCGTAGCGTTAGCGTACGCTGAAGCGAAGTAGCGTTAGTAGCGTTAGCCACTATATGATGTGGGCGGCTATGAGGAGGATATTCACCAGACAAGTAGTGAGGGGGTAATTTTTAAGATGAAACATAATTAAGAGCCATCCCTGGTAATTACATTGTAATTAAATATGTCGGACTTATATTTCAGGTTAAATCCCGGTTATAAATTAAAGAGCTCTCCAGCATGGAGTTGAAAGTAGATTTATAAAAAAAAAATAAATAAATGAATAATAATAATAATGCATCTACAGCAGTAGAAACAATACGCCCTTTTGTAAATAACATACGCGATTTATCCGTCGTCGTACGCTTTTGATGATTTTTATTAGCATTTTTTTTTAAACAAAGCAAGTAGTAATTTATTTTAAAACATTGGGGTTTTTTGCAGGGATTTTCATGAGCCGCAACTGTCCTTGTATGAGATAAAAGAGCGAATTGTAAATTGTAACGCATAAAGAGTGCAGTTAATGTACTCGATATAAACAAAGCATCTGTTTTGAGATAATACAATCAAACCATTATTACGTAACGTTTACGATAAAAAAAGTCTATTTCTATACATGTATACAATAGAAAATCGTTTCTACGTTTCTTGGCTGTTAGTTGTTTGTATGAGAGTTTTGGGCAGTTCAATTTCAGGTTTTAAGTAGATCCCAGTCTAATCTCTTTAGCATAGCAAAAGATCACCGTAGCTCTTGTTAACCAACTGACCAACCATCTACGTTTCGCCACAGAGAAGCCCCCCCCCCCTGCTACCCCCTCGAAACAGCTACGCATAAATTTCTTAGTCCCTGGAAAGCACGAATTGAATTGAACTCTAAATTTCATTTACACGTATTTTTTTATTCACCTGGGTAAAGAAAAATTCAGTTAATTCACCCTATTAGTTATTTTGCAGCTAATAGATGACGAAATGACAGACGATGTAACACAACCCAAAAGCAAAAGTTGAAAATAATACGCTTTACCAACGACAAGCAGCTCATTAATTTGTTTATCTACACGTGTACTGGCACACATTTGTTTATCCTCTGTGTTATGACAGCTCATTAATGTGTTTAAAATAAATTGAAATAAGAGACAGTTGTAAAACACGCGCTTCGCTTCTAAAGATCTATTTTTTAATGAAAAATAAAAAGAACAATGTAAAAATAGGCATTTGCTGATCTGTGAAGAAAGCATCCGTAGTTTAACGTGGGGATTGAAGGCATGCGAGGTCAATCGATATGCCGCTTTACTTGACCTTCAGAAATCCAGCTAAGTACACAAGCAAACCAGAACAACTTGAGAGATATCAAGCCATCCGGTTAGATCAGAAAATTATGCCAAGAATACAAAGGCTTGACTTAATGGTTTATAGATGAGGACTTAATACGACAACCCCAGAAAATAGAAAGAATGCAGTAAGAGGGCAAGAAAAGTGGAACTGGCGATTTTCAAGGTAGTCTTCTGTATTTTCCGCAAGGTCCCAGAGGGTTACTATGCTAAAGGTAATGCAGCTCTGTTAGAGACTTGTATTGAGATCAAAGGATCAAAGAAATTCAATTTTGTATAATACACAAGAAGTTTTTAATACAGTCAAACCTCTCATCAACGGACACGCGCGAAACAGAAGAATCTCTTCGTTCATAATGACCATGGAAAAGAGAGCTTTTGTGATATACTTCTGGAGTGTTTACTCTTAGGATAGACAGAGGAAGATCGTAGAAATTCTCTATCAACATTTGGTCGATCGAAGTGTTGTGTTAAAAACACACAGCTTGGTTTTTTTAAAATTTATTTAATTTTTTTTTAATTTACGCAGTGGCAACAATTTCTAAGTTTTTGTGTAGGTGATACATCGAAAGCCGTAACTGCTCCCATTCTACAGCAATTATGAAAGTACCGTCCACGGCCGTATTTGAAAACAGGGGCTCGAAATACATTGATACTATGGTGTTTCTGCAGGAAATTTTTAGGCATACGTCAAGGCTGCTGTGTGCCAACCCTATTGGATTCGCTCACCTCAATGTTAACCCATGGAGAAAATTTGTCTGCTAATTTACAGCTACATAAATGCTGATAATCCAATAAAAATGGTATTTTCAGGTGGCCTGAACTTTTTTGCACCTTACAACAGGATTCATTTTATAAATTTCGTCCACCAAAGGAATTAATGAGCGTTAAAAAACACTAACCAGATTTTTTACCCGAATAATTTAAATTTTAAAATATTATTTGCATTTTTTTAAAGAAAAAATACCCCAAGGTGTAAAATTTCTTCCCCAAGGGAACTCTACCTCTCGGTGTTTTTCTAATCACAGATTAGCAAATGCATAGTTAAAAATTCTGTTTTTTTTTCAGCATTTGGAAATATGCCTTTCAATGCCTGTGCGTGTTTTTTTCCCATAAAACATTTATTAAAACTTTTCCCCCTCAAAAACTATATTGATTTAGTAGTAATAGACATCAACAATTTAATTCCCTGAAAAAAAAAGATTTAACTAGGGTAAAACTTAAAATTCTTGGAATCTGTAAAACATCTGAAACATACTGAAACATATATCTTTATATGCTACAAACGAAATTCAACAACAGGCATTTACTGATCAACGATTAGACAAATACTGAGAGAAAAAATTCCCTTTGCTAATCATAAAAAATTTAAGATCTACGATAACAACCTATGCATACCTTAAGGCTGCTGTGTACTAATCCTATTGGATTCGCTCACCTCAGTATTAACCTATGGAGAAAATGTGTCTACTATTGACAGCTACATAAATGATGTTAATCAAATAAAAATGGTATTTTCAGATAGCTTGAATTTTTCTGACCTTGCAACAGGATTCGTTTTCTAAATTCCGTCCCCGAAAGGAATCAATGAGCGTTTAAAACATACTATACCAGATTTTTTTTCCTCCGAATGATTAAAAATTTAAAATATTTGTTTTTCTTAATGAAAAGTGCCCCAAGGTGTAAAATTTCTTTCTCTATTACGGAGTACAAATTTTTAAACAAAATCTTCAAATCCAAATCGGCAATCCTTGGACGAATATTCTCCATAGGTTAGCATTGAGATGAGCGAATCCAATAGGGTTAGTAAACAGCACCCTTAATGAAGGATGATGTAGCTGTACATTAAATACTGTCAAAAAAGTTTATTAGGTATTCTCAAAGTTTTTTTTTTAATACCGATCATTTGTAGGAAATCACACTTTTGGGGGCGTATTAAAATGTTATTTATGATCAAGAAGCAAAAGTTCTCCTCCCCCTCAAAATAATAATAATAATAATTGAGTAGCACTGATTAAGAGTAATCCCAGTGTAAATAAGGTTCTTATACCTTGTGAACGTATTAAAATTTTATTCATGATCAAGGATGATCAAATTTTATGATTTAACTTTAAAAGTCTGAGAACCTCTCGTTTAGAGCAACTAAAGTAAAGTAAGTGGTAAGCTGTGATGTTTATATGCCCTGGGAATTCAGCAAGGAATGAGCTAGATTACTTTAATCATAAATTGATAATTTAGACATAAAAGTCCTAATAACATCCATTGTTTGTATTTCCCATGTTATTACAATTTAAAATTTTTTTTTTCACTTAAATTGCTTTTACCCTCAGTCCAAATCACACTAAAAAACAAACAAACAAACAAAAACACTTAAGTGAACCTAACTTATACGATACTTCCGCAAATAAGAAATTGATGCATGCTGAAGTGATTGACATAAAGATGGAAAAGATAACTGTATGTAATGTCAAAATATTAAAGGTATGCTATGCTTCTAAAGGCATTCCGTTTTGTGTTTAACCATGCGTGAACTGCAATTACACCCGCTGATCTACCGGGGAATGCTTTTTAAATTTCAGAAAGGGCCATTTCGCTATTTTTCCCTTCAAATTCCGTTGAATTTCGATCTCAATTAGATATGACCGAAACGGTTTGAATGTTAATTGTATGTGAGAAAAAAAAAATACTTTGATTGTTGAGTTTTAAAGTGTTTATTTTATTGATTGTTTATCTGCAGGTAATTTTATTTTTTTTAAAAAGTTGTTATTGTCTTATGCTATTAATAACACACGAATAACTTCTCCGTCATTGTTTTTTTTTAACTTCAAAAGCTGTTTTACAAAGCCTCAAAATTTATGATTACTTAAATTGTCGAATAACAATTTAAATTGTCGAATACAAGCGTGAAAAAAAATTATGATTCCAATAAATTATTTTGTTCTCGAATTATTTTTAGAAATGGTTATAAAATAAAAACCCTTTTTTAAAAATAATTTTGTTTTTCTAATGCGGAGGCACTTTGTTGTGAGACATTCGCCTGTTGTTATTTACCACGATTTTGCTGGTTACTTTATTACGTTGTGTGTGTGTGTGTTGTGGTTTATGCCCCTTGACCGACAGTATATCAGATCAAGTCCATAAAGGCTATTTGGCAGAAAAGTGCGGCTCCGGTTTTGATTAGCACCACAAGGGTCGGAGTCCGACATTGGAGGTCACACAAAAGGACCGGTCACGTAATTTTGAACCGGGTCAAATGACGAGACCGGTACACTTGATCCCGCACCTCCAGAGGTAAATTTTGAGAACTTGGAGGACATTGCAGCCACGACAGATTTTTCGTGCACCAGCCGCCATTAGCATACACGGCGGTGGATTTGTCAGCGACCGGCATCGAACCACAGACGTTCAGATCACTGGCTCGCTGCCCTTGCCAACTGGGTCACCGTGCCCTTACTGTATTATGGGAGCACCATAGAGGGGAGCCAGCCTTGCTGCCTATGAGAGGACTGCACGGAAACAACCAAGCCTTATTCGGGATTTGAACCCAAGCCTACTGCGTGGCAGCCCAGAGCGCTAACCATTACACCACATGGGTGGCATAATTAAAGCATAATATTGCTAATTTTTTTCTATTTACTATCCTGTTGCGCACGGGGAGTTATGCTTAACTGCTTTTAAGCAGTGTTTGACCGACACGAATTTTCGTGACACAGGACGACTCTCTGGTATATTTATTTAAGTTGTCAAAGATCAGTGATTATTATCACTTGTTTATGGGATCTTTTGCATGCTTTACTGAATATGTGGGAAAAGTAGGAATTCAAATCGCGAAATAACTTAGCGGTTTTACTAACTAGGGATTTGATTTTCAAGTCATGGAGAGTTGTAGATGCTCCCATGAAAAATATAAAGGGGCTTAAATTTAGTCGTGAGTCATTCGCTGGAACCTAATACGTAATATAAAGTTAATACACACACACACACACACACATATATATATATATATAATTTATATATATATATATATATATATATATATATATATATATATATATATATATATATATATACAGGTGGTTATCAAAATAATGGAAACAATTAGGAAAAACATGAAATTCTTTATTAATATGGCATAGGACCATCTATGGCAGGGATCCCCAACCTTTTTGTACCTAAGCGCACATTCTAGAATACCGGTCGGACGGCGGGCACCATTTATTTTTTCAAGGGGAATTTATAGTTGGACACAGTTAATAATACATACACATAATATACAAAAAAACATATAATTCCAAAAATATAATTAAACATAAAAAATCATTGTTAATATCCTTGTGTAAAATAAATGATTACTTAATAATGCATACAAAATCTACAAAGTATAAAGATTCTTTATAAAAAACGCCATTTCTACTTTTGTGTGGTTAATCATTAAAAATAAGAAAACTTTTACATAGCATTTTATTGAAAACTAAAATATTTTTATCGTGGTCGCACAGCGGGGGGCACACGTAAAACGATCGGCGGGCCCCATGGTGCCCGTGGGCATAGGGTTGGGGACCCCTGATCTATGCCATTTAATTGGATTCACTAAGGAAGTGCATTATGCAAGTCATGAATAGTGGCTAAGGGAATATTATACCATTCTTTATGGATAAATCGTCAATGTTCCTGTAGAGATGCTATTGCTGGATATTGATTCCTGACTCTCTTCCCTAAAACAGACCACAGCAGCTTAATTATATTGAGGTTTAAGGACTCTGCGGGCCAGATAAGGTGTTTGACTTGGTCTTTATGTTCCTCAAACCACGACTTGACACGTCTAGCTGTATGGATCGGAGCATTATCATCAGGGAGAACACCATCTCCTGCAGGAAACAATTTTTGCACCATAGGATGGATCTGGTCGGCTAAAAGTTAGACATAGTCCTTCCCAGTCAATCTCCCTTTCGGGGTTACAATAGATCCCTTTTGAAAACCATGAGATGGCCGCCGAAACCCTAAGAAATTTCCTCTCCATGCTTGACAGCTGACATGAGACAAGCATAGTAATACGCTTGTGTAGGTGTTCTTCAGACATACGCACGTCCTGTTGCAGGGAACAAAGTGAACAATGATTCGTCTAACCAAATGTCACATTTCAACGTATCACTCGACCAGGATTTGTGCTCGTGGTACCACTGTAGAGGACGGTTTGTTTTCCCATCTGTTACAAGTAGCTTGGGAATTACTACTCTGCCGTAAATGTTTTGTTTCTGAAGTTTTCTCCTACCTGTAATGACTGGTACTGGAGCCTGCAGATTCATATGGAGCTCTACGGTCACTTTGGCTGCAGTTGTCTTCTTTTTTGATGTCACAGTCCGCTTCAACACCCTACAGTCTCTTTCACTTAGCTTTCCCTTTCGTTCACTATTCTTTTTCACAGAGGATGTCTTTCCGTGAACTCTGTATGCCATCATGACTTCCGATATCATAGCTTGGTAAACACCCAAACCCATGGGGGCTGTTGTAACAGATGCTCCAATTAAACGCGCTTCAACAATTTGCCCTTCTGCACGGTCTACAAGGTTTGACATCTTACGCTATCTCCCAAAGAGCCTGATGCCCATAGTTTCATTACTGCTACTTTAGAGTAGAATATTGTATACACTATATTCTATAAAAAAATATTGCTCCCTAAACTTGTTTTTTAAGGAATACGAAGCACTTCCATAAACACCACTAATATTGATGCGTTTCCATTACTTTGATAACCACCTGTATATATATGATTGAAAGTTCTTGTCTAAAACATGGCTATGATTTTTTTTTAATGCGAGAGAGATTTTAGTAGTTTTATCTTTTAAACTTTTTATCAAGAAACTTCTCCCGGCGCGATTGCGCCAATTGTGATAATTTACTGAGATCACCCCTGGCGAAAAATAAATGAAAGATTTCACCCTCCAGCATAAGTTTCCAACTCCGCAAAAACTCTTTTTAAGAGTGTTGAGTCATCGTCAAATCCTGCTGGGAACGGGGAAACGGTTTCGTAAGGTACGGAATAAATTTTAAAAAAGGAGAGATGTAAATGACCTGCTATGCCAGAGTCGGACAAAAGAACATCCTGTTTCGGCCCGTCCTGCTTTAAATTGCGAGCGCTTCAATTCCGAATGCATTCTGTTGGCCATTCCGGGCGGCGAAGGTAATTTGGACCGGCCAGGTTGTAAATAGCGATGGACGTTTTATTTGCAGAAAAGATTGATAGTCGAACCGAGATGAAACTCTTCACCCAACTAGTGCGGTAAAAAAGGAGAAACTGTTTCACTCGAAGTTATTACGAGGGACCATTGTTTTAAAGCCATTATATTTAATTATCTGGATTAGTGCATTAAAGGGGAGACCTGATGTCTTTCATTATCCGACTCCTTTTCCCCGAATAACGGAGAAAAAACCAAATGAGATTTTAGCTTTGTCTTTTGTTCTCTCGGCTTTCTGCTCTCCTGTCATTATTTTCTCCCCATGCGTCTGACATCTGATACTATAAAGGATTTGTTGTGCAGTTCTTCCGCGTGATCTAGTTAATTATAAGTATAGTATTTGCAATTTCAAAATACATTTTTTGGGGTTTGTTTGTTGTTGTTGTTGTCTATTTGAATTTCAGCCTCGCAGTTCGGCAGTTAAAGTTGTTTATGTGCTGCAGTTTGGTCCTTTTCACCATGTTTTTATTAACTTGCTTTCTTGTGTGTTTGTGTGTTTGTCAAGTACAAATCTTGCAATCGATTTTTAACTTACTTCCCGACTAGCTAGACATTTGAAACTTTTAGAATAGCTCAGATTAATTTTAATTTTATTTTTTTAAGAGCTCGAATTTTAAGGGTTTTTACCCCCCCCCCCCAAAAAAAAAATAAATAAATAAAAATTAAAATAAATAAATAAATAAAAATTAAAATAAATAAATAAATAAAATTTAAATTAAAATTAAAATTTTTGTCAAAGAACTTTGATAGTGTAGTGGGGGTATTTTGAGGTCATAGCATTTTTTTTATGTATAACTTTTATAAAAGATGGAAATAACTTTTATAAAAGATCTTTGTCAAAGAACTTTGATAGTGTAATATAGGCCATGATTAAATGAAATCATGATTAAATGATGCTCAAGTCATGAAATTAGGGAGTTTTCAATTTCAGCATTACCTCAAGTTCATTTCCTTTTGAAAAGGGGTCGAACGAAGGCCGCATAGCGGGCACTGTCATTCGGTACCAGACTGTGGGTTCGAGTCTCACTGTTGGCATAGATGTTAGTAACAGGAACGAAGCAGTAGGTCCTGGTTTATTGGCCCGCGTGAGGCAATAATAACAATAATAAATCGAATATAATAATAACAATAATAAATCCAAGTACCAATAATTTTTTAATTCACAATTTAAGAGAAAATTTTTCATAAGAAAGCTTGCTTGCTAACAGAGAACTTTTTACCAAATCTGTGAGTTTATATAAATAGATATAAATCTCTTTCTATATACATTATATGCATATATATTCGTACATGTTCTCCCTCACACACACATACATATATGCATGTGTGTAAACAAAAGAAAGAGGGAGAAATTAATTTTTTAAGACAGCTTAAATTTAGTAAGGCAGTGTAATATTATCTAGGAATGAATGTTGCTTTAGAAACATAATATAGCTTTGAATCTCCATTCTAGAGTTCATTTATGCTTAATGCTGGTGAAATTGCTGAATTCTTGCAGAGAAGTTTTTTAGTTACGGGAGATCCACTTAAGCTATCCATACGCAGTATGTTCTTGAAAATATTGACTTTATTTCACGATGTTTCGTCTATGGGAACTCTTATGAGAAAAGCCTCCTCTAGCGATGAGTAAAAATTGTCATGGCAAGGCGCAGCATTCTCCTGTTTTGTTGCCGTATTTAAAATAAAACAAAATTAGCAGATAAACATACAGTTCAAAAATATACATCTCCAGCGTAAAGGTACCCTCGGACCGTGGTATCGCACTTATGTGCACCTCAACAACGCCATTACCGAAGAGAACGCTGGAGGGGAAGGAATTTTTAATGCGGAATTTCTGTGGATTTCTTTTTTTATTATTATTTCCTGGTGACTGACAAAGTGCAGTGAACCCGCCCACTTCGGAAAGAACCATCGACTATCACGAATTGTGGTTACAAAATTTACGGCTCAAGAAGATAACAAAATACATTAAGCAGGCTAAAATGGCGGAACTTAAGGCTGCTGTGTACTAACCCTATTGGATTCGCTCACCTCAATGTTAACTTATGGAGAAAATGTATCTACTTAAAGGCTGATAATTCAATTAAAAAAAAATTTCAGGTAGCTTGAACTCTTCTGCACCTTACAACAGGATTCATTTTATAATTTTCGTCCACCAAAGGAATTGATGAGCGTTTAAAACACACTATATCAGATTCCCCATCCCCCGAATAATTTATATTTAAAAATATTATTTGCATTTTTTAAAACGAAATATGACTCAAGGTTTTTCTATTACGGACACATGCGTGGCGTCGGGGGGGGGGGACACTGTCCCCCCCCCAACTTAACTTGATATAAATTAAAACGTTAATAAAAGTTCAGTTAAAATCGGAAAATTGTAGACACCTTTTAAGAAAGTTGTTTTTCCCCCGCTTTTTCAAACTGTGACACCGAAGATTCCGATTATGTCTTTAGCCTTAACATAGTTTTTAACAATGATAGGATCCATACAAAATGTCGATGCTATATTTTTTTCTTTTCTTTTTATTATATTTATTTTTCTTATTGTATAACTTTTGGATACTACTCAAACATCAATTCTATTGGTATTCAATTTTAAAAAAAATCATAATATTTCATATTTTAAGGACCGTCCGGTAGTCAATGCGCTGAGGAGGGCCCTAACTGCATTCAATTCGTGCCCCCTCAAAAGTTAGAAGCACGCTACGCCTATGATTACGGAGTATAATAAAATCCAAGTCGTCAATCCGTGGACTAATTTTCTCCATAGGTTAACATTGATGTAAGCGAATCCAATAGTAAGGTCAGGGCCGGATATACGTATAAACTAGAAAAGCTACAGTTTAGGGCCACGCAATCTGGGCCTCAAATAAAAAACAAAACAAAAAATGTATAAAAATTGATAAAAATATCTCGTAGAAAAATCACTCAAATGAAGTCAGACATATCACGATAATTTCTAAATAATTTTAAATATACAAAATACAACATTAAAATAATTTAAGCGCATTGTAAAATTAATTGAGACTAAATTTTCCCCTGAATTCAAGATTAAGTTTTTATGTACTACCAATTATGTTGTTGTATTAATTTAATTTTCACCTTTTATTTGAATATTTTAATTTACAACTTTCTGTTCTATGAGCCTTATTTGTCGTTTTAAAAACCATTTAATAATATAATTATTTCTGTGACTTTGTAAACACATCCTTTTTTATCTTTTAATAAAAATTAAAAGAAATATATTTTCATACATTAAAAAAGCGTACATATTTAAATTTTTTTCCTGCACCAGCTTATGTAATTTAAAACAGCAAGGGGCCTCTGGGGTTTGTATAGCTTAGGGCCTCAGCAAGTCTAAATTGGGCCCTGAGTAGGGTTAGTACACAACAGCCTTAAAACAAAAATATACTCCAAAAATATCTCCAGCTTATAGGGTAGCCTTGGATCTAGTTTTCACACTTATGGGCTTCTTCAGCTAGGCATAACCGATGAGTCCACAGGGGTAAATTCCTAGTGCGGAATTCCTGAACATGTTTACTGATGACTCATTTACAGGTTTAAAGATGAAGAAGGTGGAAAACTGAATATGTTTATTTATGACCATAAATTATGGTGTAAATGTGAACGATTTTGTCCCTCGTCACGTTACGTAGCAATGTTAAAATGCTGCCACCTGCAAGAAACGAACGCTTCGGTCTGCTCGCTCGGCCACACGCTCGATTTCTTCCTACTCATCCGAGATTTCACGGCTGCGTGTAGTCATACCGCTCTCTAATGGAATAGGCATGTTGGGCGCCTAGAAGTTTGGGAGAAGAAAACCACAATCCATTCATCTCGTAATCGCGTCCGTTTATATCCATTCCATTCCCCCACACGCATCATCCATCTTTGTTGTGCAACCAACGGTCAAACGCACTCTCTCGTGGTAAACGGTTGCCCCTTCTGCCCGGGCACTTTGGTGAGGCATGACGCTCATTCTTGAGTCAGCCTCCGCTTTGACCCAGGGGGGACTCGTAAACACTTGTTTGTCCCGCCTGCGAGCGGGTTGGATGGGGGTCGGTCACAAATTTTAATTATTGGTATTTTGTTTTAATGCACAGAATTCGTTTTAAAAAGTGTGGCACCGGGCCGTAACCAGCCTAAATCTATTGGGGGTGGGGCTCAATCATCCAGCCGGGGGGGGGGGGGGGTGAAACGTCATTGTCTTAGCAAAATGGTGTTTGACAACCATTAAAGGAAAGTGTTGTATATGGATAGTTTTTATTACGATACAACGAAATCGATACAAAGTAATTCGATAATAACCGGTATTCGATATAACGTCATTTTTTGAGCTGTAAAAGAAAGGGTTAAAAATATAACTGCTTAATACAGTGGAACCTCGATTTTTAAAGGGACATATTGCTCTGTAAGATAAATGCAGGCAAACTATAGATGCGGGAACATAACAAAGAAATATGATCATCGGGACTGAATGAAATAAATGACACATACGAGAAAACGATAATTCAGAGAACTATCGATAGAGGTTTCACTGTACTAATATCGGTAATAAGTTGTTTAAAGTCTCCTATTTCTAGGTAACTTATACAAATATTTCCTTCTATAAAAAACTTATTGACAAAAGGAAATTTGAAGCACATAACGACCGCTTTGAGAATGAAAAATAAAAATTATCCTTTTTAGAACAGGATGATACGATTTCAGTAGTAAAATATTGAACGAAACATAACTGATGTTTAAAGGGTTTCTTTTTCTTTACGTTTTCTATTTATATTCTTGTAATTTTAGCCACAGGATCGTTAACCAGTCTTGAAAATTGTTAGGACAAATAAATTCGACTTTTTTTGCTTCGAGATAAAATTTAATAAAAGAGTACGAATTCTGCATACGCGTGCAAAGCACGATGAAGTGACATACAAGTCATGGAATAAGGTAGTTTTCAATTTCCAGATTTTTCAAGAGTTCAATTTCACTCGACAAAGAAAACTTTAAGAATAAAACCAGGAGCTAATGTTCTTTAATTCACACGCAGTTGTGATTCATTTAAGAGAAAATTTACGATGAGAGAGATTGCATGCTAATAAAACACGTTTAATAAGAAAAGTGAATAAGAATATAAAATATTTACTTTTCGTATTTTTCATGAATGCATTTTATGTTTTTAACCATTCTAATTCAATCCTTCTTTGATAAAAGGCTTTAAGGCTGCTGTGTACTAACCCTATTGGATTCGCTCACCTCTATGTTAACCTTTGGAGAAAATTTATCTAACAATTGCTGTCTTGGATTAAAAGTTTTTTTTTTTAATAAATTGTACTCCTTAATAGAGAAATTTTACATCTTGGGGCATTTTTCGTTAAAAAAAATTCAAATAATATTTTAAAATTTAAATTATTCATATGTCGCTATTTTTTGTAGTAAATGTAAAAAATGTCTTCTGTTTCGTTTCAAAAGGTCTTTTAGTTTATTCGGCTTCAATGATTTATTACTTCATGCATCGCTATTTAGTACACACAGTGTTTGTCCACTTCACGATCAATGATGCAGGTAAAACCCAACTCTAGAAATGCTTCTTTATAATCAAGTTTTACCATAATGGCGGTTAAATTTTAATTAAGAAGTAGATTATCCACTAATGCAGCTGTTCCAGTCGTTACAATGTTTTGTAGCTAGGTTCTATAACAATACAGTGATTTCCGCTTATAAGAATCACGTTTGTTATTACTGTTTTTGATTCTTATAAGCGGTTGATTCTTATAACCGAAATTTAGGTTTTTGGACTGGAACACACACACCTATATATACATATATTAGATAATTTACCATAAAATACTCTTTAATTTACATTAACTATCTTTTATTAAATTTTTTTTTATAGTTTTAAAAATAAAACTTAATTTTTAGACCTATAAGTAGATACACATGATTATAGTAAGAGAAGAAAAAAATACAATATTTGTTACAAGTTACAACATACCTGCTTAACAGTTTTAATATTTCAACTACAGGAAGGGAGCAAGAAAAAGTTTTCTACTGTAGTTTGACGTAATGAAGTTTTCAGAAGGCTGTTTATACCTCTTTCAATACTTATAGTCTCAGACGAAGATTTACTCGGACGGGTAAAGTTGCCCCCGGGTCAAGCTAATAGGACAGTGTTGTGGTAAAGCGTTTAAGGGGAAACGATTATGTTATGTCTAATAAAGAAAGGGGTGAATTTTACGACTATATTCCATCCCATCTTATCAATCTTTCTTTAAAAAAAAGAACGAACTTCGTGCCTTTTGAGGGTTTAAGTAGGTTTTTTGGAAAAATGGAAGTAAAGCGAAGAGTGTAAACTGATTCTTAAAACCGGTGGATTGATTCTTTAAAGCGAAAATTTTAACATGGAAATAATTCATTTGTTTTTGTTTTCGCGATATTGATTCTTATAAACGGTTGATTCTTATAACCAGTGATCACTATAAGCGGTGGTTACTGTACATAAGCGCTATCTGACAATGCTGCCAAATAGTGGTAGATAAATTAAACATGTGGAGAGTCGCTTCTAACTTATTGTAAGTTGTCTCAAAAGTTTTGTTTTTATTGGAAATATTTTCTGACCCACTAGGTATGCCAATCTACCCAGTTTTGGGTAGCGACCCATATATTCAGGAATCCTGTTCTAGATTAAAGCTTTTGAAGTTCGATACTAGCCACAAATATTACGTGACGTAATACTAGATTTTTTCAAATAATTATCAAGGAATTGAAAATAAATTATCCGTCTTCCAGTTAGTCAGTTACACTTAATTCCCATATATTCAGGAATCCTGTTCTAGATTAAAGCTTTTGAAGTTCGATACTAGCCACAAATATTACGTGACGTAATACTAGATTTTTTCAAACAATTATCAAGGAATTGAAAATAAATTATCCGTCTTCCAGTTAGTCAGTTACACTTAATTCCCATATATTCAGGAATCCTGTTCTAGATTAAAGCTTTTGAAGTTCGATACTAGCCACAAATATTACGTGACGTAATACTAGATTTTTTCAAATAATTATCAAGGAATTGAAAATAAATTATCCGTCTTCCAGTTAGTCAGTTACACTTAATTCCCATATATTCAGGAATCCTGTTCTAGATTAAAGCTTTTGAAGTTCGATACTAGCCACAAATATTACGTGACGTAATACTAGATTTTTTCAAATAATTATCAAGGAATTGAAAATAAATTATCCGTCTTCCAGTTAGTCAGTTACACTTAATTCCCATATATTCAGGAATCCTGTTCTAGATTAAAGCTTTTGAAGTTCGATACTAGCCACAAATATTACGTGACGTAATACTAGATTTTTTCAAACAATTATCAAGGAATTGAAAATAAATTATCCGTCTTCCAGTTAGTCAGTTACACTTAATTCCCATATATTCAGGAATCCTGTTCTAGATTAAAGCTTTTGTAGTTCGACACTAGCCACAAATATTACGTGACGTAATACTAGATTTTTTCAAACAATTATCAAGGAATTGAAAATAAATTATCCGTCTTCCAGTTAGTCAGTTACACTTAATTCCCATATATTCAGGAATCCTGTTCTAGATTAAAGCTTTTGAAGTTCGACACTAGCCACAAATATTACGTGACGTAATACTAGATTTTTTCAAATAATTATCAAGGAATTGAAAATAAATTATCCGTCTTCCAGTTAGTCAGTTACACTTAATTCCCATATATTCAGGAATCCTGTTCTAGATTAAAGCTTTTGAAGTTCGATACTAGCCACAAATATTACGTGACGTAATACTAGATTTTTTCAAACAATTATCAAGGAATTGAAAATAAATTATCCGTCTTCCAGTTAGTCAGTTACACTTAATTCCCATATATTCAGGAATCCTGTTCTAGATTAAAGCTTTTGTAGTTCGATACTAGCCACAAATATTACGTGACGTAATACTAGATTTTTCAAATAATTATCAAGGAATTGAGGATAAATTATCCGTCTTCCAGTTAGTCAGTTACATTTAATTCACATATATGCATATCTGTATCGAAATAAAAAGGATAATTTTGGTTTCTTCCCCCCCCCCATGTATTTTAAATATTTGACCGCATACCTCTAGTTATCTATGTATATATATGACTGATGATTTATGAATCTTATTTTTATTCAATTCCATAAACTAAACACACTTATTCAGTTTGTTTAAGTGAAATATTTAAAATATTAATTTAAAAAATCCTCAGAAATTTTTTTTTTACTTAAACACTACCTTTGTTTCCTTTCCAGGTATGGAAAACTTAGAGCAATGAACTGTGTTTAATTTTATAATTATAATAAAAGTTTCAGATTCGTAGAAACTGTAATTATATATATATATATTTTTCCTATGCGATAAGCATTAGGCCAGAGATATTCTCCCGTACACCGCGAATTCGTTGACTTCTTCATTATGCGAGTACCATTTAGATGAGTCAACATTGCTCCCATTGTGGGTTTCACCACAATTAGTACCGATAATCCTCACAAGCGAAATTTGGAGAACTGGTACCCCCTCCTACCCTTACAAACCCCACGGAGGGATTTTCCGACCCACAGAATTAACGTTCCCATATCCCGAATATGAAATCGTAAATTTTAAACAGATCATTGCGGCTTGAAGGAGTCAGCAGCCTTCTCAGGAAAAAAAGAAAAAAGTAGTTTGTATACATTTAATGATTTTAAGAAATTTAACTGAGTCACCGATAATCAATTTGTGTTGATATGTTTTCATAGAAAAAGTTCATATCTTATTTCTATACGAGACATAACAAAAGATCTAGGCAAAAATTATATTAGAAGTTTAGTATTATGACAGCTTCGGAATTATTAAGGAAAAACGATGACAAATTATCTTTAAAGGAGATAGTCTGACATTCCTATATATTGTCTTCATATATACAATCCGTAGTTTTAAAATTATATAAAAAGGTCCCGAGGTAGCCTTGTGGTAGCGCGTTGGGCTCGGAACAGGGGCTGCTCGGTTCGAATCCCGACGAACGCCGTTATATACCTTCGTGTCTATGCCAGATATGGACACGTTAAATCCGTAGACCGGAAAGTCCTTCCATGAGGTCGGAGAGGGTGGGAGCAGGTAGATCCTCCCAGATATCGTCCCTGGGTACGACGGTCAAAGTTGAGGTGGCACCAGGGGATGGTGTTGGTTCAACTATATGATGCCCCCATTGAAAGCTACCAACGATTCTCGCGGATTATGTGCGAATGTCTTCATTGACAATTGCCCCGCATTGGCAAACGATAACATAATTATTTAAAAATTACACTGATAAAATGTGAGGGGGGGGGATTCGAATAACAAGCACTGAAACATAAGGACCTTAGTATACAGAGCCACAGCTGTGGCGCGCGTTCGCCACAGCTTCCCACGCCCAGACAAGCCGCTCGAAGCGATACATGCAATCGCACGGAGGTTATTATACTGAGCCACAGCTGTGGCTACAGGTCGCGACTGTGGCCTGGGCGAGCCACTGCAGTCGCCTACCCTCGCTTCTTGTGGCTCGCCTGTGCGACTGTGGCTGCGGTAGCGGACCATTGTTTCCTATGGAGCTTATTATACAGAGCCACTGCACAGCGCCACAGCTGTGGCTCTGTATTATAATAAGGCCCTAAGACTGTTTAGAAAATTAATATACTTTCTGGAAGGAAAGATCATTATTTCCAACTAAATAAAACTTTCTATATATGTGTGTGCGTGTGTTTAGCAAACTGCAACATATCATTATTCCCCAGGAAATATATTGAAAGACTTCTTCACAAGTAAATGGACGATCAACTTTTCGCTCACAGAAAACGAAGTATTACAATAAGTGATCTGTTACTGTTACTGTTATAGCTCCAGAAATTTTTACACGGGGAAAACCCTGGTTGTGCTGAAGAAATAGGAAAAAGTTTTAGGAATCGTTTTCAGTCCTTTTTTAAAAAAATCATGTACTGGTGTTTGCTTTTGTTTCAAAATTTGTTCCTGAAATCTAGAATAGCTAAGAGTTTTTTTTTACTTGACGGTTTTCTTTGAAAAGTTAGTCAGTCGTTACACTTTTTACAAACGTTTTAGTTTTATGAAGTTCGTCAAAACTAAACACATGATAAACGTTTCCGCCCAAGGGGTAGGGATGAAATATCGAAAGCAAAATATCGATATGAGAATCGGTAATAATATCGGTTAATAATATCGATATCAATAATATATCGGTACTAAAAATATCGATATTTCAAAATATCGACGATATTTCAAAATATTCACTATATTTCAAAATATTGATGCTATTTCAAAATATAAACGATATTTGAAGATATAAACAATATTTCAAATTATTGATAACACATTTTCCTTTCAATATGCAGTCAATCGTATTCGGAGGAATGATTGTATGTTAAAATAATATATACTCTATGATAATAGTACGATTAAAAAAAATGATCGAAATTTTTTTTAATAATGAAATAACACTTCAATGAACAATATGTTATCAAATTAAAAGTTTCTATTTAGAGAAAGAAAGAAACCCTAGTTTGGGTGAAGCAATGGCAACACTGAGTGTATGTAACAAATTGGAAAGAGAGAACCGGTGTCCTCAATTCTATTGTTAGTATTCTTTCTTTTATTCTTTTCATTGTAGTAAAGTTGTGCAGTTGTGTTTTAGCGTATTTTTCATAATTTCAGCTTATGAAAGCTTTCAGCTTATGGAGGCATTATTGAACTTGAAAAACAAGTTCAATAATGCCTCCAAAATCGAAATGGTGGAGTAATTTCTCTCGTATTGATGAGAAAAGTGCAAAATACAAAACGTTTATTCATTTTTTTGTTCTTTCTAGAATTCTTTTTTATATATTGAACAATATTTGATTTTTTCACACATTTTTTGATTGCTTGTATTAAAAATTACTTTGCATATATTAGAAATTATTTGTATCACTCATTTATTTTTTCTCCTTGGTTTTGAGATTTTTCAACCCAAATTTTTATAAATTATAATTATTCCAAATAAATTCTTTTGAAAATATGCAATCGATAATATCGGGAATATAATATCGATATTACTATATTGTTATAAATCAAATATCGATATTATAATATCTAATATCGAAGGGAAAATATCGATATTTCGATAATATTGATATCAATATCCCATCCCTACCAAGGAAGTGTTAGAAACAACAGGGAAAATGTTTGCTAAAATTAATCTGCCATTAGAAATATAAAGCGGATTTAATACGCACGTATTGTGTTATCTAAGGCAATGATGCAGAAACTTTGGGTCGCGACCCACAAGGAGATCGCTAAAAAAATGGGAGGGATCACGGATAGTGTGAAGTAAATTTATATCATATTGAATTATTTAATTAAAAATCTACTTTAAATTTTCTATAACACATATTTTTAATATTTTTAATTATATTTTTTATATGTCAGAAAATATGTTATCACATTGTTAAATAATGTGTCAAACAGTCTTGCAATAAAAACTTCTTCAGCAAAAGTCTATACTTACATTGCTTCCATATGTACTTATCTGTGTGAGACTGGGTTTTCAAATCTGGATTTATAACATAGTTTGTCAAAATTTCCTAATATATCTATGGTGCCCGGTATAAAGGGCTTAAGTCAAAAAAAGTGATTTTTAGATATTATATTAAGTGATTGTTAGTATTGATAAAAAAAAATCTTTTGACTTGTATAAAAGGCTTAAAAGTCTATCAATTTTGTATACAAAAGTACATTTCTTTGTACAACAGATTCAAGTCGAAATTATTGTTCTGCGATTGGTATAAAAGCCAATAACTTGGTATATTTAAATCACCGTTTTTGACTTAAGCCCTTTATACCGGGCACCATATATATATATATATATATATATATATATATATATATATATATATATATATTTATTTATTTATTTATTTAAATAACATTTTCCCTTAAAAAAAAATTGCTTCTACCAAAAAAAATCCAGTGACTTAATTTAAAGAAAGTGGGTCGCGATCGAAAAAAGTTTGCTAACCGCTGATCTAAGGTACCGAATTTTTTAAATGGGCCCCAATTTTTTTTTTCGACCAGTCTCGAAATTTGTTGTTTAAGAGTGAGTAATCCTAATTTAAACGCACTGATTGAGAGTGTGAGCTTTCAATACAATCCGACAGCAAAAACAGTTAGACTTTAAAACTTAATCATTTGTATGTTCTTCCGTTTTATTCTGCTACAATATATACTTCCCCCTCTTCAATTTTCTTGAAGGTTATTTAATCATTCCCTAATCGAAAACCTGCTCTAATTACAACTCGCGAATTTGGTATTATGTCATTATCATGGCCGCGAACCTTGAAATTACCTACGCGTTGCGACCTTTACCGTTGTGCTCTCAATGCGTGCTCTTCAAATACTCACCCATCCATAAGGGAAAGTAATCTTGCCAGACTTTCAAGAGTGTGTGGAGATCGTGCCTAGCTGAAGCCTAGCTGAAGCACGTCGGCAGACTGGAATTCCTACCGAGTCGGCCTCTGCGTTGACCCCAGAGGAATTGGAAATTCTCGTTCTGCCCACCCCCAACGATGCAGGTAAAGGGATCAGGCACAAAATTAGGTGCTGCCGCATCGCATTCCATGAACAGGAAAGGATTGCCATTTTAATTTATTAAATTGGAGGGAAATAACTGCTTATTTAGAGCTTATAAATAATGATGTTCTTTCTTACTCGATGTTGCTTCCATCTCATTTCGGGAGCGAAGGACAGGTGAACTTGCTAAATCTTTTCCCACAGAGGAAGATGGAACTGCCATCTTTCCATAAATACAAGGTGCCTCCCCTAGAAAATTTCCGTGCGAACACTTTTACCGCCTTAGGCTTGTATCTCTCCCTTCACTTGAGGCAACGAAAATAATAAAAAGTGATCTCCGTGATATGAATTAGAAGTCTGAAGCGTCCTGCCTTTCGAACCGATATATTTTGCATTGTTAGATCATCGTATAGCTATCCCGTGCTGTTAAAATGTATTGCACTGTGCACCCTTTTTAGTTCACTGCAACCGAAACACTTTGGATTTGAAAAAAAAAAAAAAATAAGGTATCCCTTATGGCTATAAATCGAATATCAGCATTAAAAAAATAAAAATGAAACTTTCAATTAAATTTTACGATTTACGTGGTCATTCCGAACTATACGGGTTACTTTCGGGGTCATACTCTTCCATCTTACTGGTATGTTCCATCTGCTGTTTCATTTATATTTTACTTCGGCCCCAAAGTCATCATCGGTCAGCCGTGGATCATAGGTTACCGAGGTTAGCAAGGATATATTACTTTTTCATTTTAAGAGGTAAACATGCATTTAGCATCAACTTTTTCGTACTAAACAGAGAGACACACCTTTATATGGCTGGCAGTTTTCTGTTCTTTTAGGAAACCTGAGGCGGTGCATCAGTTAATATCAAGGGTTATCAATACCAGTGTTCTGTCATTGGTGATTTTTTTCCCTTTCAGTTCTGTTCAAATCACAGATCAGCAAAAGCATATCTTCGATTTAATTTTTATTTATTTATTTATTTTTTTATTTATTTATTTATTTTTTTTTTGGGGGGGGGGGCGTATAGGAAAGTAGACGTTCAAACAGAGCGCGCGTAGAATTCTTGAACTTGCAGATTTTTCAACAGTTCAATTTTTTACAAGGCATTATTGATCACAATCGTTACAGAATTGATATTCTTTTTTGAAATATTTAAAATTTAAAGATTTTTGAAGGAAAAAAATCGCTCATTGTGTATGAATATTTATATTGAAATGCAGAAAACAGAATTAAAAAATAAGCATCCGTTAATTTATGATTAACAAAATTATTTAGAGGAAAATTATGCGAAGCCTTTGTGCCTCCTCATTTGAGAAGTTTTTTCACTTTTTACTGGATCTTCTTTTCCCTTTCCGTATTGCCTTTCTTCGCTTTTCTGAATTTCAGTCTTCCAATAATCATTGAATTTAACTCAGTGGTAACTAACTTTTTGTTTATCAGAAACCTTGTTTCTCTCTCTCTCTCTCACTCCCCCCCCCCCCCCCAAAAAAAAAAAAAAAAAAAAAAGAAGATGATGAAGAAAGAAAGAAAATTTTTTCGGGGACTATCCCCCAACCAATCCTTTTAGAGGCAAAAATTGATTTTATTTCCTGAATAAACAAACTATTTGTCATAAATAACTTAAGTAAAAGTTGCAAATAAACTTAATAGCAATAAGATATTTAACGTAAAAGAAAACTGAACAGCAAACATAAAAGCCTACGAAAATTTAAAAATGAACGAGATTTTTCAGTCTGCATTTGCTTTACTTAAAATTGCTGCGAAATGGATGCGAGTCCGCGGCACAGAAAATATATTAGAAATTCTTAAGCAGATCATGGATTTTTTTTCTAAACTCTAAACGTCAGAAAACGGAAAAAATACAGGAATTTTCAGAATTTGATAAAAAAATTGAGAACTAAAATTTTATTTTATTACCAGTTTTAAAAAAATGTTTAAATTCGCGTTCGTTTTGAAACAATAAAACTTTTTTTTATTCTTTTAAATCACTCCTGACCTCGCGGACCACTTCTTAGGTTCTCGCTGATCACCAGTGGTCCGTGGACCATCGGTTAGAAACTATTGATGTAACTACAGCTCTATATATTTAGGTTGCTAAGCCGACTTTTTGGGCAGTCCGTGAGAGAAAACTACTGTATCAATTTACTTCACTTTGGTCTTAAACGAAAGATTGTAATCTGTAGATTTGTCAAATTTGGTTTTTGTAACCGCAATTTCTATTAATTAGCGATAATTTACAATTAAAAATTGATTTCTGCGCATGCTCAGTGACATGCTTTAATGATAAACATGTTTATTTCGAGGAGTCTTTAGATCCCTCTCTGCCATTTTCATTTTTATGATAATTATGTTTGTGAAATATAAGATTAAACCTGACGGAAATTGTTTATTTCGCGCTGTTTAATCATCGATGATTTACAATTGAAAAAAAAATTGCTTTCTGCGCATGCTCAGTGACATTTTTAAATCTGGCTTTAGATACTAAGCACGAGGCTGCTTAAACACATTAATTTTTTTCTGCGCATTATTATGATTTTCTACATTTGGAAATGATGTGTTGAGTAGAATGTGTGTGTTAGTACATTTATTTACTACCTAGCCGTCATGCTTTGACGGGTACCAACTAGTCTAAAGTAATAGAGTGAGGACACCCACATTTTCAATTTTCTCTACTTTTTTCAAATAATGTTATTCATGAATCGCCCACAAAATGTGACAGTTCGTATCTTAATGTGCGTGAAAAAAAAAAGTCATCACGGAAAATGAGCATATCCATCAGATGAGGATATTACAAATATTTAAACACGCTGCATATACTCCGAATGGAGATTTGCTGAAATATACGGATTTAATGCGAAACCTAATTTTGTCAGTCTACCATTCAAAATAAAAATTTCACCCCGTGTATTTATATTGCCCGACATTTTAATTTTATATTAAAACTTAATCTTTCCTTTTGCACTCCGTAGTTTAAGTGTAATTTTTCAGTTTAGTTCTGTACTTTCCTTTTTAACCTATCTTTTTTTTCATTCATACTCCACCCTTTACGGAATTGGAATCTGGCTCCGTGTGCTTATTTTTACCAACTAAAACATTGCCTGTAAAAGTTTTACGATTTCTACAATTCACAAAAAAAATCTGAAGCGCCCGGAATTATTTTTATTAAAATAAAATTGAAATGAATTTAAAATGAAGGCAAACTCTAGACTTAAAAACTATGTATCCTTTGAACTACCAGTCTGATATCAGGCTGAGAAGCCTTCAGTTGTAGAGTCAATTTTTGTGTTCTGGCATAGAGATTGTAGAACAGTGCCGGTTTGGAACCCTGAATAGAATTTTTTTTTCCCCGACATGTATGTCCTTTATTGTTATTGTGCAATATACCCGAGGGAGCTCTGAAAACCGGCAAAATTAATTGATCAAGTTCGCATTTCATTTTCCTTTATATGTACGTCAATGGGAACCTATAGTGGAGCTGTAATAAAAGATTTTAATCAGGGTTTCCAACGGCATCGATATCGACCCCTCGGGGATCGATTAATGTGCTTAAAAGGATCGATGCTACCAGGGATCCGAAACGGAGTCAGCTGGCTAAGTGAATAAATTTAATAACTTTCCATTGTTTAGTAGTAGTTGTATAGAAATTGATTAAGAAGCAGAGAATTTAAAAATGTAACTTTACTTCTTTAGTTAACATTGTAATTTGGGATATGTATCGCATAAATATTTGTATTTTTTTAAATAGATAGCCTTGAGACTGAATTTTTCTTTCCTTTTCATCATTATGGGAAGGGAGCTTGTAGTAGTTGCGTGTTATTTATTGACTTTGAATTTAAAAACCGAAACCATGTTGTGAACATCGCAATATTAAGTGCACTAACAGCGGATTATCTATTCTGTTTCGTGTATCGATAAAAATACGCATACTAAAGAAATGGTTGGGGGAAGAATACTGTTAGAAGTTTTTAAATGAGGATGTAGAGCGATTTAATTGAGAAAATAAATAAAACGTAATAGAAAAGAAAGTTCAGATTTTATCCTAGGAAAAAAAACTGACATTTCCTCATATTTTCGAGCCAAGTCGATATTCTTTCAAGTGATTTGTAATTTATTTCTTTAGTCCTTTTCTGTCAGGTAATCGCGAATTCAGAGTAGTGCCAAAACTTAAGGCTGCTGTGTACTAACCCTAATGGATTCGCTCACCTCAAAGTTAACCTATGGAAAAAATGTATCCAGGGATTGCCGACTTAGATTTAAATTTTTTTAAAAAAAATTGTGTTCTGTAATAGAGAAAATTGTTTTTTCACCTTGGGGTATTTTCCGTTTTTTAAAAATGCAAATACCATTTTAAAATTTAAATTATTCGGGGGAAAAAATCTGGTATAGTGTGTTTTAAACGCTCATAAATTCCTTTCGCGGACGAAATTTATAAAATGATTCCCGTTGCGAGGTGTAGAAAAGTTCAGGCTATCTGAAAATACCATTTTTATTGCATTATGAGCATTTGTGTAGCTGTAAATAGTTGACAAATTTTCTCCATGGGTTAACATTGAGGTGAGCGAATCCAATAGGGTTAGTACACAGCAACCTTAATTTAAATTTTTTTAAATCCGTCGTCAGGAATTGGCAATTGACAAGTTTCAGTCATTAATGTAATATTTTATATGGAAAAAAAAGCTTGTAAATGAAGAAATATGATCAATTATTTCTGCGGTTGCATCCGCTCCGAGACAGGAATTTTAATTTAAGGCACTTCGTAAATGTGGTCAACCCATTCATCTTTGATACTGCGCTCTGCTTATGTTAGAAAACAAGTACTATTCATAGATTAAAGCTAGCATCTGACGCACGTGAAATCAATGGAATTCAAAAAGAAAAAAGAAATACTGTAGTAAATACCTCTACGATTGCTAAATTAGGCTAACACAGTCAGCAGTAAAGTATTTTCATTTTTCGTGTTTCAACCTTTAGACCTACTGAAGTGCATCGCGGTGCGATTTCGGTTTCAGGCTGTAACTGACACGCTATTTATCAGAAGCATGCATGTTGACGGTGCTATTGGCAAGTCGTGAAAAATCTCTTGCGGGAATTAATGTAAGAGAAGGGAGGCAGAATTTGAAACAATTGTGAAACAGCTATAGAGAAGGTTTTTTTTTTTTTTTCTCCTTTCGTTGGACATATTGCTCATGGGGTGACATTGTTATTAAGCCGCACTGCGGAGATGCTGGAAAGAAGTTTCAGGGGCTGATAAACGCTTTTTGTTCGAAAATTAATTTACGTAACAGGAAAATTCTTTATAATGTAAATATTTGGTTTCTTCCAATTCATGTTCATTATAAATTTTAGATTGGGAAGTTTCGGTCTTCTGATGTTAGTTCTGTAACTCTTATATTTGAAACACCCAAGTTTCACTATAGTTTTTTTGATAGCGAAATGAAGCAGTATTTTCCAAACTTTTTGGTTCTACCGCCCGCTTCTCTAACAGTTCAGCGACCCGCGACCCATTTTTCCAATAGTCAATATAATTATAACTCACCTTGGGCGCAGTGGCGCTGTTGGCAAGGGCAGCGGGTTAGTGATCTGAAAGTCACTGGTTCGATGCTCGTCGCTGGCATATCCTCTGCCGTGTACACTAATGTTGGCTGGTGCACGTAAAATCTGTCGTGGCTGCAATGTCCTCCGAGTGCTCAAAATTACCTCTGGAGGTGCGCGATTGAATGTTCTGATCTCGTCACTTGACTCGGTTCAAAATTACGGGACTGGTCCGGCAACAGTTTTTGAAAAAATGTTCCTTAACTGGCAAAAAACACTGTTTCGAGAAAATCAACATTTAGTGAAAAATTCACTTGTACTTAGTGCATGCCAGCTCGATAGCTTGGATCATCTGGGTCATCAGCAAGACTGTCTTCTAATTTATATTTTTTCTGTCTTCTATTTAATCTGGCTTCCTTGGTTTGCTGTGAAACATGATATTGAGCTTTTGTTAATCTCGTCCAATAAGCTGTTTGCATTGCTCGAGAAGTATAAAAACATGGAGATATACCTAACGTTGAAAGTACTTTGCATTTCGTAATATTTCAGTCATTATAGGATGCAATTGCTTCAAATACACCTGTTTTTAAAGTTTCTAACTGCACAAAAACATTCTCTGGGATCTGTGACCAGATTATACTATTTACACTCTCATTGCTGTTTTGTGTTTTCCGATGCAGACGTTTGGCAAGTAGATCAGGATCTGCTAAATCTCTATAAATGTTTTTAATGTAATCCTGTACTACTATTGGTAAAATGGTTGTTTTGATTGGAGCACAGGAAATTAAAAAAATAGCTAATGCGGCTATGCGAGCGGTTTGTTTTGGTTGGTGAGGGTGTGACGCCAGGCGTTTTGACAGATGGTAATAGTTCTTTAAAAAAATATTAAAAATTCTTCTAGTGCAGCTAGAACTAATATGTAAATGTCATCAGAAGTACAAGAATACATACTTTTTAAAAATGCAAAAATTGGAAAATGCATTTTTCTGTCGAAAATCGTGACCCCTTGAATTTAACATGCATTTTAAGCGTTTTAATGAGACTTTCAACCTTTATATTCTTACTAAAAGTTCAGTTTTTTCACCCATTTAATCCAGGATATGATCTCACATCAAAGCTATCGGACTGCGGCACCTTTAAGTTAGCATGCAAAGAGGCAACATCGATAAGCCATACAATTCTATGCTCAGTCTTGTGAAGTAAAGAGCTTTTTCTTTACCCTTCTTCTCTTTAACCTTTGAGAAGAAGGTACTAAGTGTTTTCACAAGAAACGCCGTTTCCCGAGCTCGATTAAGTATCTCTGTCGACCACACACGCGAACAGTTAATATTGATGGAACACCCACATACCCAGGATGTATAGAAAACCAGAGAGCAGTGGAAACATATCGATGAGGAAAAGAGGGATACGGTGCCTACTGAAGCTCCGTTAAGTGTCTGGAAAACTAAATAAAAAAAGGAATAAAAATTATGTACTTGCCGCTGGGAGCTGCGATGTGGATGGAATTCGCAGATATTGGTTAAATATAAGTGGGCTGATAAAGTAAGGGCGCGCTTGTGGATGTGTGCGTGTTGTGATGCATGTATAATGTCTTTCAGAAGGGTTGAGTCGGCCCACCTTATTCGCAGCACGAGCGATAAGGAGGCGCATTGGCTGACCAACCGGATCTTTTACCCTCGTGTCATGCAGTGGGAATTCGATATCTCGGTGTTTTTCTAATCACAGATTAGTAAATGCATAGTTATAAATTCTGTTTTTTTTCTGCATTTGAAAATAAGCCTTTCAATGCATGCGTTTGTTTTTCCATAAATCATTTATTAACTACCCCCCCCCCCCTCATAAACTATATTAATTTAGTAGTAATAGACATCAATAATTTAATTCCCTGGGGAAAAAAAAGATTTAACTAGGGTAAAACTTAAAATTTTTGGAGTCTGTAAAACATCTGAAGCATCTATCTTTATATGCTATAATCGGAATTCAACAACAGACATTTACTGATCGGCGATTAAAAAAAATACCGAGAAAAAAAATTTCCTTTGCAAATTATAAAAAATTTAAAATCTACGATAACAACCTATGCATGCCTTAAGGCTGCTGTGTACTAATCGTATTGGATTCGCTCACCTGAATGTTAACCTATGGAGAAAATGTGTCTACTATTTACAGCTACATTTTGTAAATGCTGATAAACAAATAAAAATGGTATTTTCAGATTGCCTGAACTTTTCTGCACCTTGCTACAGGATTCATTTTATAAATTTCATCCGCCAAAGGAATTTATGAGCGTTTAAAACGCCGTCTACCTGATTTTTACCCCAAATACCGTAAAATCTCGACTATAATACGCACCCGAGTATAATACGCATGCTCGATTTTGCGCGAAATTTTCGGAAAAAATCAAAATTCGACTATAATACGCATCCATAACTTTTCAATATTTTATTTAAAAATTGCACAAATATTTATTAACATAAATAAAATTTGTAATGAAAAGAAACGAGAAAACGTCAAATTCGGTAGAAAAAAACTTAAATTCTTAATTCAAAACAAACAATACTGTCAAATTATCAGTCTTATTCACTAGAATACAGCTCATCTATTGTTGTTGCGTCCATGTCACAATTATTGTTGCCGTCGTAATATATATCGCCATCATCATCCGCACTTGACGATACGAACTGTGAATTCCGTTTGTTTAAAAGGAATGCCTGCTTAGTAAACGGGTGGATGAATCACGGAGTGCAGATGCGCACGCACCCGTGTTGCGTCAGTGTCTTACAGCTGCTGTACGTTCATTTACCCAATGTTTAAAATTACGTTTTTTTGTTACGCGAGTATTATACGCCCCCTCAATTTTGCGGACTAAAATGTGAAAAAAAAAAGTCCGTATTATACTCGAGATTTTACGGTAATTTAAATTTTAAAATATTTGCTTTTTTTAAAGGCAATATGGGGTAAAATTTCTTTCTCTGTTACGGAGTACAAATTTTTAAACAAAATCTTTAAATCTAAGTCGGCAATCCTTGGACATATTTTCTCCATATTCTTCCTCAGGTTAACACTGAGGTGAGTAAATCCAATAGGGTAAATACATAGCAGGCTTAAACCGGCTGAGGCCCTCATGGCAGCCAAATTTACGGAATCTCCAAAAAGGAAGTTTTTATAAACGAAAGAAAGGCATTCAACTTGAAATAAAAGGTTAAAGAACTCCAGAAAATTAACGAACTATTGTTGAAATAGCAATGTTCGTAATTCTCGTAGGATTCCAAAATAAAACACTCTTAAATGTGTAAACTTTGGAAATTTAAACTTTTTATTAAATCATCTTTGCGATCCTTAAAAAGTCCTTAAGAATTCCTCTTTTTTTAATTTTGGAAAATGTGTACGAACCCTGCATTAAATGCGAGAGGAATTGGGCTGTCCTTACAAATCTATTTTCAATTTATTTCTTTTTTTCTTCCTTCAGAATTGAAAGAAGCTCGCCGCTTTTTAAAATCCACAACAGAAAATTAGAGCGGCGACTACTTTCGACCTAATTAAATCACTTCTTCATCAGGCTGAGAAGCATTAGAAGTGGTTATCTGTAGAGTCAAATCAAAAAATTTAAAAAATATCACCACTTTCATTGGTTCGGTGACTGTCAAGTGAATAAATAGATTTCCTGGAGATTGAATTACCGACTCTAACTTTAGTTTTTAGCGGATTGATAAAATCTATTATAAATTTCAATTCTCTGAATTCAATGTCCGTTTCTTTCAGAAGGACAATAAGTTATTGTCCTTGTCAGTAAGAGATCTGTCAGGAACAATCTTTCTTTAAATGATTTTGGGTGTTGATATAGAGATGTTATCATTAAACTTCATTTCATTATTTTTCTAAATTTGACGTTTCTTAAGGCAGCTATATACTATATATACACAAACACACACACAGATGATTCTCTTTTTGCTCGGTTTCGAAATAACACGGTCCAAGAATAAGAACCGATTATTTTTTTACACTGTTTTTCTTTTACTTTAACACGGTTTAAAAATCTAAAAATAAATAAATAATTACAAGATAAAAAGAACTTTTTATATACCATTTTTTTTTAATTTTCTGTTGAATCATATAAACTTGACAATTCTATGTATTAATAAATACTTTTTTAAAATTTTTTTGATGAATTATCCCATCAACTTGAAAGAAAATGAAGTTAATTGGAAGTTAACATGCATATAACTTTTCGTTCCCGTTCCGGCCAATAGATGGCTGCACCAGTCTACAAAACAAAATTAACTGAAAATAACTGAAAATTAATTTAATTCTGCTTAAAGATGGCTAGAAGTATTAAAAAATGCATTGTCATCGTGTTCTGAGCTATTCTAAAAGTTTCAAATGTCTTATCTAGTCGGGAAGTTAGTTAAAAATCGATTGCAAGTTTGTACTGGACAAACAAACACACACAAACAAGAAAGCAAGTTGATAAAGACATGGTAAAAATATCGAGTGCAATGTTATCAGAGAGTAATTCAGAGAATGTAGATGATTTCACGTTAGTTTATAATAGTAATGTTGAAGGAGTGGTTCCACTATCTGCAAGTGCACTTCTAGATGGCTGCCAACCAACCAATAAACTTGCAAATCATTTCCTTACAAACGATTTTAGTTTCGAACGTGCTGTACAATTCCAACGTGATTTAAAAATGATTATGTCACGTTATGGAGAATCATATAAAGAACTAACAAAAATAAAATCACAGCGTCTGATGACAGAATATGTATTCAAAACCAGTGAAACAAAAGAAGCACAAGACGTTCATTTTATTCAAAATACACTTGTAGATATATCGCAATCAAGTATTTCCAGTGACGAAAGTAATTTTTCTCCACCGAAAAACAACAGTAAACGGGCACGTTTATTGTCTAGTAGTGACACGTAATGACTATATGCATGTATACATAAAAATGCTATGTATACATAAAAAAATATATTCAATTTATTTTTAGCCACTTCCTAAAGCCGCACTTTTTCAATTTAAAACATTACCCGTATAAAGAAAAATAAAATAAGATTTGTGGTTTTGCTGTTACGAATTTATTCAAGTTCAGTAGATCGAATCAAAATTTCATATGAAAAATCTCCATTTTTCATAAGTTCACTGTATCTTTTTTAACACTTTTTTTTTTTTTTCACGGTAGTCTCTGGAACGTGTATCCCCCGTTCAAAAAGAGAATCGTGTGTGCGTGTATGTATGTATGTATGTATATATGTATATAAATCAATCCCCGACTTTAATTTTGGTTTTAGTTATTTTTAATATAAATGTTTCTACAGTCACAAATTTGTAGCCCTTTTATATATAAGGAGAGAAATATATAAAAGTTGAAAACTAACTCCTGAAGGCTAATCAAAAAGAGGTGTTTAATCTCTTTACTACTGTGCCAGCATTATCACTAAACAAAGGATTGTACCGATGCTGTTGAGTGAATTTGAGGGCGTATACACACACACACACACACACCCTCGTATATATAATTAATATATATATATATATGTATATATATATATATATATATATATATATATATATATATATATATATACTAGCTTTATTGCCCGGCGTTGCCCGGGTAGATATATAGATATAAAATATTTCATGCATCCCATCAAAAAAATACTGGGCTGCACTCCCGCTCTTCATGTTCATCTGGCCAGACAGAATGCGCTTAGCACGTTTCTACTGAAATGATATGCAAACAATAAGAAAGAAAGAAACTTTGAGCCTGCGGACCTTCGTCTGATTTTAAGGTCATTCCCAACCCTCTTTCTCCCGCGCATTGAAATTTGACCCCCCCCCTCCGTCATCCTCAAACCACCCCTCTTAACGCAGCTGGTCGAGGGGAATCCACAGGGGGTAGACGCACCTCTATCGGGCACAAAAAACATTAAAAAATTAATTTAAAAAAAACTAATTGAGCCCCAAATTTTGTTTTTTCTGATTTAAGTTTCTAAGGTCCAAAACATTAACTGTGCCGAATTTGGTCCCGGTGGGTGAAACAGTCTATGATTCTATAGCGGACAAACAAACAGACAAGCTCTTTTATATATATATATATATATATATATATATATATATATATATATATATATATATATAGATAGATAGATAGATAGATAGATAGATAGAGAGAGGGGGGGGGGGGCGAATGTCGTAGGCGAATTGATAAATCCGGCTAATTGGAAAATTATCGACAATTTCCTAACTAGCCTGATATTTTTTAGGCTTATTGTAATGAGCCCATACATCTTTCGGCTAGATAGAAAATTCTCAAAAGTTCGCTCGAACAGCCTGGTTTCATCCAGGCTCGTTTCAAGAATTTATCAGATCCTCTGATAGTGAAAAAGCCGTTTGTCACAAACATTTCATGATCCTTGGGAGTTGGACGGGAAACTATGTAGTTCCAACATATCCTGAAGGTATAAATGAATAAATGGCATGATTTTTCGTATAAAAAATTCCCACTGGCGTGAAAGTAGGGTAGCATTTTCCTTATGTTTTGAAGATGCAGGCACTAATCACCGGATCTTTCAGCTTGGGCAAATTTCTTGATTATCGTTACCATTTTGAAATACTGGACCCATAGCATAGCTGTTGCTCCTCTAGACACCAACACCTTAAGTTTGTTTGAAAATTTGTCAAGGATATATTTTACTTCAGGTGCATCAATATTGACAGAAACACTGTCACTCATTATGTCATTCATATGCTTGAAAAAAGCCATTTTGGGCGACCCTCATTCTGTCCCTTGGGGGATGCTGGTTCTTGGTTCGTCAGCAGGAATGAAAAAAGTAGACGACGTTTTGTTGAAAATTGTTGTACCGGTGTTCGCATATATTGTCGGGCACAAGATTTGACACTATATGATATCCAAATGTATTATTTATTTCATGTAATACATTTAAATTGCGAAAATAAGGTTTAAAAATCCAAAACACGATTTTTTGTTGAAAACTGAGAAAAAATTGTTCTTTGAACTCCCATATCTTCCTAAAAACTTCACGTAATTTCAATATATGGTGCTCATTCGACGCAGAATTTTGTGTACTTCAATTTATAAAAGAGTAACACTTTCCTAGAAATGCATCCTTTAGCAGTTATTAGTGAAAAACTGAAAAAAGTTCTAAAAATTCGAGGTTTTGGGACACCCCTCATACACCACAAACTGAAAATGGATGCATACTTCAATAAATTCTTTTTACATGCAAATGAAGAGATTAAAACCGTTTCCAGCTTTCCGAGAATTAATCAGCCTACACCCCCTTTTCTGACCGATGTTGCCTGGCCTATAAGCCCAAAGTAGTAAAGCCTTATTAAAAATGACAGCTAAAGAGATTGTTACTTCAGTACTTCCTATAGCGAGCATATGACTTAGTTAAGAGTTAATTAGGTTAAAAAGAGGTCACTTAAAAACTGCACAATAGGGATACAAAAAAATTATCACGGATATTTCATTCTGAGTTTTCGATTGGAAAACCGAAATGAACGCTCCGTGATTCGGGGCTCTAAAGCATGTATCCCAAGAGATTTGGAAAAAACCAATGGAATCTTGTCAGCCTGGATTAAAAGGGAGAAAGTTTGCAATATACATTATACATGATTTATTACTTTTCCGTGCTTTTGTTCTACTGGCACTGGAACCTCCCGCATTCTTTAATGCGAAGCGCATATTTACTGAGCTTCTAAAACAGGTTTTAGCCATGAAATAACTGTTTCATCAAGAGACGTAACAAAGGGATGGAATGCTGACCCAGCTCAACCACTCATCTTACTGCTTTTAATACCGTTAAATAAGACTTTAATATCTTTTAAACGACTAATCTAGTCCCGGATATTGAGATAACAGTGTTTGTTGATTTTTCTGCTTGAGCTGTTATTGAAGAGCATAGCTCGTTATAAACCGTTTTTTTTTTATGGATGTTTTTGAAACTTACTTTACGGGCTTTTACGTGCAATTTTTGTGACTGTTTTCAGTTATGATAATTATTTTTTCTTTTTTATTAAGATGTGCAGATATTAATAACTAGATTTTCAAGCTTAAATGATAGTCAGTTCTTTGATTCGCTGTTGTCATTCCACGTAATTGTTTTCAGCCTTCAATGCCAGCGGTTCTCAAACTGTCTTAAGGCTGCTGTGTAATAACCCTATTGGATTCTCTCCCATTAATTTTAACCTATGGAGAAAATGTGTCCAAGGATTACCGACATGGATTTAGAGATTTAAAAATAAATTAAAAAAAAATTGTACTCCGTAATAGTAAAAGAAATTTTACACCTTGGGGCATTTTTCGTTTTTTTTTTTTTTAAATAGAAAAATAACATTTTAAAATTTAAATTATTCGGGAAAAAGTCTTGTACAGTGTGTTTTAAACGTTCATTATTTCCTTTGGTGGACGAAATTTATAAAATGAATCCTGCTGCAAGGTGCAGAAGAGTTCAGGCTGTCTAAAAATACCATTTTTATCGGTTTATCAGCATTTATGTAGGTGTAAATAGTAGACACATTTCCTCCATAGGTTAACATTGAGGTGATCGAATACAATAGGGTTAGTACACAGCAGCCAAGCTCTAAGGCAGTGTTTCCCAACCTTTTTCGAGTCGCGACCCACCCACACTGCTTCCCACCTACATATTTTCATTTAGAAGGCCTTTTAAGACATAAAGAAAAAAACACTAAAATGTATTTTCAATAATTTTAATTCCAAGTAAATATTGAATTTAACAAAAATGAAATTTTTAAAAAATGGAGAATATTAGGCAACATTCATTGCTTAGCCAAGGGTATGTAAAAACAAGGACAGAATAGAGTCTCAAGAAAAATAATGCACCTGCCGTACGGATTCGGAATTACATAACAATAAAAATAGAAAAACTCAATTGCTTTTTCCGTTGGGGAAACTGCAATTGTGATGCCAAAAGTGACAACAGAGATTGATGAAAGACAAACTGAAGTTTACAATTTGTGCACCGTACGTAGTAAGTAACCGGGGGTTTCATTTACCTCCAAATGAAAGCAGTATAATTCTAACAAACTGGGTTTGCGTTTTGAAAGAGACATTTCTCTTTAAAATAACATCACTGTCTTAGAGTTTCATGGTAAATAAATGTTGACAAATATTTCGGTTAAATTCGCTAAAAAGTTATTTAAGTTGAACCCTTGGTGATTCCCCAAAAAGCACTTCGCGACTCACAGGTTGAGAACCCCTGGTCTAAGGGAAATTGCTAAATTATATGGTTGGAGTTTTGCCCCTTTAATTTTTTTATTTTATTTTATTTTTAAATATGTCCACGGCACGGCATGAAATGGATAAAATCAAGCGGTTGATAAATTTTGCCATCTTAAAATAACTGTTTTATATTGAAAGGTTTTTTTTTTTTTGGGGGGGGGGGATCGAAATATTAACCTTAGCTATATATTAATATGAAAACATAATTTTCCTTTGTTTTCTCGGCCTTCCCTAATTATTATTTTTTCGGATTTAAATTCAAGAACTTTTTTTTTCTAAGTTACGAGGGATGGAACTTTAACAGTGGCATCACTGTTGTAGAGCCCCCACGCAGCAGAACCCATGAAAGCTGCTTACACTACACGTACGTCACATACCTGCCTTACCTCAGAGCGAATGAGCTCTCCCCTCATACATCACACGCCTGCACAGTGACAGGATGAACACAGCCATGTTTTAGTTACCGGACTGTTGTACGACATAATTTGTTGCATCGTACTGATGGAAGGAAAATGCTTGTGCGTACACTGTGGCTGATGTGTTTGCTCTTTGGGGCAGGGAAGTGCTCTACAGTCCCCCATATTCCCCGGACTTAAGTCTCTGTGACTTAAGATCCATAAGTGATCTCATCCCCAAGATGAAGGAACCGTTCCGTGGAATTCCACCAGAGATTCTGCAGGCTGTAGACAGCTCCATTCCAAGGAACGACAAATCAGGTACTGCCGATGGCATTCTGCAGCTTCCAGGACGTTAATAACGGGTACTAAACAATGCTGGTTACTACTTTGAAGGGATATAAAAGTTTCACCCCTGAATCTCTTCTGTATAATTTGTACATACCTAGTTGCCACTATTAATGCTCCATCCTATGTAAACCAGTAATTAAGTAAATTAAATCGTGATGAATTTGAATATTAAAGTCTTAAATTTTTTTTCCCAATGCACTTGTTGCCTTGTCCTGAGGATATTGACCCATTCATACCACTAATTTGTTGGTTACTTTATCATGGGTGCACATTAAAGGTGAGCCAACTCTTCTCACTAAGAGGAGATAGCACGGGAACGACCATACCAGGTTATTGAACCCAAAACGCTAACGACTATACGATGTGGGCGGCATTAAATTCTTAATAGCGTTTCTACGATTATTTTAAATATTTCTCATACGTTGATTATTTTTTAAAAACATAAACTGCTAATTTAGCCTTGAAGCACATCGTAGCGTATTATCATAATAGTATTCTATATTGCAATGATTTTATTTAACATAATCTTTGTGGCCAAAATTTAAATTCAGATTAACTTATAAATGGATAGTTTTTTTTTCTTTCTCGGTTAAATTCAAAATAAAATAATTTCGAAAAACTCGCATTTTGCGAATGAAGATTTCCATCCAATGAAGGAATAAGGGAAATAAAAAATTGTGCATCCGCTATAGGTGCGGTTTTGGGGAAAAAAATACCTGCGATCTTGAACTGTTTAGAATTAGCTATTGCAATATTTACGAGTTATTCATTTTATTTTACTTTTTATTGCTAAACATGCTATATTTTTAATCTGACAGTAGGGAAATAAGAGGGGAAACGTCGAAACTGTATTTGCTTTTAAAGTTCCACTGAAAAAAGAAAGAAAAAAAAACCATTACTGTTTAATAAGGAGTTTGAAAATCAGCGAGATCATCTGAAGCTGCATTTTAACGGTGATATGATTTTGCGTAGATAGAGAGTTTAGCCATTGAAAGATACTCAATCGGATTTTGAAGTTAAAAATAGCATTCTGAAGAGCTGGGCATTTTAAAACTTGGAAATGAAGGTTATCGATGGGATCAAATAAATGTTATTTTCCTACAGAATCATTTTATTATTGAATCCTAATAGGTAATGTTATGTCTGTCTTTAGAAAAGTAGGTCCAAGACAGAGTGTCCAGAAAATATTGAAAAGTTATTAAATTTACTGCAGTCACATTCAAAAACAAAAGTTTATGTTATATTACTAATATTAACTTTGAAACACATCTTTTGTTTCTAAAATCACTTAAAAACGCGGTTTTGTTTTCAAATACATTATCTGTTAAAAAATAAGCTTCTGACCGGGGCGGGCTCGATTTACGAATTTTCGGGTTTAGACCTTGAATACCGAACGGAACAAATCAACTCACCTTTTAATTGTAGATTCACGGTATGGAGATAGACAATTTTGCAGCTCCTTTTAGAATTTTCGGCTTCTTTCAGCGGAAGGGTCTGCATTCAGGAAAAATGATTCAAGATTTTCGGCTAATCTTAGGCCTTCTTGTAATTTTATAGAGCTATAAATGAATAACTTATAATTTGTTTATACATTTTCGTGTAAAGCCGCTATAGTTCATTATTCCTTCCCGTCATTATTTTAAGGTAATTTAGTTTTTAAATGTGTTAAACAAAAATCCTGTTATCTAGTGCTATAGAAGTACATTGTTGTACAAAGGTTTTCGCAATTTTTTATCGTGTTAGAGCGAAACCATGTTACAGGTTGCAGTGTTATACGAGGGTTCCCGCAATTTTTCATATCGTGTTAGAGCGAAACCATGTTACAGGTTGCAGTGTTATACGAGGGTTCCCGCAATTTTTCATATCGTGTTAGAGCGAAACCATGTTAAAGGTTGCAGTGTTATACGAGGGTTCCCGCAATTTTTCATATCGTGTTAGAGCGAAACCATGTTACAGGTTGCAGTGTTATACGAGGGTTCCCGCAATTTTTCATATCGTGTTAGAGTGAAACCGTGTTGTAAGATGCCGTGCTGTAGGAGGGCTACCTGTATATATATATAGTCAATATTAGCATGATTTCAATTTAAATATTGTCAATATGTCGACTCTTTATTTTTGTTTTATAAAGAATGGTTTAAACAAAAAGTGTTTTTTTTTTAACAGCTGTATAATATACTAAATTTGTCTGTTCTTAATTCAGTAAAGCCAAAAACGGCGCCACATTTGTAATAATACGATATCCGTACAATATTTAGAAACAGAATGTTCAAAATAATAATAATAATAATAATAAGTTTCTTTAAAATCGGGCCTTGGGATACCGAATTATCGGTATTTTTATGGCCTGGATTTATCGGTATTATTACTCCCATTAGCTATCACGTGGTGATTACTTTTCCGGTTTGCACCAATTTTTGACGAATTTTCGATATTGAGGCGGCATCCACTGATCACCCTAAAAATTGCAAGATCTGGTGAAAGGTCGTCTCAAAGTGATGAAAACGTGACTTGGAACTACGGCCGTTCTTAACCATGTTTCTTAGCGAGTATCGTTGAGTTTGGGCGAACGCCGCATTCACATTTCATATTTCATCTTGTAAAGCCATCTGTCAGCTAAAAGAGGAATCATTTATTTCCGGCTTAACAGTTTCATATTTCCTTAAAAATAACACCAGCCTGCACTAGGAAAAAGAAAGAAAGAAAAAAGTCCTGATTATTTTCAAAAAATGGCAAACCAACCATAAGGCGTTAAAAAGTATTCTTTGTTGTCCTTACATGTTGCTACTCGCTTCTCAGACGTATTATTTTTTTAAAAAAATCTGATTTTCAAGGCTGCTGTGTACTTACCCTATTGGATTCGCTCACCTCAATGTTAACCTATGGAGAAAATGTGTCCAAGGGCTGCCGACTTGGATTTAAAGATTTATTTTTAAAATTGTACTCAGTAAAAGAGAAAAAAAATTTTACACTTTGGGTCATTTTTAATTTTTATTTTAAGTGCAAATAATATTTTAAAATTTAAATTATTTGGAGGAAAACATCTGGTATAGGGTGTTTTGAACTCTCATCAATTCCTTTGGTGGACTAGATTTATAAAGTGAATTCTGTTGCAAGGTGCAGAAGAGTTCAGGCTATTTAAAAATACCATTTTTATTTGATTATCAGCATTTATGTAGCTGTAATAGTATACGAATTTCCTCCATAGGTTAACATTGAGGCGAGTGAATCCAATAAGGCTAGTACACAGCAGCCTTAAGCGAATAGACTGAAATATTTTATTAAATCTCAAAACTTACCTTCATTTCGATCTGGCGCGAAAATTTTCTTCAATCCTTATTACACTACGAATAATTGAGAGCACAGTGTGTTTGAGGCTGATCTAGTACACTGGTGTAAGAAATTAAGAGAATTTGCAGACTTGGTCGATTATCTCTAGAACTACTGTACCGATTTTAATGAAATTTGATATGTACATACATTGATACAATACAAAACAAATAACTATTCAATAATTGTAATACACACTCATGATCATGCGTAACACTCGTTGGAGTCGGAAGGTATGAAACAGCGGTTGCAGAATAAACAAAAAAATGGGTTAATTCTTGGTGTTATTTTGCAGCAATCGGTTAATTTCAAATTGTAACAGTAAAAATGAGTAACCACCAACGTTTAGATGATGGAATGAGGTGGCGAATTGTGGGGAGGCTAGAAGCAGGCCAATCTCAAGTCCAAATTTGTAGAGAGTTTAATTTAACGCCCAGCGTCGTGTGTAACTTATGGAAACAGTTCCAGGATACCGGATCCATCGAGAGAAAGCCTGGGCAAGGTCATCCAAGAGCCACGACGACCAGAGAAGATCGTCATTTCTCGATTATAGCGAGGCGTAACAGGAGTGCTACAGCTTCTCAGTTCTCTCGTGACTTGTATGCAACCACAGGAACCCGTGTATCAAGGGTGACTGTTTCCAAAAGACTTAATGAAAGAGAGTTGTTTGCAAAGAGACCTGCTGTTTGCGTCCCGCTCCCTTCTACGAACAGGAGAATCCGTTTATCATGGTGCAGAGAGCATAGATTGGAGTATGGATCAATGGGCGACGTTCTCTTCACTGATGAGTCCCGGTTCAGCCTAAACACCGATTCTCGCCGTACGTTCATATGGAGAGAACCAGGGACCCGCTACCTACCCTCCAATGTCCGCGAAATCGACCATTATGGCGGAGGAGGTTTAATGGTCTGGACAGGCATTATGTTGGATGGCCGCACACCTCTCCATGTCTTTGAAAGAGGCACTGTGACTGGTGTGATGTATAGGGATGAGGTCTTAGAGCCCTATGTTCGCCGTTTCAGGGGTGCAGTTGGCCCTGAGTTCATTTTAATAGACAATAACGCGAGGCCACAGAGATCTCTTCTTCTCGACGAATTTCTAGAGAGTGAGGATATTCGCCGGATGGATTGGCCAGCCAGATCTCCAGACCTTAACCCTATAGAGCATGTCTGGGACGCTCTGGGGAGGGCAGTTGCAACTCGCAACCCCCCTCCGAGAACCATACAGGGAATGAAAACAGCGTTGCTGAACGAGTAGGACTAATTGCCACAGGAAAGGATAAACTGCCTTATTTCAAGTATGAAATCACGCTGCGAGACCTGTATATCTGTAAGAGGGAACCATACCCCCTATTAACCCATTTTTTTTTGTTTATTCTGAAACACTGTTTCATACCTTCCGACTCCAACGAGTGTTACGCACGATCATGCGTGTGTATTACAATTATTGAATGGTTATTTGTTTTGTATTGTATCAATGTATGTACATATCAAATTTCATTAAAATCGGTACAGTAGTTCTAGAGATAATCGACCAAGTCTGCAAATTCTCTTAATTTCTTACACCAGTGTATATAAAAGGTATAGTAACGATAATACCATTCAACTGTTTATTATGTGCAATCTACAATTTCTACTCAAATCCTAATTATAGCCGTCGTATTAAAGAAAGCTTCTTTGAAAGAAGACACAGAAGAAGCTGGGATTTGGGAGAAATTTTTTTTCTCAGAAAATAGTTGCTCAAGTGTGGGGGTTAGGGGGCAATTTGTCTTCCGGTTACTTTTTCATCTGGCCTTTGGAAACTCGACACGTGAGGGTCAGTTTACTGACTTTCGCTGAGGCTGACAGTAGATGCTTTTCCCCCGTGTCTTTCGAGATAAAAACAGTTTTCAGGGGCGATATGTCGTCTGGAGGTCGTCTGTTTTCCGGAATTCTCGTGACTGAGTACATAAGGCCTTTTGCAGCAGACTGGTTACGAAAAATGGAAGTGAAATGTTTGTATGGAGTTTCCTTGAAAAAACGCAAGGTCCGTGTTCCGTTGGCTTGTTTAAACAATGCACTGCTCGCTTGGTAAACTTATCTTTCAAACTGCGCGCGTTTTTCCCCATGAGTATTATTAACTGTTTCTTTCAAATTATTATGTTGGATTTGAAAATATATATCTGGAACGCTTATCTTATAATGCTGAACAGTATAAGTAAAACGTTTTAAATAATATTTCTTGAGATATATTTCTATAAATAAATAAAATAAAAACCGAAAACTTGAAAATAAAGGTGAAATAAAAGTTTGGTATTGTAACAAAAAATTTGTTTCAAAACAATTAAAATGAAAAAAAAGCTCCTTTTATTTTTTATTATATATATATATATATATATATATATATATATATATATATATATATACAGTAACCACCGCTTATAGTGATCAGTGGTTATAAGAATCAACCGTTTATAAGAATCAATATCGCAAAAACAAAAACAAATGTATTATTTCCATGTTAAAATTTCCGCTTTGAAGAATCAATCCACCGGTTATAAGAATCAGTTTGCAATCTTCGCCTTCCTTTCATTTTTTCCAAAAAATGCCACTTGAACTCTCAAAAGGTACGAAATTCTTTCTTAAGTTTTTGAAAAGAAAGATTGATAAAACTTTGGGGTGGAAAGCAGTCGTAAAATACATTCCTTTAGCCAAACATAAGAGTTTCTCCTTATACGTTTTTGCTAAACACTGTCTTATTAGCTTTACCCAGGGGCATCTAACCCGCCCGGGTCCGATTTCGCTTTTCTCCTGACAAGCACTCCTTTTTTCCCACCACTTACTTCCTGGTTGCGGATTTCTGGACCCTGAAACACATAAATCTTCCGCGAAGTGTCCACCATCACTTACGCAAACGGGACAGTGGATTCAGCACTTCAAACCGTGAAACGTAAACGGATCCATTTTGCTGAATCTGATAAACCAGATGCTGAATCAAACGTTTCACGGTTTGATTCAGAATCAAACCGTGAAACGTAAGCTATAAAGTGAATCTTCGTCTGAGACTGTAATAAGCATACGTCGCTAGTATTCACTTTAGTTTTCTAACAAAATTGCCAGTTAGTGTTAGAACTTTTTGATAGTCGAATTCAAATATGATAAAAACAAGGAAAACTTTTAGTTTTTCTGAAAAACAGAACTTGTTAATTAGATGTGATGCTCTTCCAAAGTGTAGTCAAAGAGAAGCTGCCTCTTGTTGATTTTATAATCATGTGTTGTTACTTATAGGTCTAGAAATTGAGTTATAGTATTTGTTTAGAAATTGAGTATTTTTAAAATTATAAAAAATAATTTTAATAAATGATAAATAACGTAAATTGAAGAGTATTTAATGGTAAATTATGTATATATGTGCCTGTGTGTTTATATATATGTACAAGTATATATTTGTGTATGTGTGCATGTCCAAAGGGAAGTTTCGGTTATAAGAATCAACCGCTTATAAGAATCAAAAACAGCAATAACAAACGTGATTCTTATAAGCGGAAATCACTGTATATATATATATATATATATATATATATATATCATGTAAGGACTCTACGGTTTTTAAAAATACATAAACGTGTAAATTTTGCTTAATCTATATTACCTTAATTAGTATCTTTTTCAATATGCATTTGTTACGTAATTATTATTACCGGGTAAAGCATATCATAGGGTCAATCAATATAGTACTAAATAAATGTCATGTTATAGTCATAGAACATTTCTTTTTCTTCTTTAAAAAACTAGTAAATGAATAAAAAGTAATAATAATAATATTTTTAAAATTAATAAATAAAAAATAATGGTTCTTTAGGTAGGTCCTTTAAATTAAAAAAAAGGGGGGGGGGTACTTAAAGCGTCCTTAAAATTTTCGTGAAAACCCTTAAAACGTTGGATTAGAAAGAGAATGGCAATCACATAATATCGAAGCAATATGCAAATACTTACGCCAAGAATTTTGCAGAAAATTTCTTCAAAACACTGATAAGAAAGAGCATTTCAAATACGAAGGAATTTATAACTTTAAAATGTTTAACTTGGCATGTCTGTTCAGCATATTTGAAGGGGGAAAAATTGATCACATTATCGGCTCTGATATGTTATTATCAAATTTTATGCCATATGAATCCAAAAATCTGTCACTGTCACGGCAATGCTTGCATTGCATTAGACAGAAACCAACTCGTTTTCCTTGCTTTTTCTTAGCTCTATTTCTATTTCTATTTTTTCAACGCGGCGGGCATTTTGCTCCGAGGAAATTTGCCCATCCACACCACAATTTAGTTGTCTACTTTATAATGGAAACACCTTATAGGTGAACCAGCACAATGAGGGTAAGAGTCCAACAACATCCCCGCCTTTGCCATGATTCGATCACGAGCCCACTTTATCGAGACCAGCGATGCTAATCACTCTTTCGCTTCAGTATTTGGATTAAGATATGCCCCACATCTTACTGGGTTTACATTTAAAAAGTAGAACATCATCCCAGACAAATGAGAGGATTAAATATAATAACTAAAATTAACACTTTGCTGGCGAACAATGGATTTTAATAATTGTGGACTATATATATAAAAGTGAAACTTTACTGTATATATATATATATATATATACAGTCCACAATTCATTTCAATGGGGAGAATTGATTTGACATACGAGTAATTCGAGTTACGAGCTCCATCACGGAACGAATTAAAACTCGTAAGTCAAGGCTCCACTGTATATACAGTAACCACCGCTTATAGTGATCAGTGGTTATAAGAATCAACCGTTTATAAGAATCAATATCGCAAAATGTATTATTTCCATGTTAAAATTTTCGCTTTAAAGAATCAATCCACCGGTTTTAAGAATCAGCTTACACTCTTCGCTTTCCTTTCATTTTTCCAAAAAAGCCACTTAAACATTCAAACGGCATGAAGGTCTTTCTTTCTTTTTTTTTTAAAAGATAGAGTGATAAGATGGGATGGAATACAGTCGTAAAATGCATACCTTTCTTTGTTAGACATAACATAATAGTTTCTCCTTAAACGCTTTAGCACAACACTGTCCTATTAGCTTGACCCAGGGGCATCTCTACCCGTCCAGGTCCAATTTCACTTTTCTCCACTGACAAACAAAGACGGGGACTCTTTTTTTCCCACCTCCCACATCCTGGTTGCGACTTCCTGCACCCTGAAACACATAAATCTTCGGCGAAGTGTCCACTATCACTTAGGCAAACGTGACATTAGTAGATTCAGCACGTTATCAAACCGTGAAACGTAAGCTAGAAGGTGAATCTTCGTCTGAGACTATTGGTATTGAAAGAGGTATAAACAGACTCTTGAAAACTTCATTACGTCAAACTACCATAGAAAACTTTTTCTTGCACCCTTCCTGTAGTTGAAATGTTAAACTGTTAAGCAGGTATGTTGTAAAAAATATTGGATTTTTTTCTTCACTTATTATAATCATCTGTATCTACTTATAGGTCAAGAAATTAAGTTGTATTTTTAAAATTATAAACAATAATTTTAATAAAAGATAATTAACGTAAATTAAAGCGTATTTTATGGTAAATTATCTAATATATGTATATATAGATGTGTGTGTGCCTGATCAAAAACCTAAATTTCGGCTATAAGAATCAAAAACAGTAATAACAAACGTGATTCTTATAAGCGGAATATATATATATATATATATATATATATATATATATATATATATGTACACACTCTCATTAATTTACCATTTGTAATATAAGAACAATTTAGTGCTGCAGTATAATTTAGCACCCCTCTCGTTGTTGTGTTCAGGTCTGTGATTTTGGAGCATTTTTGCAATAATCTTCACATATCTCACGACAGTGTTTCTGTTAAACAAAATTTAAGTATTTACCCCCCACCCATCGCACAAAGTGTTCCCCCAATGTTCTGACTCATTCACTTTCCCATTCTTCTCCAACCTCTGCTCGTCACAGACACTTGATCTAACTCCTCCCCCTTACCCGTATGTTTCCCCGAAGAGTTACTCCCAATCTCGATTCTAGGGGGAGGGGAGTACACTGTGTACTGATGAGCGTGACATCTGGTTTGTGTCTGCCTTACAAGTGGTTTTCGCATCTGTTGCTTGCTCCGGAGTACTCTTCCCAGGGGAATATCGAAATTTCTGCAACTGTCTGATGTAGATACTTGGTGGGAGTGATTTTCTCTCCTGCGAGGTTTTATGCTTATTAAGTATTGACGTTTATTAGTTTTTTTTTTTTTTTTTTTTTTTTTTTTTTGGCGTTCCCTGTGAACGCAAAATCAAGAAAAAACTAATAAACGTCAAGTAACGTAGAATGCAGGACGTAGAATAAGGAAAGGACTCTAATGACTGCTGGAACAAAGATACCATGTGACTTGTCGATTTAGGCTTATATCAAAAGGCCACATGATATCGTATTTCCAGTATCGTTAGATTTCACGCTAAAATCTGTTGAAACTGGAATTATTTGAAAACCGAAGGAAATTTACTCTTCTCATTGAGGAAGTATATGTTCATAAAGGAAAATATAGTAAAAACACTCTTTTGGTTAATTTGATTGTGTTGTAAAAGTGTTGTTACAATTGCTTCAGATACCTTTTGCGGTTCAATAAAGTTATTAAAGACATCTTGAAATTTATTTTGTGGTACCTGCTCTTAACGTAATCTGAAAAGGTAATTTTCTGGCCAGACAATTTACATCATTCATCACTGAGATCATATATCTGACGTAGATATTTTTCTAGAATTCTCTTTAAAAATAGAAGAAAAAAATCCTATGGTAAATTTCATTTATGGATTTTTATTTTATGCTTAATGCATAGAATACAGATTTTTTAATGCATGTTTCGTTTTATTTTCTTTAAGGTAATTTATGTTTTTATTTATTTATTTTTTTGAACTAGGGGGAAGGCTGAAATAAATTTTCGTGTAATATTGAGGGGTTTTCCCATGGTTTGATTGCATTTAATAATTTTAGAAAAACCAATTTCTATCTTTGTGCTTTAAAGTTTGAAAAAAAATAATAAAAGTTATTGAATGTCAAGTTCTTGCAGATAATTTTGGAAATACTTTAAACTATAAATTTATCAAGGGCAAATTAAGGAGATTTTGATCAAATTTAAAAAGAACGAATATAAAAACAATTAATTTAAAGCATTTTAGTTACTTATATTTAATATCTTTAATTAAAAAATAATTTTTTTTCAAACCTTTAAAATCATTAACTACGTTATGTGATTTTTAGAAACGTTCTTAGCATCCTCTTAAAAGATACTTCTGTCATATAAATTATATTTTAAAAATATTTTCAAAGTACCATGGATAGATTTTTCTGTAGTGAGTAGGCTAATGAGTTCTCAGAAGCAATGTTTAATCTCCCTCCCACCTCCATCAATTTGTCTAGCAGCGTTTTTTGAACATTTTTTATATAAATGTAACAAACCACGTTTATCTAGTTACTTAGAAAATTTTTCGTCTAGCTTTCTAAAAAAGAATCGGTTGGGGTGTAATATGCCCACTCAAAAGTAAGTTTATAGACTGCTAATTTAATATTTAAAATGCGGAAATATTGGTGCTCTGACAAGAACTCCAGGAATTTTAAAATTATTAAGCGCTAAGTATTCTAATATACTGTTTTGTGACAAATTTTTCATAGCATTTAGGAAAACTGGAAAATCGGGGCTAAATTATCAACTAGTTTACCCGCCGTACAGATCGCTCAGCTATTTATTCTAAGCGGTAACTCGCTCGAACGGTCAGGTTAATTTTCCAAACCGAACTGGATTTCGGTCTACTTTATAGAAGTGGAGCTGTAGTGCTGCCATCTATGAAGTGATTTCTTAATTTATTCTTAAAAAATCAATTTAATTTTTTTATGGTTTCAGATTCAAGAAATTAACTGAATGGACATTTACAATATTGTTGTCGCAACAATCAACTACTATGTTTAATATCGTTGATAAAATGGGAAATGTTAGACTTATTATATAAAATTTAATTTTTTAGTCGAAACAAAATTTGCCAACATTTGTGTTTGTGTTCATATATTTTTTGGGACATAGGTGTCGAACAACAGTCTGAATCAACTATGCAAATCAAACTAGATAGCTTCCAAGCTGGGGAAGTATAATCTACTATAATTCGAACAGGAAACTTGGTTTAGGTAGGAAGCTGTGATGTAAAAAGTAAAACTGGAAAAAAAAAAATAAATACAATATTTCAAGGCAGTGTGAGAACAATTAAGGAAGAAACATTACAATTAAAAGAAAATCACCAACAGCAAACTTTTATATTGTTACTTGACATTGGTAATAGACCGTATTTTTAACTTTTTAATAACCTGTTATCTTTTATTAAAAGTATGCTTTATTATGGAAATATTTATATTAACTCTATATCTGACTCCATTTCTCCATTTTATAATTTGGTATAATGATGCAGGTTTTATCTGTGGACATTTTTATTTCTTTATAGATAATATATACTATACATCACATTTATTCAAAATTAACTGTTCTGACTAACATTTTTGCACTAGATAGGTTGCCCCTAGAGCCTCATAATTTCACCTCAACATCTTATATACAACCCCTCATATTTATAATGAAGATAACTAGAAAGTCAAGTTTTTGTATTCTTTCCAAACCAAATCTTTTACTTATCATAGTTATTTTGCTCTATAGACTTTATATAAAGGGCAGGTGATATTAAGGCTGCTCCCTCTCTTCAAACCTCTGTGTGAACATATATGTTGTCTCACATTTTTGTTCATCTGTGTCCTAATGTAAATAAATGTCAAGTTTTTTTCCCTCACAAATGAGCTGATTTCTGCACCTCAATCAACTTAACATGAGAACAAGGGCATTTGAAAACTTCTAATTGTTAGGACTTAATACACATACACTTATATATATATAATAATAATAATATATATATGTGTGTGTGCTTTTTTAATGTGATATTATTTAATTTTATTAATTATGAGGAAAAATTTTATCAATTATCCTTTTAGGTTAAAAATTTGACAGTTTTTCTTTCAGGGATGAATCATTATTAGGGAATTCATTTTTATGGAATAAAATTTTTGCATTTTATTTTAAAATATTTGATTTACTTCTCATACTTTTCTCTCACTCACTCATACTCTCTATTTCTATCTATCTCTCTACACACACACACACACATATATATATATATGTTTACAATGTAACTTCTCTAGGACAGCCAGAAATGGTTCTGCAAAAAAGGGCTTAGAGGGGTGGCCATCGAGAAAAGATTTCTTCCATAACATTGGCTCTATGGACTCTTGAATCAGTTCTGAACAAAATATGGCCATTTAGAGGGGTAGTCATTGAATAGGCATGGCTGGCTAGAGAAGTTTCACTGTCTGGATATATGTGTGTGTATATATATATATATATATATATATATATATATATATATATATATATATATATATATATATATATATATATATATATATATATATATATATATATATATATATATATATGGAGAGAAAAAGGTAATAGATGTGCTTGTTTGTATGTATGTAAATAAATATCTATTTCAGATCTCCTTTTAAGAAATATGTATATCTCTTTTGAAGAAAAAATGAGCAAATGAGCTTTAAATATTGCGTTCTCCTTTTTAGGTTTCCTGTTGCAGTTATACTTTTCTGCTTCAGATACTACTGTCACAGATTCCAGCTTTTCAAATTTAATTGTAGAAAATTTAAATGACACTAATTTTGATAAACAATTGAAAACAAGTTTTCATAATTCCAATGATTCATTTTCATCAAACAGTGTGAATACTGGACCTTTAAATTTCCATCAAATTAATGAAGAATGCAGAAATGGTGATTGTTCAAGAAATGTGCATACTTCTTTAAGTATGGATAATTCGTCAACAGCTTCCATAATTCTGTGGAACCTTGTTAGTACTGTAAAAAGTACAAACCAACATTCTGAAGAAACTCATGAAGCAATTACAGTTTCTCCTTTAAATAATGCTGTCAACACTCATTCTTATGATCATTCCAGTGTGCATAATTCTAGTTCTAATTCTAATGACAATGAATTGGATTCAGAAATAAATTTAGAGAATGATATGCTCGATACTTCTCATTTAAATGAAGGGCTTAATAACTCATCATCTGTTCATACTTTCTTAGACTTAAATTTTACAACTCCCAGTCAATCATTATCTAAGGCTGCTGAAAATAAGACAGCTAAATTATATACATTTGAAGAAAATACTACCCTTGTTTGGGAGTCCACTGAAACATATCCAAAAGTTGTTACACCTGATACTTTTAATACATTGAATGCGACTGAATATACAACTACATCTGATATTCCAGAAACAACCATCTATGGTGCAGATGAGGAATTAGATTTTACTTCTCTTATTTTAAATTCATTTGACACAAATGTGACAGGATTTGTGAATGAAATAAATAACCAGTCTCAAGTGACTGAAAATTTGACAACTGAAATGCTTTATAGTGAGAATGATTCATTGAACTATGAATATAATGAGTCTAGTACGTTATTTTCTGTAAATAGTGATGTGACCACAGAATCTGAAAGGTTCAGATTTAAAGATACAGACTTGGTAAATAGCACAGATTTTGAGCCATATACTGTATCATATGAAGAAAGTAGTGATTCATTAACCTCTGAAAAAGAAAATAGAACTCTAGTTTCCCATAAGTATGACACATCTTTAGAATCTGAAGAGCTAAAATCAAAAGATAATCTATCAGTGACTGTTACTGATTTAGATCAGAATGCACAAATTTCTCAAAGTACATCAGCATCTGTTACTGCAACATTAGTTGATGGGAATTTATGGTTTATGAGTGAGGAAATTTTTAACAGTACGCCTGACTCAACAGTTTCAAGCACTGATTCATCTGTTGATGCTGAGTTACCCATAAATCAACCAGATATAAAACCAGATTTAGTGACTAGTACAAAACATGATTCAGCTTCTGAAAGGGATTCACTTCCAAGTGAGGCATCAGAGAAGATTAGTTCAGCTTTCACAGCGACAGCTGATTCTTCTACAGAAACAACTGAAGTGACAGATCATGATTTTAATTCATCTCAAAAGACACAGATGTCAACTACACATATTAACTTGTTTGATACCACTCAAAACATCTCAACTGTGTTAAATGAATCTTCAGAAAACTCCATGGATAATAATTTATGGAATGATACCTCATTAAATGGTTCTTTGGAATCTACTGAAATGACATATTTAAATTTCCCTGAAGATGCAAAAAAATCAAATGAGTTCTTGTCTACTGTACAAGACTTATCAACTACTACATCAGCTAATACAAGTGATTCTTCCGAAAATCAGTTGGGTATAATAAATACAATTGTTTCTCAGGATTTACCAATATCAGAAATTATTGAACAGAATGCAACAGTTTCAGGTATGGAAACTGAATATACTGTTGGAGGAAATTTTTCAACGTCCTTTAAAGAGGAATCTCTCTCTAGCACTGTCAAGCCAAATACTGAACTAAATATCAGTGCAGTTTATTTGAATAATATGCAGATTTCTTCTACACAAAGTTCACATCACTTAAATGATTTAAATGAAGTAGACACTTTATCAACAACACAAACTAATCATGCAACAATCTTATCTGGTGCAAAATTGGAAGAAACATCAGCTACGTATTCTGTAGCTACTCAGTCTTCATTTACTGTATATTCTCTGAAGGAAAATAGTCATGAAACTGAAATGAGTGTTACTACCCAAAGCTCTGATAAAATTTCACATTTTACTACAAGCAATATTGAAAATGATCGATTTGTTACTAGTGAAATTCCCAATGAAATTTTGAGTTTCACTGAACGCATTGTAAATGAAACCAGTGTTTTAAGTGAAAATAACAATACAGATTTAATTTTATCTGAGAAAGAGGATGTTGGTGATTTTCTTGCTACTGATAATTCTGATAAATTTATTAACTACACAGAACATACACCTTTGGGCATACAAAATGAAAATACTGATAACGTAATATTAGATGGAAAAACTAAAATATTTTCAAACTCTTCAACAGAATCTGGATCAAGTACACTTGATGTCAGTGTTAGCACTGATAATACTGCAACTTCCAGCTCTGAAAATGTAAATTCTTCTGCTGAAGTATTTTATTATTCTAAACCAACTGTAGATCACTCAGAAAAAAATACAGGAACTATGTCCAGTGAAAAAGAAACTATGAGAGAAAGTACTTTTCCAGATGATGGTATGACAGATGCAAAACATTTTGATACAGTTCCTATATCAAATACATTCGGAATAGAAGTAAGCTCTACTCCCAGTTCTATTGAAGTATCTTCTCTAGGAATTACGGAAACACACAGAGAAGGTAAACACATTCCATTTAGTTCAACTCTAGTGAAGAGCACAACAGAGTATCCAAGAATCTTTAATGTCACAGTTAGAACATTTTCACAACCACCTGAGTTTGAAACAACAGAAAATAATTTTGTGAATGTAAGTAACTAATACTTTAGTAAAATTTTTGCAATTCTAAGTAAATATGGAGGCTTGTTTAAATTTTTTTGTTTGTTTGTTTTAGTTGCTGTATAATCAGATAAAAGCAGAGGATTTATCTCCTGAAGAAAGGTCTAATTTGATAAATGCTGTTCTAAAGCTTCCAGATACTTTATATGTAAGGGATGTTGTATATTAATGTTAATGATATGATTCTTTGAAGAATGTTATGGAATTTTATTAATTTATGGATCTAAATATCTAAAAAATTAAAAATATGCACAATCTTTTCATGCAATTAAGAGTGTGAAAAAAAATGTATGTTTTTTTTTTTTTAGATAAAGGGTTATGAATAATTAGTTTTTATGTAGAATGTTTTAGTTTGCTAACTTGTTTGAATTTCAGAATATTGTTAAATATCATTAATTTAAGGAGCATGTAGTTATTAACCAGTTTAAAAAATTCTCATCCACATGTATTTATGCTGCCTTAGCATTTTACCTTGGTTTCTGATGGAAAAAATTGGGCAGTTGTGCTACTTTTTGCAAATTATAATTTTTCTTATTAATCTTTAGTAAAAAAAATTCTGTGCTGGAAAAAAATATGCTATAGAAATATGAAATTAATTAATAAAGGAAAAATTAATATTTTTAAAATTTTTACTTCTGTTACATGGTCTGCAATCTGGGCCCAAACATTTCAGCCACTTAATGATCATATGTTATAACAGTCTATTTGCAAAATATTTTCAAGAGGAAAGAAGGTATCAAAATGTAAATAATTTATTAATATTTTAACAAATAATATATATCTCTTTTTATAGAGCAAAGAAATATTAAATGAGAAAATTGCAATCATTCACCTTTGGCTTTTACATGCAATAGCTGATGAGTATAAAAATTCTACAATTGTAAGTAACAGCTTTTCTTTCTATCTCTAATTTGATATGCTAAACCTGCAGAAGAAATTTACTTAAGAGCTCTGCTTTTAAACACGCATAAATTTAATTTTTTAATAACAATTATATAATAATGATAAAAATATAAGAATTTCTCTAAAAAACTTTTTTGAAGTAGTCTTATATGATACTTATGCAGCTAGGAAATGCTGAGTTGAATTAAAGACATTTTTAAAGCTGTTTTCTTACTTTCTAATTTTATTTCTGACATTAATAAAGTCTTTATTTAATCTATAGTTTTATTTCTATTGAAGACTTTTAGTCATATAAACAATGAATTAACATATGTAGCTTACAGTTTTGAAAATATTTTACAGAATTTATCTGGATCCAAGGATGGTCAATTAGATGAAATAGAATTTGAAAATCTTCCACAAATCTTGTATGTTCTACCTACTCCTGAAATTTTTCTACCCAATATATCTTTCACTTTTGTTGTCCAGAATAAATGGAGAAATGGTAAGTTTAATCTAAAATTGTTCATCAATTCAATAGCATAGTTTTACAATACTTTCATTTCATTAAACATTAAGTAATAATTGTTTTTCTCCCAAACAACTTCATTTTTCCTTCACTGTCCTTTTTTGTAGGTATGCACTTTTACCAATGCATACACACTCATTCATATAGAGGAACATTAAAATAAAAGTCTGAGGTAAAGTGTTTGAAATCAAGCTTCAATAAATGTATCTCTGAATTCGATTTGGAGATTCCATTGTAGCTACCAGTTTGAAGTCTGAGGTTATGACATGATATTCAAGCTAATTCTGAGTAGTCTTTTGTTTCCTATAAAACTTTTTCATTTTACTCTTAGAGAATTTTTAGTACAGAATATAGGTCACTAATTTTGACATTTAGTATAGAAATTGTTAAAAGGAATCATGAGAATATTTTTTTAAAATATGGGTATAAAAATTGCTTACATTTTTTTTTGTTTACATTATAGTGGCTTAATTAAATAGTCATTATAAGATAAATAATTCTCATTAGAGAGATATGTTTTCATTCTATGCTGTACTTTCTCTTTATATATATATATATATATATATGTGGGGGGGGGGGGGTGAGGGTGTTTCTTGTCATTAAAAGGTTCTACTAAATTTTCTACTGTTTTCCTCTTGTGAGGAATCCATAGTCTATTAGAACTTAGTCTAAAGGGTGAAAACATGTTATGCTGTTTAGTTGTTGTATTTTTATTATGTTTAAGTTTGTAATTACCTGATGTGTATAAATTATAACTTGTGGGAAAACCCACCTGGTTGATCAGCATACAAAATACCACAAAACAGTCAGTTTATGTACATTTTTATCCACAGAACTATTGTATCAACTGATTAAATATGTGCTACAAGATTAAAAGAAACATATTTGAAATAATTATGGCTTAATACAAAATTGCAGCCATTGCCTGAAGTATCAATTGTTAAGCAGTACATAAATATAGCCTCTTGATATTTTGATATTTTTCTAAAATAAAAAGATTTTAGGATAAAAATAAACTGGTGGTTTTGTTTACATAAAACATAATTAAGTTTTAATATTTTTTATGAAAAATAAAGAATAGGAATCATTCCTTTTCTTTTAGGTAAAAGGGTTTTTGTGTATTTTCAAAACTTTTAAAAACTTTAAATATGTACTTTTATTTCCCTTTGTAAAAACAGTGTGTATATATATAATTATAAAATTATCTTTTTTAATTCACAGTCCTTCAGTCAATACTATTTAATTTAACCATAGACTCTCTTTCATTTCTGACTGTCTGTTTGTATAACATTCCTTCTATTCTCATTTTCCCTAGAATTTTCTGTGAATGTTGGATTGATATCTATTCCTGACTAGCCCCAAATATATTTCTAATGAAAAAATTCTTGAACTTCCTTTCATCATATAGACTCTGAAGGTAACCCAATTATAAAAAGAACTACAGAACTAAATTTCCTATAGAGTTTTCTTTATGAAGTTCTCCCTCTTCTCTATCCATATTAAATTATTATTATTTTTTGTATCTTTGGTCTGTCAGTTGGTCTGCAGGTATAAAACATCCTTTAACTTTTATTGTATGTGCTTCCCACACGGTGTAGTGGTTAGCATTCTGAGATGCCACACAGTGGGCTTGGGTTCAAATTCTGAATAAGGGTTGGTCATTTCCGTGTCGTCCCCCTCATAGGGAGCAGTGCTGTACGGTGCTCACATAATAAAGTAGCCAGTAAATACTTTATAGATCTAATATATAATTAATATTTGTACATAGTTATTTTTTGGTGATTATTTCAGTTCTTTCTTTTCTCGGTCTTATTTAACTGTTTATAATGCTAATCTGAGTCCTACTGAAAACTGAAAATGTTTTTTTCCCTTGCAGAAACATTCCCTGTGGATATCATATTAACAATCTTAAACTTACACATTGAAGATCTGAAGCATTTAGTGAGTATTGAGTGTTTGGGTAGAATTTATCAAGAAATTTTTCAGTATTTTATTTAATGTATTCTAATTTGTGTATATTAGGAGTTATCAAAATCCTTTGTAAAGTCAAGGTTTTCCTTAGTGTTTAGTATAACCAAGAGGGATATCTAAACACAAAAATAAAATAATTTAATTGTTGAAATAAGTTCAATAGCTTTCTTATTGAAATATAAATGTAGAACGAAACATTTCAGAATAGTATTTGATGTTTGACTCTATGGTCAGAAAAACATCCTGTTTACTCAGCAAATTGTGCTAACAATATAAAAAAATGATTAATTTGAATTACTTTTTGTCATGTCTGTCAAAAGCAATTCAAATTAATCTTTATTAGCTCACACTGTAATGAGACAAAATATATATCTATCCAGTGAAAGTTATGCAGTTTTAATTTATGAAAGCTTTTTTCTTTTGTTTGAAAGTATTTGGAAGATATGATTCCATTTTGAAGTATTTTATGAATTAATCGCCTAAGTGAAGGAAATCCAATAACATTAAATTCTGTCAATTTTACAAATTATTTATTGATAAACAATTTTGTTGTTCAAGATTTCTTTAAGCTTTGATATTTTACAGTTATGTTTAATCAATATTTATACTTGGGTAATCATATATTTGAAATTTAATTAATAAGTAAGGAATTGTTTTCATTTGGCCATGTTTGTAATTTTTTTCCTTAAAATATTGAATGAAAACAATATATATTGAAATGTTCTCTCCCTTGTTGTTGACTTTCTGCCTGTGTTAGCTATAGATCCAAAAGTATGTGTTTTTTTATGTCTTTGATGATTGAAGATTTGTTTGAAAAACATTTTTATTATTATAACTTTAATTTTGATTGGAAGCAGGTAATTTTTCCTTAGCTATTACATTCTTTTCTGTTTGATAATCAATTCCCTGCATGTATCTCATAAATATTGTGTGTAAAGTTATGAATAATTTGAGAATTATAAAGTTTGATACATGGAAAACAAAACTATTTTTATTTACCTTTTTTTGTAATTATTTATTTATTTTGGTAGGTTGAAATTGAAGACATTCATTTTTCTCATGGTCTGCTAGTTCAGAAGCATGACTTATTATCTGTTATAATAGAGAAGTATGGGATAATTCTCCTGTCAACTTGTTTAATTACTGTTGCTATGATATTACTGCTTATATGTGTTGTGATATACTATCGAAGGAAGACTCGACATTCTGCTCACTGTTTAACTGATGTAAGTATATGAGATGCAGACAAAAAAAAATTAAATATGAATTGAATAAAGTGAGCTTTGTACTTTTAATCAAAATGGAAAATTTAAAAAGATATGCTTAAAACTTAAAATTATTTACAACATTTCATTTAAGGGTTTCATGGTCTTTCAATTGTAATAAGTTAGGAGTCCCCCCCTTTTTTTGTTAAATGAAATTTAATTAGTATTAAAAGTAAGAAAAATATATGTTAGAAAGGTGCTATATAACACAATATTACTTATATTTGTGATTAGTTTTTCTTTCCTTAAAAGAATTATGGTATAGTTTAATGTTTAGCTTCTGCATTATTCTAATCTTCTGATTCAATGAAAACTTTTATTTTTTATTTAGTAAAATGGATAAAACTCTGCAGTGGTTTTAAGGAGGATTTAAAAAAAATGCTTTGATTAATTAACATTTAAATACTTCTTTTATTGCTAAAAATTTTTGGTGCAGAAATGAGTAAAATGAATTTATCTGTGAACTTTCTTCATTTTCAGGATAAACTACATCGCAACATTCAAGAAGCAATGGGTATTGATCTTAATCCTGCTGTTGTGATTCTACAAGAGGAAATCAGAGAAAAAGCTGCCTTAAATGGAAATAAAATCTGCAACCTTGATGATGATGAGGGTTGGTTAGCTCCTATTGGTGATGTTCCTGTTGAAGATAATAATGCTCCTTTTGTTCAAGATACAAAACTATAAAGAAATATCTTATCTGCTGTGCAGATGAAAATTTGCTATGCCAAAGTTCTTGTCCTACAAGTGATCATATGCTGTAAATGCATGAAGCTGCCAAGTATTTAAGCCTTGATACCTTATATTATCCTGCTCTTTTTTAAAAATTCTATATTTCTTTTTATTTTTAGCAGATCTTTTCAAATAACTAAACTGTACATGTAAAGGTAAAACTCAATTCTGTAAATGTTTTTTCGGCTGTGGTACTAAATCCGGACCGCCTGCCAAAGGGGGCGATAATATTTTACTGTTGTAACCTCCCAAATTATGCCAACCGAACTCCCTTCTCTAGAGGCGTGTTATGGGAGGGTCTTTTTTTAATTTAAAAGAAATGTTTTTATGCAGAAATAATGCATGAAATGTGTACTAGGCATGAATAGAATTAGAGAGGAATAGAAATATAATATTTCACCAATGATCGAAAGGGAATACTTCCCATGCCAAAATTGGCGTTTGGGAGTGAAATTTCAGCAAAATCTCGCCAAAACTGTCCGGATCTAATACTACAGCCGTTTTTTCAAAGATTTTCAGCCTCTTGTTCTACATTTTGTAAAGTTCTTTACAATATTTTTTTCAAAGAACTTTATTGTTTTCAAGAAAGGGAAAAAAATTTCAGTCTCTTTTTCTTTTTTAATCATGGTCTTACTTAAACAGATTTCTAAATGTTGGTAGCTCAGGGAAAATATGAGGAGTAATTTTTTAATTGTATTAATGGGGATTGTTGTTACAAATTATTCCTCTTGCTATTATCTTTACTTCAGTGATATCCAACGATGTATTTAATAGCAAGAGAGGTTGAAAAAAGGGAAAGGGTGCTTATAACTAAATTTTTGCTTTTTTCTGACTGGTCAGTCAGTAGAAATTTTTGTAAATATTCTTTAAAATTGCAAATTTTTAAATTATATCACTTATCAGAGCTTTGGGTTCTAGGTTATGTATAGATGTGTTTAAGTTCTGTTCATATTCATTACTTTATTACTGCTTCAAACTCAATCGAGAGTTCAGTCTCTCTCTGTCAAAGAGACAGTGGGAATGAAAGGAAGTTTATTTCTTTCTCAAGAAAGAAAAAAAAAGAAACTCACAGAGTGACATGTAATCTCTGACAAGGTAAAGGTTTGTTCATACAAAAGCACTTTTTGTTTGTCATTCATTATTATAAACAGCCTAGTAATATTTTAAATAAAGCTTGAATATTCTGGTAGCTTTTCTCTAAAATATTTCCATCAGTAAATTATACCTGCATCTTTCATGTCATTCTACATCTTTCTCATATTCATTATTATTTGAAAAAGGCTGAATGCTGTTTTTGTTAACAGTATTCTCCTCTTTAAATATTCATATTTTTAGTATACATAAAGCTTCTATTTTGCAATTCTACACACATTATATATATATTTTTTTATAACTATAACGCTTTTTTTTTGGGCAAATATATATACATTAAATTTTCTATTATAACCAGTGTTATAATTTAAAAATATAATATATGTATAGTAAATGTTATATTTACATTTTATTTTTACAATACATTGTAAAACACTATGCTTGGTGAACATTTTATTCTTACATCATTTATGTTTAACCTATTAAAAAATTCATTTTTTTTTTGGATATACTGGTAACTTATTTATTCCTGTGTAATTCTCCTTTATGTATATAATTGTAGAAATAAGTGAGTAATTACTGTAAATAACTGTAAATTTTGCATAACAAATCTGTAGGTTACGAAACTTTTTGTTATTAAAAATTCTTTAACCCTGAAGTAAGAATCTCTCTGAGATTGAGGATGTTATACTATGCATTGCTTCACCATATCTGAGTCTGAACATTATATGTATATGCTCTGTTTCAGTAATTTTAAGCAAAATTTCTGTTAGGAAAGATATATTTCTATTTCATATTTCATGATAGTACAGTAATGTCATTACAAAGAATTAAAGGATATTCTGTAACCAAGAAAACTTCATGAAATAGAGGTATATGCTGACAAAGAGTATTTAAGCTGGGGTAAATATAATACATTAAATGTAGTTTGGTTTATATCAGTTATGTGAAAATAACCTTTATTGTGAAAGCTTTTAATGTACCACTTAAGACCTCTAATAAAGTACTTGTGCTAAATTCATTCTGTTATATTATGGTATCAGTTAACTGCAAATAAAACCTGTGTTCTACTTTTCAAAACTTTTGTATATTAAATTGATACATATACCTTAAGCTTCAGTGGGGGATATTTATTTTTTGTTATAGTTGTATAATTTATCATATAACATATATCTGATTTATCTGTTTTATCCAATTGATATGCCTTTGTGTCAAATACTTATATAAACTTAATTTGTATATTATTTAGAACCCTTTTTTGTGTGTGTATGTATTGTACTTCTAAATGATGATTTAAATCTGAGATTTAAATCTTTGTTTACATTTTTAACATTTTTTTTTGTTCCATTGCTCTTGTTAGATGTATTTTTTAATACTTGTACATAGAAAAATATTTTTGTATGAATAACTTTTACTAGATTTCAATAAAAACAATTGTTTATGTTAATTATTACCTTGTTAATTATGTAATTCTCTAAATCTACTCACTTTCCGCACACTTGCTTAAAATTATTGGTTTACAAATCCGAGAAAAAAAATTATAAAAATATTCCTAAATATATTCAGTATCTTCTTTTAAGGTGAATTAATTCTAGGTATATATACATTTAATTCATTCCAATTTTTAGCATGAGATTTTTAAGGAAATGTGACTGTTTGTTTCAATGCATAACACCTATACTTCAATATATAAATATTATGATAATCAATGTAAACCAGGGGTGAGCATTAAGTCGATCGTAATCGACCGGTGGACCACCAAGACATTTTGGGGTGACCGCCTTTACTAAGACCTAAGATGTGCATACTAAAAGAAACATATTTATGGAATACCAACGTGATTTGCTTTAAACGCGGTTTTAAAAGAGTAAGTTTTTTTCTTGTAGTTATGTAGGTAAGTACATATTCCGTATTTATTATTAAGTTATAATAAATATTGTAGATCTTTTTTTAGCTCACCACACCTATGTCACTGGGTGGACTGCAACACCTTAAAAAAATTAGAAGTAGCCCGTACCCTGGAAAAGTCTGCCCACCCCTGATGTAAATCTTTTCGCTACTCGGGTGTAAATAGATGAACAAAATTTTAAAAATTTAAGTTTGTTTACTCATGTAAAATTGGAAAACATACTTAATGTGCCAATAAGATCCATAAATTCTCTAAAATAGTAGAATAGAGTAAAAAAAAACAAAACCTTCAATTCTCTAAAATGGAATGAAGTTTTACTCTTGTTAATTTTTTCTTCTTTGGAGATTATTTAATTATCAGTTTCTAAAGAAAATTAAACAAAAACTGCACCATTACAGGTTTTGCCGATTATAGATTTTAATTTCTCTCTCTAGTTATAGAAAAATTTCTCATGTTCATTATTTTAAAAGAGTATATATGCAATTTTTCATTGGAAAAATTAATCACATTTTAAATTCTTCCCGATGATTAAAGTCATTCTACTTTAACTCTTCAGAACTGTGGAGTAAAGGCTAATTACAATAATTTAAATAAAACATTAAAATAGACATCATTGCATACATTCTTTAGGGTATTATATTTTTATGTATTGCTACAGTTAATGACTTTAGTTGATGTAAAGGTTCAAGAAATTTCATGTTCTGGACTAAGAGTTACCACATTTATACTGCAAGATAATTTTTTCCCAGCAGTCTCTTATTTTAGAAAATTAAAAGGCCTTATCCTAACAGGTGGTATATAAATGAATGTGTTAGAATTTTGCACTTCAGAATGTTTATTCTGTTTCCGCTGATAAGTTTTGATCTTGTTAAGGTTCTACAGAAAACAGCATAGGGGTTATGCTCCGGGTAACAATTTTTTAATGTAATTGTGCTATCTTAATGATCAGTGAATGTTGATTCATACACTCACCATCAGTATACTGTTCCAATTTTTGTCAGATAACTGAGTAATTAGCCAACAGTATTAGATGGGGAGAATAGCAAGACTTTACAGAGTGTATGGCAGGAGAAGAGTCATACAATTAACTGCATATATACACTTTATATTGTTTACATAGAAATTATGGACTGGTTTAGAACATTGTCCATGCATCTTTGTTTCAAAAGAATATTTCATAATATTAAACCCCTTTCTTTATTTCGAATGTCTAGACCAGGGGTCCCCAACCCTATGCCCACGGGCACCATGGCAACGGCCGATCATTTTACGTGTGCCCACCGCTGTGCGACCACGATAAAAATATTTCAGTTTTCAATAAAATGCTATGTAAAAGTTTTTAATGATTAACCACACAAAAGTAAAAATGGCACTTTTAATAAAGAATTTTTATACTTTGTAGATTTTGTATGCATTATTTCGTAATCATTTATTTTACACAAGAATATTAACAATAATTTTTTTATGTTTAATTATATTTTTGGAATTATATGTTTTTTTTGTATATTATGTGTATGTATTATTAACTATGTCCAACTATAAATTTCCCTTGAAAAAATAAATGGTGCCCGCTGTCCGTCCGGTATTCTAGAATGTGCTCTTAGGTACAAAAAGGTTGGGGAACCTTGGTCTAGACAGACAAATCAAAATAAGCAAACATAATTTGAATGTGGAAATCAAAAGTTATAATTTTTTTCTAAAGTCAAAAGTATAAAATATGTATAAGTATTTCAAAAGTTATGATTTTTTCTAAATTAATGAAATTTGAAGATTGTATTAAAAAGAACTTTTTGGAGTAGCAGCATTTAAGGGCAGAAAATGTCAGCTTTGTTTTTTGAACACTTTGTCTCCCTTTAAACTAGTATTGTAAGAAATGAGCAGATTTGATGTGAATGCTAACCTTATTTTTAATCTTCATATTGTTAAAAAGTTTCAGAAAAAAGACATTGCATCAATAAAATAATGAATTCTGACTGCAGAAATTGACACTTTTTCTGCTGTTATGTGTATACATATATAACTGTTCCTCGACTTACGACCAAAATATTGGTTGTAGGTTGAATTTCAAGCTTTTTCTTTTTTTGGAACGAAGTTCTTTTACGCGGCTTACAGTAGAGTGAACTGACAATACATAACTTTCGTCATATAACGAAAAAGCGTTATGTCCCCTTCATAAGAGCTTTCTCTCAAGGACTCCATGGTTGAATGGTTATCGCATTGGACTGCGGAGCGACAGGTCCCCGGTTCAAATCCCCGCACAAGCGCTATGGGCAATTTTAAAACCCTTCCCTGCACACAGTATCAAATTTGATACGTAAGTTATTTTTCCCCTTTATATTCAAAAGCAATATTTTTTATCCACTTGTGCACCTTGTATTAATTTTGAAACATCATAGCAAAGCTTTTAATCACTGTTAGTTACATTTTCGTAAGATAGATGGCAGCAGGAATACAACTGCGATCTCAGTAAAAGATAGCCATTCAGTTCATACCAGACTTGCCTTAGTATTTGCTATATTTTCAGCATTTTAAAGTCAGTTTACATCTTTGAAAGTTTTATAAATATATTTTAGAAGTACGTAGCTTTTATAATTATTAATAAAATACTTCTTTAATCTTTGATAAAAAATTCAAGTATGATTTCAATTTTATGTATCAAAAATGATACATGGTGTGCTTATGCCATTTTTTTAGGAAATGGCGAGAAGAAAGTTTTTAACACAGAAAGAAATTGGGGAACTTATGAACAAATCGTGGAGTGATCATAGTGAAGATGGATCTGATTCAGAAAGCGATGGCAGCACAGGTGATCCTAATTATAAACCAAACAAAGTTTGTGATGAAATTTTTGATGGTAGTAGTGATTTGGAAGATGAGGTATCATTACTTGATAATAGCGATGTTCTTGATCTGCCTAATGGTGGGAACATGCCAAAATCTAATAGAAATAATACAGGGAGAATAAAGCCTGCAATCAACTGGAAGAAAACTAATTTACTTCTAAATGATGATCAAATTTTATTCCGAGGTGACGAAAATCTCGCTCCTGAAATTATGAATTTAAACACACCTTTAAATTTTTTTGTTATCTTTTTGCAGAAGATTTGATTGAGCATATAGTTCAAGAAACAAATTTATTCAGTGTGCAAAAAAACCCAGAAAAGTATGTCAATGTAACGAATTTAGAAACAACACATTGGTATTTGTATAATGATGTCTATTGTACATGTACCAAACACTAGGGCATATTGGTCACCTGCCATAGGCAATGATGTAATAAAATAATGTATGCCATTAAAACGCTTTGAAAAGATAAGACAATTTCTACATTTTAATGACAACAGTAAACAACCACCACATGATGACCCTCAGCATGATCGTTTATATAAACTTCGACAAGTTGTAAATGCTTTTCTTGAAAGATTTTATACCGTCCCTATGGAATTGCGTCTTTCTGTTAAACTTATTTTTTGTTTGTTATTGTTTTAATTCACACGGGATTTATATTGTGTCATTAATTTATCTTTGTTGGTGATTGAACAATAAAATTAATCCGATTAAAAATTATGTTAGGTAACATCTAAATCAAAATAATTAATTTATATATTAAAATTTTTAATTTTAATAAAAATAATTAATTTATATATGAAAATTTTTAATTTTAATAAAATATATATATATATAGAGAGAGAGAAAGTTGGTTGAATAAAAGAGGGCTGTGCTTTTTGGCATGACAAAAATACACTAATATAATCAATAGGAATCTACATATTAAATCACGTTTAGAGTTGAAAAAATAACGTAAGGAACTTTGTTCCTGATGGGGGACCCCTGACCGCACAATTTTTTTTTTTGTATATGTACATACATATATTTTTTTCATACATACGCAATTTAAAATACATTGTACTTTATTTAGAAGACAAATTAGCCTTCGCCATCACTTCTTATTATGTTAGTACAATCCATTGGTTCAGAATTTGCAACAGAAGATAAGTTGCAAGTTTTTTTTAACAAAGTTATCCAATGTAGTTTGAACAGTTTTCTTCTTCTTTCCCTTGTATATTGTCTGGTAGCAAGTCAAATTTTCCTGAATACGACAATTTAAACTTGCGAATCTTTCTTCATTTGGATCCATTGCTTCTAAATGTTGTAGTCCTTTATTAACCTTTAGATTATGGGGCCCATTTTTTCAATTCACTCTTTAGAACAGGAAATTTCATAACCCCTTCGTAAGAACAGCCATTCAGGGGGGGGGGGGTTTATACATACATACATACACACACATATATATAGGGTAGGTGGGGGCAAAGGTTTGCAGTTTTGAGTTTTGGGTTTCTAACGGGTCTCCTTTAGATCCTATCGCCCCAAAAAGTCACTTGTATTGTAGTTTGGTATCCCCGCTACCTTCTATAAAATAATGAATTTTTTCCCGAAAGATTTAGTCACCGAATTTTTAATTTTACCAAAACACCTGTTTGCGAACCTTTGCCCCAATCGGTGGGGCAAAGGTTCACACTGCAAACCTTTGCCCCACTCGTTGGTTTCTTACAGGATAGGCATCGAAAATCACAAAAAGAGTTGTCTAAATAATTTTATTTCACATTTTGTAATCTTTTTAAAGGTGTTACATATATAGAAAATCACAAATTAAACAGGTTAATCTCAATAAATTTTTTCTTAAACTAAATAACTTCAAAATGAAATATCAACTATTAACACAGAAAGTTGAATCTAACAAAGAAATTCACAAAATGAAAAGGGGTTAATCTCAATAATTTTTTTCTTAAACTAATGAACTTCCAACTAAAATATCAACTATTAACACTATCGTTATATCATATCTTAGGCTTTACTCATTCTTTTAAAACCCGTAAAAATTAAGCAAATTAAAGGGATGGGGGACATTACAAAGCAATTTTTGAAATTTTTACCTCAGAGATATGAAATTGGGCATAAATATTCATTAAAGTAAAACTATTTCAAACACCTTATAAAATTTTATAAATATTTAAAATTTTATTTTTTATATTTAAAAAATTGAAATTTTTATTATGTTTTTTAAAATGCTCCTTGCGATCCAATTTTTAACCTTATCCTTAATTTTGCATTTAGATTGCTTATACATTTTGATCAGGGTTATGTTTTGATTTGTGCTTTCGTTGAATAATTAATTTTTAGGAAATATTTTTATGCTTGTACTCTGAATTCTCGTGAAATTTTTGTACTTTTCCACGCTTAAGTTACACTTTGATAATCTGAATGATGTCTAAACCTGAAATGGATACATAACTTTATTTTAATGTATAAGAGGAGTCTGTGTAATAAATTTTATAAAATTTCGTCAAAAATTGTGACGCAAGGAGCATTTCAAAGACTTGCAAATCTGGAAATTACTCATTTAGAGCTTTTTTCCCTAACCAGACCTTCGAAGCTTATAATGTCTTGTAACAACATTTAATTCCTTTATCTTGTAAAATAGGTCTTTGTTCAGAGCTATTTTATTTTTGTGTTGTACTAATTTATTTTATTTTTAATTTATGGATTTTTAAGCATTTTACAAAACATTTTCTGATTAAAAACAGGCAGTTTTTATCAAAAAACCATAATTTTTTTTCAAATTACAAAAATGTGAATTCCCATTAATAATAAAAGACGTTGTTAATAAGGATTCCTAATGAAAAGAGGATATGAAACAAATGTTAATAGTTAGAGCGGCAAAGGTTTGCACTGCGAACCTTTACCCCATGACTCCTGCAAACCTTTACCCCATTTCGTGCTGGTTCTGTTTCTGCAGAATAGACGCCACTGTATTTGAGTTAACCCAAAACTTAAGGTAGGATTTGAAAGGTTATTTACCACCCTAACATGCAAAAATAAGCCCAAAACAGTTCGTGAGTTTGAGTGATGCTCAAAATTACTCAAAAGTTGCAAAAAATTACATTAAAAGAGACGAAAATAAACTTACCTCATTTTCTCTGCAAGAGGGGATCTTAACTCCAACATTTTTTACGAGGCAACTGTCTGGAAGTAGAGGACTGCACTGCCTACCCTATTGTTCCTAAAACTCTTCCCGGTCATTTTAAAATGTATGTGCGAACCTTTGCCCCCACCTACCCTATATATATATATATATATATATATATATACTTACTTGAGATACATGTTATCCCACCCCATAAGGAAAGGTTAATATAGTGAAAAGCTGAAGCCATTTCTTTCAAACCAAATTTTTGTGATAGTTTGGTTTGTTCGCTTGTATCCATCTCTTCTTCCTCAGCATAATGTGTTGCAATTTCTTGCAAATCCTCATTGGTAAGCTCTCCGGATCATGTTCAATAAATTTGTTGATATCTTCGTTGTCAATTTCCAGATTAAGTTTCTCACCAAATTTTAAAATCAGGTCTGAAACTTTGGCCAAAGGATCTGCTTGTTCAGATACCGAATGAATTGCCTTCGTTTCAAAATGTTTTGTTAGTTTCTTCCACATTCCATATATGCATCCTGGAATGACATTTTTCCATCCCCTATCTAAGATTTTAATACTATGAAGAACAATTTTTCCAAAATACTTTAAAGTTCGTCCCCTCTTCAAGTGGTGTAATTGTTTATGCAAACATAACTTTTAAGTAATTTGCTTTAAAAGTGGCAATTGCTCCCTGATCCATTGGCTGTAAAACACTTGTAGTGTTTGGAGGTAGATACAGAACTTTTACGTTCGCATGTAAATCAAATACATGAGGGGGATGTCCCGGTGCATTATCCAGTAATAAAAGTATTTTAAAGGGAATGTCTTGCTTTTTACAGTATTTTTTTTACTTCACCAACAAAAACATTTGTAAACCATTCTTCAAACATTAATTGTGTCATCCAAACTTTTTTCATATTTTTTAATAATTATGTAATACATATAGGTATGTACTGTATATTGTGAGGAACAATATTTTTTGAAGGGGAAAAATGTTAATAAAAATTTCGGTCATAAGTGTGAACTGTCGTAAGTCAAGGAACACCTTTATACACACTCTATATATATATATATATATATATATATATATATATATATATATACACACACATACATACATATTCTGCTTTTAAAAATCTATTTCATATTTGAAGTCCAAATTTAAACTTGGTTTATTTGATTATCTTTATGTCTTTATACAGTTTTTTTTTTAATATGATTTTTCACTGCTCTCCTAGTGCTGTTAGTGGTGAAAGATTTCTTATATGTATCAATATATTTATTCATATATCAGAATTTTTAAAATTTTCTTAAAGAGATAAATATTCTAATACCCAAATTTTTTTATTGTTTTATATATATATTCTAAAAATATCAACAACAATAATCATATTCACAGTTTAAAAAAAGTATAGGTTTTCAAGTATATAGAAATTATAATACAGCTATATAAAATAATATGAAAAGGTATTTATTTATGTTTTTACATTTTATCATTTTCCTTGTAAAAATCATATAGGGATGGTTTGCAAATTAATTTAAAGCATTCTAAATTAAATTTATAAAATTATATAACGACTGTAAAATATTTTTTTTATCAATTGCATTTTAAGTCTAAAAATTTACTTTTAATTGTTTAAACTTTAAATTGGTATTTAAGAAGTCATATACAAAAAGTATACTTATTCAAATTTCAAATTTTGTCACAAATTCTTACTCATATAATCTATAATATTTTATCAAAATTAATATCTTTCTAAAAAAATAAATCCATCTTAAACTTTAAATTGGTATTTAAGAAGTCATACACAAAAAAGTATACCTATTCAAATTTTAAATTTTTCACAAATTCTCACTCATACAATCTATAATATTTTATCAAAATTAATATCTTTCTAAAAAGTCTACTTGATATCATATTTATTTAATAAAATTAAGATAATAATTAATTTATGGATTCACAGTAATCAGAATATATAGCTAATATGTTTGCATGAAAATGTAAAATTTAATTTGTTTGCTTGTAAGCTTTCTGGATTAGATAAATTCTAATATAAACATATGAAATGAAAGCAAATAGTTTTTGTAATGATTTTTAATTACTTTGTACATAAGCCAAAAAAAAATTATGCTTTAAACATCAATCTTGATACATTTTTATTTACAGTTTCATATATAATAATTAATTTTTGTACATGAAATTTGTAACAAAAGTGTGTAAAAGATGAACAAAATTTTATCAAACAATATTTTTTCATACAACCACTCAATCATAATTTTGCAGTAAGCAGTTACTTCAGTTATCTAGTAGATGTATTAAATTGAGTAAAATACTTTTCTGATGGAATATTTGAATATACAACATTGTTCAAATAATTTTGCTGTAATTTCTGTTGTTGGGCTAGTTGTAGGTTCTGCATAGCTATCTTCTTTTCAATCTCAAATTTTTGCTTTTGCTCTTCAGTATCCAGCTGTTGAGCTTCATTTGCTTGCTTTGATAGTTGTTGATGCCATTGTGCTGTTTCATAATTCTTTTGGTCCTCTTTTCTCTAAAAATTATTGAAAACAAATTCTTTACACATATATGAAATATCTGGATACTAGGGTTTTTGACCCGGGTTTCCCCGAACCCGAAAACCCGGGTTTTTCAAAGATTTTACGAACCTGAAACCCAGGTAATTTTTAATGTAAATCCGGGGAATTAGTTATTTATCTAATACAGTAGAATACCAATTATATTCCTTAATTTGGAACCAAGACCAATTATATGATGAGTTTGGTAGTAAAATTTTAAAAAACAAAATATTTGATCTGGCAACAACCTCAATAAAACGATTATTCAACGTAAATGATAATGGGTCAAAGTCTGAACCACAAATAGCAGTTGAGGTGGGAGTTAAAGATGGAATTGAAGATGTTGCTACGAGTATTGGTGCTTGTACTAAACAAATGTCCCTATCCGATGAGCTTAGTATGTATCTGCAGGAGAATGATAATAAGGAAAATCATAAAAAATCAAAATCTGGTTCATATATCATGAGAAAAGGAATTGAGTTGTTTCAGGCAACAAAAAGCCGATCTGAAATGCTAGATAAACTTTTCAGGTCTTTAACAACAATTCGACCAACTTCGGTGGAAGCAGAATGAGTATTTTCTGTAATGGGTCTCTTTGCTAATAAACTCAGAAGCTGACTCAATGATACATTGAGTGCAATGATGGTTGTAAGGCACTTTTATAAAAAATGAGATATTTGTACCACTTTTATTTATGTTATACATATATGTATATGTTTATTAACATTAAATTTATTTATTGTTATTTTTTATATTAGAAATTCTGAAATAAATTAAATGCTTCTAATAAATTATTTATTATTTTAGTTCTTTGCTATTGACCCCCTGGAACCAACCAAGTAAACCCGGGAAAACCCGGGTTTTGAATTTAAAAAACCTGTCAAACCCGAAACCCGGGTTTTAAAAAAGTTGCTCAAATTCGAAAACCCTACTGGATACCTATCTCATGTTACTAAAGTCAAAATTGTACAGACATATACAATTCATACAACCAAGAAGAGGGAGACATTATAGTGGATGAATGGAGGAAAATGAAAATAAAATGTTGGAAGAAAATCCAGAACCTTGAAGAATGAAGGGTTATCTTGAGGCAGGCTTAGGCTGTTTATGGGACTGTAAAATCAAGGAGTGCAATAGTTGTTGTTGTTTGGCTTTTACAAAGTCAGGTTGTTGCATTAAATAGATGCTTAGATCCATCTCATACTCTCCGTAATATAAAGTTATCCCAAACCAAAAAGAAAAAAAAAATTATATTTAGCTGAACTTAGCACAATGAAAATGGCACAAAAATATGCCTTTGGGGAGGGGCACAGATAGAATCTGAGAATAATATTGTAATTTTTTAGCTACATTTCTGGCTAAAAGTTGGCTTGGTACTAAAGATTATATTATAGGAGTAGAAAGGGGCAGCTATATGTATATAAAACTTACAGTTTTAGTTAAAACATCTATGAGTGTGTGTTTATATATATATATATAAAGGTGTGTGTGTATATATATATATATATATATATATATAGAGAGAGAGAGAGAGAAAAAGAGAGATTTCATAAAGGTTGTAACTCAGCATAATATTGAAATTTAGAGGTTTCCATGACTTGAAATGTTAAAACAAATAAGTTTGAACAAATAAGAATTTTAAAGCAAATAAGTTTTCTATTGAACAAAATATCTTAAGGGGTAAAAAGAAACAAACTAAAAAAACCTAATAAATCAATACTATTGAAATCTGATGAGAAAGAAAAAAAACTTTAATTAAAAAGTAATAAAAATTTTGAAGGGATTAACATAATCATCTTATGCTAGAATTACTGTAATTTTTGGCTGAAAGTAGTGGCTTATGTATGTTTCCTAATTCAATTTTTTAATGTATGGCATATGAGAGAAATTATCTGACTTTCTACTACTTTTCAATGAACTTATGGAATTATAAAGAACATCTCATGTAAAATCATTTATAGTTCTTTTACTTCTCCTATTGAAGACTATTTTTTTAGCAGTTAAGATGATCTAAATCAATTATGACATTTAACTTTTCTGTGTTAGAATTTCAAGGAGAAGGTCATACAACATTTTTTTCCTTGTAGCATGCACTCATACTGAGTACGTTAAATCCATACACACTGCAATTTTTCTTGGGCAATTTTTCTATTTTATCTTGGGAGCACCCAGTAGGTGAACTAACATTGGTCCCTATAAGGGTATAGCACATAAGCATCTATGCCTTTGCTAGAATTGGAAACAGCCTACGTAATGAGAGCTTGAAACACTAAACATCATGCAATGTGTGCACTACAACAATGAAATAAAGAAATATTAATTATTTCAGCACAAGCATTTCTTTTGGCATACACTTTTCCATATTTTGAATTTTTAAAAACTTTTCACAACTTTATATCCTTGAGGCATAGGAAATAAGCATCTATTACTGGCAATAATTATTATAGTTCACCTAGGATTCTGTTTTGTTACCAGTTGAGCGTTTCTGGTAGTGTGGCTTTTCTCTTCCCTTTTCAGCCTTTTATTTTCATTACTGCAACATTTATATTACCGTTTTTATCCCTACAAAATTATGGTTCCACGATTCAAATCAACAGCATACCACAATCAGAAATCAGAGAATACTAAGAATACCATGTTTTTTAAGTAAAAGTATTCTAATATGGTTAAAGGAATCCATATGTAAAATGCTGACACTTCGAAATTTCAGACATGGTTAAAAATGTTTTAGTGTTATTACAAAAAAAATAATAATTCAGAACTTTGTTTTACAATCAGCCATAATTGGACTGATAAACTAATACTGAGCAAATATTTCAAATTTCTAATTGTAAAAGTTACCACATAAATTTCAATGCAAAAAAGTAGACCCTATCTCATCAAGTTTTGAATACTTTAGTAAGAAAATATGAAGAAAATAGACTGAAACTTACTTCAGATTACTAAATACACACGACAGGAAACACAAGTTACCAGTCATTGTCTCTAGCAACATCCTACCTCTGATAATTTACTGAGCTAATCTCACATGATGTATCATTGTATCCCTCTCTCCTTCTCTACATTTGATTCTCACACGATAGATTCAATTCAATGAAATAATAGTCATATAAAAGAAATAGTCAATAAATGAAAATTGATAGAATAGAAAGTTCTAGATTATATTGAGGTATAATAAAAAAAATGTTTAATTCTAAGAATGCTTCAAATATAAATAAAAGTAGTGCTATTTAACCTTAATGAATTTTAAATATAATTAATAATTTAAGAATATTTATGATTCAAATTTTATAATAGTGAAATTGTAAGTACCTTATTGTCAATAATCTGTTGCATACGCCCTTCATAATATTCATCTAATTGTTGTTTATTCATTCCTTTCCATCTATCTGTTACTACTCGATGTGGTCCAAAAGCACTTCTGGCCACTACAGGATTTTCAGTTAGTAAATCACTGTAAAAATTATTTTTGATGTCCTTCTTCTTTTCATAATCTTCATCTATTTTTTGCTGCATTTTTCTCTGTGTTGTTTCCAAGGCCTGAGAAAAGGAAATAATTTTAAATACACAAGTACAGAGAAAAAAGAGATATTTTATACATACAAGTATTTTTAACTCAACTGTCTTATTAAGAGAATATACATTTTAACATTTATCACTGAATATCAAATTTCATTTACTGTATGAATTTAGAGTGTGAATGGTATAACTGCTAATACTTTATCATTGGTATTGCTAGTATAACTGCATGCTGGACAGTGGCATAGTGAGGGGGAGAGGGGCAAGGGGATCTATCAAGCCCTGGGTGCCACTCACAGAGGGGTACCAAATGGTCCCCAAGACAAACAATATTTTCTGGAAAATTTCAGTTGGGGGTGCCAAAAAGGTATTGTGCCCCAGGCACCAGTTATGCTCATTACGCCACTGATGTTATAATACATTATGATTAAAGGAACAGATTAAATGAAAATTGCTTACAGCTTTTCATATAAAACTATGCCCCAAACCCAATTATATGAGTACTATATTTTAGATATTTTTGGAATATTTAAATGAATAAGTATTAAGTGAATTACATCACTACTATTTGAAATAAAGTATATGATCAAAATTCTAGACAATTAGATTCACTCCAATTGGCGTGGTAGCCCAGTTGGCAAACACAGCAAGCCAGAAATCTGAACATCTCTGGTTTGTTGCCAGTTGCCAACAAAGCCATCGCCTTGTTCACTAATGGTGACCAGTGCACATAAAATCTGTCGTGGCTACAATGTCCTCCAAGTTCTCAAATTACCTCTGGGGGTGCTGGATGAAGTGGTCTGGTCCAACCACTTGACCCGGTTCAAAATTTGCAGAACATCAAACTGGTGCAGCATGGACCACCCCCTGTGGTGCACCCGGGGCAATACATGTGGCGAAGAGGTCTCATGCTTCCGGCTCCACTCAGAGAAGAGCCTAGGCTCAGTTCTCCCAGCAATTAGGAAAAAAAAATATATATTCATTCCAAAAGGATGTGTGAGGAATTGCGAGTGTGGGTCCAGGAGGGGGGAGGGGAATACAGTACAGATTATCATGCAGTTACCTTTCCTCCCCATATTTTTAGTTTCTGATGAGGGAGATCAACTCCTTTAGGCACTGGTGGCTCCACAATCAGCATGAATTTATTACATATACATAATAATAGTGCTCCAAATTAAAAAAATTTTTTTTTTTTAATTGATAGTCTTAATATTTAAAGGCTTCCCCAATTCAAGGAAAGAATTCATAACAAGTAGTCATAATCTTTAAAGGCTTTTGGTGATTTCTAAGTAATCTTTTTAATAAGCTGGGTGGGATGGTAGAACTTTTTTGGAGGTGTGTTGTCATATATGTACACACACACACATATAGTGCATTTAATTCATAATCAAACATTACAAATTACATATTATGGAGCATGGTTATAACTACATTTAGTGATTTGATGGACCAGGAAATCAACTAAAGCTTTTTGTGTTTACATGCATTTCACAACTCTTTACAGCAATTTCAACTCGCTGAAAATATGTTCTTAGTTAAACTGTTGCAGTAAGTTATCCTTGGCTATTTGCAACATATAAGGATCAACTGCCCTCATTGCTCATTTTTGTACATCTATTATCAGTAATGTAGATGATTAGTCACTAGTGAAAGATAATATATTATCAAATTCTGCTTTACTCTAAAAATATGATTTTGCCCTTTTAAGTTATAATGCAATCAATTTAAGTTAGACTTAAAATTTATGCATTGTTTCACAGTAACTGTTACAGTCTGAAAACTTGAGAATTATAACAATGAATATTTTCTAATACTTCAGATTCCCCAAACTTTAGAATGTATACATCAGTTTTACTTATAGTTTCAGTATGCTGATAGAATTTTTCAATCCTTTCTTTTCATTACTTAGAAATCACTTAAAGCCTCTAAAGATTATGAGTACTTGCTATGAATTCTTTCCTTGAATTTGGGAAGCCTTCAAATATTATGAAACTTATACAGGAATATTTGTTACTCATTGTATTTAGTTTTATTGATACAATACAAAATGCTGGCAAAAAAGATCTAATTTTCACCGTTAATTGTAATCATAAATTCCTAAACTAATCTGTTACTTTTCATAAGTGTTTTGGATAGCCATGGAGCTTTTATGATTTATAGTAAGCTCTTTTCCATTACTTAGATAGTTTTTCAAATGAACTATTTATATTTTACCAAAATTTCAGAATATATATATATATATATATACACAGAGAGAGAGAGAGAATGAATTATTATTTTGTAAACAGCCTTGAGAACAATTTGTATTTTGACAGTAGATTAAATATTTCTACATGATCTATATCACTTCTATTCTCTTCATCAAAGATAAAATACACTGTAAATGTATTGTGGTTTTTGTACATAGATAAAATGTAATTTTCTACATTAAGTTGGTCACATGTATTTTGTGATTGTTTTAATTGTCTATTGAGAACAATAGATACATCCATGGGAAAATTGTCAGTATTGATGGAATATTTAAATATTATGAAAAGGAATTCTTAAGAACTATTATGTCTTTACCTTGTATTTTTCATATAGTTAGAGTATATCATAGGGTGAATTTTATCAGTTATGTTATATAAATAGATAAGAGACTGGGTAAGCTTTAAAATAGTACACTAAATGGATTTTAGAGTAAATTAAAGGTTTTTTTTGCATTGCTTTTGTTGTTTTTCCTAGCTTATGGTATTATTTATTTACTATACCATTTTGATTGTAACTTAGCAATGATTTTTTACATTGTAAGTAATATTGAATATGCTCAAGAGATAAGAATGAAATAATACATAAACGAAGCAAAGATTATTGTTTGAAATTAAATATACATAAATTTAGAAGAGAGTATTGTCTGAAATTAAATAGAGTTTATGATGCTGCATTTTTTTTTTCTGGATCTCCTGTATAAAGCTAAAGTGTGAAATTGTATTAGACTTCTTTTGTATAATAGAAAACATTTTACCAGGTATTTATTTGAGTTACATAGGTTTTTAGCTGCTGCTTTATTGTTATCTCGTTCTGCTCGGGCTATTTGCAATGCTTTATAATCTTGCTTTAGTGCCATGGATTCCCAATCATGTGCTTCTTTGTTTTCTGTGTAATTCTGCATTCTTTTTTCTTGCATTTGTTGTAAAAGGAGATCTTTAACCTGTTCCTTTTGCTTCTTTGTTCTGTCTTTGAAATGTAGATCTTCACCATCTAGTCTTGAAATGATGATAACATGAATTTATTAAATGTAAGTGATTCTTGAATAGTTTATAAAATAAATAATATGACACCTTTTTAGAAAATATGCATGCCATATAATTTTAATTTAAAAAAATCTAAATAGTTATCATAAAAGAGGTAAAATGGTTGAGTACTTTCATAAGATACCATTTTAAAAATAAATTTCAATTCAATATGGGAATAAAAATGTTAACTAAAATTAATTAATTTTGTTGCAAATAGTTAATGGTCCATAGTGATAGATATAATTATGGTAACATATGGTAACATAAAAGTGCTCGATTATTTTTAAATGGTTCATTCTCATTTTTTTTGTCAAAGAACATGATGAAACACCATTTTGTAGTATTTTGTTTAAAAAATCCTTTTTCCAAAAAATTAATTTTGATTAATTTACCATGATTTCAGGTCAAAAAGTTCCTAGTGATAAGACTTTAAATTAAATTTCGGTTTCTGAAATCTATACAATGGTATGGCATTACAGCAGAAATTCACAAAGATCTGAACTCTCAGTTAGGCAGCCTCTGCTGCAATCTCACACATTGGGAGTGAATTCAAAACATCCTGTCCCTCTCTATTAGTGGTTGATATTCTAAACCAATGACATTCACATCTGGTCCATAGTGATAGGTGAAAAGTTCTGCCTACCTAATATCACTCAATAGAACATGCACAGAAAGTGATAATTTGTTTAGTTTAACATACTCAGTTATTTTAGCAGAATTTACAGGTTTTTTTTAACTGTTTCAAAATATGGGTAGATTCAGAATTAACTGAACAAGAACATAATCAGCATTTCTGCTGAATTTAAATTCTTTTCAGTCTTTTATCTTCAGTGTTTATAGTGGTGCAGCTTATTTTCCTAACAATTACTATTATTTGAAAGAGTTGAAAACATATTCAAGTTAAATGTTTATTTTATTTAAAATCATATTAAAATAAGATTACTTTTGAATGCTAGACACTGGACATGGATCTGTATCTGATATTCTTGGTGGACGTTCTTTTTTCAATAAATTACGATCATATAAATCATAATCTCTTCTATACTCTGGTCGTTGTACAGACAAACGAAATATATCAATTTTTTTATTCAGCTCTCGTATTTCTTCCTTCTGTTTCTGTTCTAATAATTCAGCTAAATTAGCCTGTCTTCGTAATTCATCAGCTGTAATTATAAAAAAAATTTTTATTAAAAAGTTTAGCAAAAAGAAAAAACAAATATTTTGGTTTATAAAATAAATAAGAATTGATTAAGAAATGTTGTTGGAGATAAATAAAATTTCTTGAATAATACCAAGTTTGTGGCTTATTGTTTATAGATTTTCAAAATAACAAGGTAATAGATGAGAGATGAATGCTACAAAAAGAAAAATGTTGAAAACTAAGCAAGATTTCAAAGCATGACCCATCAGAGTATTTTTATACTGCAGAAGTTACTGGAAGAATAGAACCAGAACTATTTTGATCAAATGTTTCATGCACTGAATGAAAAAAAAAAAAAAACCCTGATAAATCAAACATAACTGAGAAAACTGTGAGTCAATTAAGTGAAGAATTATTTTTAGAAGTTGTGATCTTTAAAAGAAAATCAAAAATCTATCTTGAAGATCACAACATCCAGAAATATTCTTCATTTAATGATACTGTCAACACTTTAGATAGATGATGACATATTACCATTTAAGCATTTTTCTAATAATCTTCATTTGACTTTCTTTCATATGTAAACTTTCAGATATAAGTCTGTATATATATATATATATATATATATATATATATATATATATATATATAATATAATTTGAATAAAATATGATAAATTTAATTATGTATGAAAATTATAACACGTATAATAAACAATTTAGTGGACTTTAATATATATATTTGCATAGTAAGGTACTGATTGAAGCACTTCCCTATAAAAGACAAAATATAAAAAAAGTTGAAACTGGAAACCAACACATGAATGCCAACCAAATGAAGATACCAGAGAAAAAGTGTTTAATGAAAATGTCCCTTCGTCAACAGAGCCATCAGAATCATTCAACAAAGGACTGTTTCAGAAAGTTATTACTTTCCAGATAGACTAACTGGGAATTGGACAATCCTTCAAATCTATGGAGGAAAAAAAAACAACCCTCTATCACACAGTTTATTATACTTGTTATAATTTTCATACATAATTAAATTTATCATATTTTATTCAAATTATTATATAAATATACACACAGTTCTTTTTTTCTAAAAAAAATAGGTGGGTATACTGTGTTTTCTCAAATAAAGGTGCATATTTATAGTACTGTCAGGGCCAGCGCTAGGGGCGGGCAAGCCGGGCCCCTGCCCGGGATGGCAAACTTAGGAGGTGGCAAATAGGCTGTAAAATTAACTAGTTTATGAAGAAAATGATTAAACCAAGATTTGTTTGAATACTTATGAAAAATTAATAGGTGGAATTTTAATAAAATTTGCTTTTAATATGTTTTACGAACTTTTAAGTATAGGTACCCACTCACTTCAAAAATCCTCAAGCATGAGAACGACATAAGAAGGTTAAGGTATGTAGTTTTTAAATAAAAACACGTTTTGAAAGATGAGTAGATTTTCGTGTATTAAAGACCAAATCCAAAACCAAACCAAAAATACAGAGCGTTATAGATAAAATATCAAAATATTTTAAGGAAACCGCTCACAAGCATAATAAACTCCCGCTTAAAAATGCATAAAATAAAAAAATGACCCTTTTTATTATAATTTAAATAAATGGACACACATACAAAGTGCTGTAAAAGAATTTTGTACCGTGTGTTTTAATTTGTTGGAACATGTATGGGGTCGCAAAAAACCACTCATGACAAGCTGTGACACGATTTTTACGCTACTATTATAAAAGGAAAAGAGGCAATTCAATTGTTTTATTTATGCAATAATTGCCTTACAGGTTGGTTACTAGTTAAGTAGAGTGCGTTACATACAATTATTTTTTCCCATGAGTTTTTGAAAATTGTGTCATAAAGTGTGTTGTAAAAGTAAGGTGAGTAGGTAATAATTAAAAAATAGGCAGTTTTTCTAAACAAATATTTTTATAGCTTCTACAGGATGTTTTTAGAAAAACGTTCAAATCCGTCAATTTTTTGGTCACTTTGGTGTTTCATGCAGTAGGATACACCTCCTATGAGGGGCAATTTTTTCCCCTCTTATTTAGATAAGGAATATGGGCCGAGTGGCACCTTGTTTTTAAGGGGTCTTAATTCTTACTACGGTCGATTTTTTAAAAAAAATCGTTGAATAGTTTTTGATATATATTTAATTTAAAATTTGCCATGAGCCATCTAAAAGTTATTTTTTTAAACATGTTATCTTTAAATTTTGACTTTTTGCTCAGACACGTCCATTTTGTTTTGAAGGAAGTTACTTTTCTTTTTCTTTTGTTTTTTTATATTTATCAACCCATATGAAGGGTAATTTTTACCCCTATTATTTGAATAAAGAAAGTGAGTCAAGTGGCACCTCGTTTTGAAAGGTTTATAATTCTTCTTACAATGACGTATTTTTTTAAAAATAATATGAGCCAAATAAAAATTATTTTGTTGAGCATGTTACCTAACAGAAATAAACAAAAGTGCCTTTTTTAAAAATAAAATCGATGAGTCCAAGCAAAAAGTAGTTGTTCAGAAAAATATTTTTTATATGGTAACTTTGACAGTAAATATTCTAAATCAAATTAAACGATTTTCAAAAAAAAAAAAGTAATACATATATATGTAATACATAAGAAGAATCAAAAGGTAAGTAAGAACAGACAAGGTAATGCTCAACTCATGTTCGCAATAAATAAAAAATGTCAGGGGTAAAAATTAACCCTCGTATGGGAGCATATTTCCAAAAACATTCGAAAAATCTTTTGTTTTTTCGTACCCTTATTTACTTATTTCAACAAAAGCCAACAAAATCTTGCCTTATTCAAGGCAAGATTTTGTTGGCTTTATTTAGGATAAATTGTTAAAAAAAAACACTTTCTAGTCCATGGGTGAGGTTTCGGTTTTAATCAAACCTTGAATCTCTGAAGGTTTGATTAAAACCGAAATGTCAGCAATGGAATAAAAAGTGTTTTTTTTAACAATTTACCCTAAACAAAGCGAACAAAATCTTGCCTTGAAACATTTGAAAAATATTCAAAAATGCCTCTGTTTCGTTTAAAAAAAAAACACAATTATTTTTTATTGAAACATTTTCTTAATTGTTTTTAGAATGTCTGATGGACGTAAAAGATTATCGGGTGCTCAGTACAAAAGAAAAAGGGTCGAAAAGCAAGTTCAAATTCAAAAACAGGCTGGAAGTCTGTTAAGTTACCTACAAGGCATGAAAAGCAACGATGACAACACAGAGATATTAGAAGCTGATTAAAATCTGAATTATGAAGCCATTACCAATCAAGCTACCGATATTGCTCAAGTGGAGCCAATTCCAGGGACATCCAAAGAACCTACTCCAGGGACATCCACTGAACCTACTCCAGGGAAATCCAAAGAAGAGACATTTGCTACGATAATAAATTCAGATCCGGGTTCCTGGCCAACTAGCTTATCAGAAGCCGAAATATATTTTTTGGTAAAAGAAGAACCTCAACCATTAAAGGAATACAGTTTTCAGTATAATGATACCGGTCGAAGATTTAGCGCTGTTCATTACTTGAGAAACATGAAAAATGGTGGAAAAGTCAATAACTGTGTTTATTGCTTTTGCTGCAAACTTTTTGGTTCTATTTTAAGTTCTCTTTCTACTGAAGGTTTTAAAGATTGGAAGCACCTCGCTGAGACTTTAAAACAACATGAAACCCCTAAAAACCATATCCAAAGTCAAAAATCTTGGATTGAATTTAGTCAAAGAATACAGTGCTCTAAAACAATTGACAGTCACTCACAGACTCATTACAGCACAGATAAATTATTGGTATGAGGTCCTTCTACGAATTTTTTCAACAATAAAAATGCTTGCTCAAAATTGTTTAGCCCTCCGAGGTACAAGTGATAAACTTTACGATTTCGGTAATGGTAATTTTTTACAAATTATTCAATTACTTGCTCAGTTTGATCCAGTAATGGATGAGCATATCCGCAGAGTGCTCAAAAAAGAGGAAGTTAAAGTCCACTATCTCGGAAAAGATATTCAAAATGAAATAATTATTCTTTTAAGTGAAAATATAACATCTCACATTATTAGCGAGATTAAAAAAGCTAAATATTATTCAATAATTCTAGATTGTACTCCTGATGTCAGCAAGGTCGAGTAAATGGCAGTCTTAGTAAGGTATGTATTCATTGACAAATCCAATCCCAATGAGGTTTTCATTAAAATTAATGAAAGCTTTTTAGGCTTTCTTCCGGTTGAAAGATCGACGGGCTCTGAACTCTCCACTCTAATACTTAAAAGAATTGAAACATAGGGATTGAATTTGCAGGATACGAGGGGACAGGCTTACGATAATGGGGCCAACATGAGAGGCGATAAATCGGGAGTACAATCTAGAATAAAAACGTTAAATCCACGAGCATTTTACCTCCCATGTAGTAGCCACTCATTAAACTTGGTCATTAATGACATGGCAAAGGCATCCTCCAAAGCCACCAATTTTTTTAATATGGTCCAAAAAGTATATTTTTTTCCTCATCAACTTTTCGATAGACCATGTTCAGGGACTAACTTTGAAACCCCTAAGTGATACTCGTTGGGAAAGCCAAATAGATGCATTAAAAACACTCAGTGGTATCAACAGTGGTATCAATTAGGAGGCATATACGATGCTTTATTTGCTGTTTGTAATAATTCGGAGATTGACAACTCTATAAGAGTTGAGGCTTCTGGACTATTAAGTTGTGTTAAACAATTTAAGTTCTTATGCTCCATTGTAATTTGGTACAAAATCTTAAATTGTATCAATCCAATAACTAAGCTCTTGCAGACAAAAGACTAACCATCTGCTATGGAACTCTTGAAAAGATTTTTTCAAGGATCTTAGATCGGACACGGCCTTTGATGAAAGGCTTTGCGATGCTCGAGAACTCGCTGATGAAGACATACCAGCTAATTTTGAGCTTAGCCAGACACGTCATAGAGTTTGAAGAAGGAATGTTAATTTTGACTATGAGGCACGAGATGATCCGATAGAAGATCCTACTTTGAAATATAAGGCAGAGTTTTTTTTTTTTTTTCACATTAGACCAAGCTATCAATGCACTTGAATCCAGGTTTGATTTGATCAATACCCACACCAACTATTTCCAGTTTTTATACAATACTTATGATTTAAAAGATACCCCTCAAAACGACTTACTAAAATATTGTAAAAATCTAGAAATAGTGTTAACTGATGGGAATTCATTAGATATAAACGTGCTGGACCTTGCAGACGAGATAGTATCGGTTTTGGCCTTACTAAATAAAAAAGAAAGCCCAATCGAGATTTTAAAATTCATTTCAAAGCTGGATTTTGCTCCAAATTTCGGTATAGTTTTAAGAATCTTGCTTACTCTCCCAATAAGTGTAGCAAGTGGAGAAAGAAGTTTCTCCAAATTAAAGTTAATTAAAATTTTTTTACGCTCTACTACTACCGAGGATCGGCTAAATGGCTTGACAACATTAGCCATTGGACATGAGCTAGCTGAAGAAATTGATGTCAAAAAAATTATCAAAAAATTCTCAGAATTAAAAGTGAGAAAAAAACACTTTTAAGTTTAACTTTTTTTTTAAATAACTAGGTTTTTATTTTTAGTAGTTCTATAATTTGTTTTACTATCTTTTTAATATATGCATTTTATAATTATATACTAGATTTGTGTCTTTTCATTTTTTCTGTGCAACCTTAATTTCAATTTAGTGCCAAAATCATAAATCAAGAAATTTGTATTTTTGGCAAATCAAAACTTCAACATTTTTAATACCAATTTTTTTTTTTTGCTCATGTTTTATTTTACTACTAAGCATGGGAAAGGTTTAGGTTATGTCTTTTAATTTTTGTTATAAAGGGGCGGCATTTTACCTTTTTGCCCGGGGCAGTGAAACTGCTAGCGCCGGCCCTGGTACTATGTTTTCACACGTCACGTCACAGGGGAACAAGAAACTCGCAATTTAAAAAAAAAACTTTTTGTTATATGTTAACTACTGATTTGTGAGTTTCTTAAAATTTTGGTTAAGTTAAACCAAAATAATACTTTAAAAAAGGTGAGGATACACTGTTTCCCCGCGTACCCCCAGAAAAAAAGCCCTGTATATACATATATATTTGTGTGTGTGTAAATGTTTAGGGAGAAAAAGTTCAGATATGAAAAAAACAGAAACTATACTATTAGTAGCAATATATTAGGAAAATTCAAATAGGGTGAAGTGTGGTAAGAGAGAACACAAAATCATATAGTTCCACTTTGAATCTAAATAAGTTTTTAACAAGTTTTTGCATTTGTAAGAAAATTTGCATACATACTTTTGGTTATGTTCTAAATTTATAGTTTTATTTTTTAAAAAAATCTATTCACAATATTTTATGCTGTAGATATTTAAAATTTTTGCGTTTTGTTATCTCACTTGCCCTTGCACTTGGGGCAAGTGAAAACACGGGTCCCAATAAAATCATAGTTGCTTATAGCAAATTATGTGGGGCAAGGGAAAGAATAGATTTTCATGCTGAACAAAAGGCTATTTATTTTTTATTTTTTACATTCTTTCATTGTGGAGGTATTTGTTGCTTAAGTTAGCAGTGTCAGCAACGTCCAAATATTAACAAAATAAGTATATTTGTATATATTTGATTAGAGTAACAAATATATGTTAAAAGTTCAAAACAAAAAATTCTTTTTCTCTAGCCTATTAGTTCAATTTACTATTTATTTATGTCTTCTATCTTACTTAAATGTTACTTTAGTTAACTGAATATTGTAACAAATGAAAACTTCTATTAAAAGTTCAAAACAAAACAAAATCTTTCTCACTAGCTTACTACTTAAATTTGCTGTTTATTTACATGTTCTATATTACAAAAGTTTTTCAAACTTAAAATAAAAAAACTAGTTTCAGTTGCATAATTTACTATTTTTGAATGTTAAGGAATTAAAAACAATAATCAGCTATTAAAAGAAACATGGCAAAAAGTTGTTGAAGTTTCTCCAGCTAGAAAACATATGTTTGGAAGAAAAAACTATTTATATGACTGTTATAAAACTAAGGTAGGTTTTTTCAATACATGGTGTGAGTAACTGCTGTTCTCACCTGCCCCAAGACAAAATTTTTATAGGGTAAGTGAAAACTGTGCAGTACATAAGTAATATTACAAAAAAAATGATTTTTATATATTTTATCTGTATTCTTCATTTCTTAATGAATGAGTGGGTATTTTCAAAATAACTCTATGTGTTGTGGTTAATTAGTATGATTTTTTTTTTTTTTTTTTTGCTAGTACTTGAACTTGGGTACCTTAGTTAAAATGCAAGGGTTTGATAGGTATAAAAATTTTCTGTTTTAAAATTTTTTTCTGCAAATAAAAACTAAACATAACAGTAGAGCAAGAACTTTCCTACAAAGTACACTTGACATTTTTTAATAAAAAGTTATACTTTTTAGGGTTTTAAGCCTACGTTCTTACTTACTCTACTTCACCCTATTAATAAATTATGTAACTGAGAATCAAATAATGCAGCAATGCAAATCTAAATGTGAAAATGTTACAATAAAAAAATAACTCACCAAAATAGTTTTCAAATTCAGATTCTCTATTTTTGGATAAAATGTTTTCATGCATCTGATGATTTAGAGCCTCAACATCTATCTGTTTAAATAAGATAAGACATTATTCAAAGCTTAAAATACAAAATTCAGTGAATTTTTAATGAGAAAAGATTATTTAACCTCCTCCCTCCCTTTCTGAAGCAGTAGAGATAATGAGTTATCTCTGTGTAAAAAAAAATCATAAATAAAAGCTAAATTAAAAATTTTAAAAAATGTAGCACAAATTACTAGCTATCGAATTTGACGACCTATGACAAATGGGTGACATTGATCATTGGAATTTTGGTTTTATTGTAACATAACAAATGTATAACAATATATCGAAATGCTTCCCCACATGGGGATTCCAACAGGGGGGTTATATGACCCCTTTTTGCAAGGGCGGGGAGCGAATTGAGAGGACAAAACTTCTCTTTACTGGCATCGCAGTGCCCCCTTGATACAATTTTCTATACTAATATTTCAAACATCTAAGAATAATTTAGCCAAAATATTAATAGGCTGTTTAGTCTTCAAAGGACACAAACACTCATACAGGTTTTCTGTCTCCTTCATATAAATTTAACATTTCTGAAGGAACACTAACAGCTTACTGGTTTTATAAAGACTCAACATTTCTAATGAAGAATTTCTTAAACTTAAGATGAAAAGTTTAAAAAAATAACAGTTAAAAAAACTTTTTATATAAAAAGCTTTTATATATATATATATTATATATATATATATATATATATATATATATATATATATATATATATATATATATAATTTTTTAAGAGTGCACAAATTAGATTTCAAAGAGAAATAAGAAACCTTTGCTTAATTACTATGATCAAGTTAGAAAATCATTTATTATGGGATTCAAAAGTGATATTAGGAGAGTAGAGTATTTACGTAAATGCATGCTCTTTAATACATAATAATGCTTAAGTTCTATTTGACAATCCCATCAAAAAAATATTAGCAAAAATTATTTAAACACAGTATTATTGTTATTATTACTTTTTGGCTACCTCAAATTGAATTTCATTAGGTTTTGGCAGCAGAATATAGCATTCTTGAGCATATGTTTATAAGAAAACAAACTTTCATTCTTTCTGTTTCTAATTTTGCAATCTATCCTCTAGAAACTCAGCACTTTTCCTTCATGCATTGCAATGCAAAGATTCCATATTTCATCAGATGTTGTACTGTACAGTATAAATATTTGCATTATGAGTTGGCATATTGAAGATGTTGACATAATAATCATGAACTGGTGTCACTACTGTTATCTGTCTTTTGCATTATAAATGGATATATTAAAGAGAAGTAATTCTACAAACATAGTTTTTTACACTTTTAGTGGTTACAATAAGTTATTTGGAATGGTAAAAATTAGCAAATAACTAGGGCTGTATGTGAAGCAGCATTCATATTTTGTTATCACTTCCATGTATAACTCAGCATATCAAAAAATGTTTATGACAAATTTTAAAGAAATATAAAGTCTAAGAATTTATGTTTAGTCTTTTTTTACAGAATTTTTTCCTCTCGAGTATAATACAAATATACTGTATGGTTAGTACTGAACAATTTTCTATCAACCCACAGTAATGAATCATTTTAAATACCAATTTGAATTTTTGCATTTATTTATTCATTTATGTATTCGGTAATACATACGCCAATCATTCTTTCCTTTGGATTGAAGATTCTTTGTTTCCGTAGTTCTTCAGCTATCCTTCGACGATTAATGCTCTGTGCCAGCTTTTCATCCAGTGGTAAATTTAGAGCCATTTTTTAAAATTTAGAAATTAAAATTCATTAATCCGAAAGAAAATGTTATTTAGTAAACATTAAGATCTTAACAATCTGCAAGAGTATATCTTAATTCTGGTAAATCCAATCTTCGGGGAGTAGTAGATCTGAATCATATATTATAAATGCAATCATAAAGTAAATAATTGTTACATTTTAAGACACTACAATTTAAGATTTATGTGTGAAGAAATTATGAAATTTACAAAATATCAGTTTTCCGATTAACTTAATTTCAATATCTATTTTCAGTAGCCAGTTTAAGAACTCCGTGTACTGTCATATCCACTTGTCCGAGGCGACGCGCTGGTTACTATGGTGACATTTAAGAGGTTAGCGGTAACACATCCTGATGAAGGGATATTTATAAATACATATATGTATATAAGTATATATATATAGAATATTCACTGAAAATTAAGGTTTTTTTGACGAGTTTTAACTGCATCAGTTTTTTTAACGACATATTTCTAAATGCTTCTTCTGAAACTTTTCCATTCAAGTATACTTTATATTCTTTCACACTAATGAAATGCAATTCTTTGTTATTCTTTTTACATAACTATAGTACTTAAATGAATTTTCCCCCTTTTCTATAAAGTTTAAAAATATGTTATTCCTCACAGTCTTATTTACGGTTTAAATACTTAATGACACATAACCGCGAAGATGCAGCAGATTTCTTGAGCGATTTAAATCAACATCAACAGCGGCTGCTTATGTAGGATGTGGCTATAATCTTAAATAATCCCTTTAAATTTGTTATATATTAGGTTTTAAGTTGTACAATATGATTCTTAAGAATTTGTTGTTAATTTTTCTCGTATTCTTTCCAATCACAGTTCTATATTCTTCAAATGGTAAGTGTATTTATTTTGGAAATATCAGTTGATTGAATTTGGAGAGAATTTGGGAAATTGTTATTGGACCAGGTGTAACGTAATGACGTGGCCCGGTCGTTTCTGTAATATCGACAGCAAAACTTTCTAAGTTTTAGTTTTGCAAGAAATAATTCATCACTGACTGGTAATAGTAATCAAACAGTTGGATAATTTTTTCTGAATAATTTTTAGGAATGAAAATAATCGTACGTATATTATGAACCCATAAACCGACTATTAGTGATAAGACATATAACGTATAAAACATACATATAAAAGTTTGTAGAGGGATGTTCTGAAACTGAATGAAAGGAATTTCAGCCATTCGATAATTTAGTGTGCTTATTGTTTTAATAAGCTGCCATACCGTAGAGGGGTATGAAGAATTTGCGTTTATTTGAAATTAGCTTGTAAAAGTAATCTTTTTAAGTGGAGCAAATCTTTGAGTTGTTTAAAGTCCTTTATTTGAACTTATGAAATAAGTTACGTTATTTTTAATCATACGAATTATTAAATTGGACCAACTGCCAGGCAAACTTTGTTGATTTCTTGTATGTAATTTTAATGTGATTTTCTTTCCTTTGTAATTTTTAATGATGAATTTGTTAAAGATTTTTTTGTGTTTAGTCTTTTATTTAATCAATTATTCAGGGTTATTGATAAATAGGTTGGACAAGAGTTTTAGCTAATTCATTTCAGTGACCTGACAAGTTTTATAATACTTGAATATTTGTATGATCTGGACCATACTTATAAATTACTTATGGAATTGAGACAAAATCAAAACAAGATTAATTTTAGTAAATGAAGCATATTTAGAGTCTACTAACAAAATTGATGCCTTTTATCAATTTTATGTATTTATTTTTTTCTGTAATAGTAAGGTACAGATTAACTGACTTGCATGAACTGTCTTGCAGAATTAATTTTATTTTTTTACATATTTCATTCTTGATGAACATTTTTTTCCTCTTGTGTGAACTGCTTGAAATTTAAATGGATCTGTTGTGCATTTAGAAATTGACGATTGAATTGCCTTAAGAAGCTCTCCATATTCTCTTGATTAAGGCATTTTTCTGTTCAGTATTTACTCTCATTAAATTATTGGTATCTAATACTGATTTTGGACCTAGTAGCTGTTAAGAGTGTTTTAATGACTGAGGACCTATTTTGTCAGGATTTAATAATTGTTATAATTTATTCATAATAGAGTGCGTTCTAGTTTGGAAACAGTATTTATATATTTGTATCATTATGGTGCTAACAACCATTAATAATTTAAGTCAAATGTTCTGTAGAATAACTAGGGGTTAATATTACCAATAACTAGTTATGATAATGGTATGAGAGGGATATCTGTCATTCATTGTATTATTGTACCAATAGATTACAGGTAAGTCATTTTAAATTGTTAAAATTAAGTTCCTAGAATTAAAATAATCTGTCATTATGTATTTTATTTTAAAATATAGCTAAAATAATACTGAAATTCTAATTTTTAGAAATAATTAAATTTATAACTTTAATAATATAGGGTATAAATTAAGAGACAAATTATTTAAGTATATTTTCTTTTACTTATCACCTTATGCTATTTAATTACATTATCTTAGTAAATTGATATTTATATAGTTTTTATATTTAATAAACTTCTAATTTCTGAATTCACAAAATATAATTTCATATTATTCAATTAAAGATGGTTTATATCTCTAAGAGCAGAAATAGGTTGTATTTTGTCGTAAATACAAAATGCTAATGTTAAATTATGTGTTTTATTGCTTTTATTTTGTAGAATTTAAATCTTTAAAATAAGAGTGTATTGAAAGCTAAAGAGTAGTATTTTAATAAACTTTCTGTTTTTTGCATAATTTTGGGTTAATATGAAGAACATGTTACAGTTTCCTACAAAGTTTTTTTTTGTGCCAAAGGTTTGGTACATTGGAGTTTATTTTCTGGCGTTGCTGGAAAGATCACTGTTAATTTTCACCCCATGGTTTTTCATTTTGTAATGCCATATTGGTGCCATTTTGCCATTCATTAGCAATATATCATATTCTTCATATTAACCTAATTTTGTCTTGAAAAATCAGATTCATCTTTTAATGTTTTAAGCTTTATTGTATAGTTCATTTCAACAAAAGCACAGAGTTCAATATAAAATTTTATATCGCTCTCTGTGAAAAGTTTCAACTTTGTAACTAATCTTTATGTAATTTACTTATTTAATCCCCTTGTTAAATTCACATCTAGCAGCTGAGAATATTTTTATAAATTTTGAGATTTGTGAAAGTTTTTGTTAAAAATTTGATTATTTTAAATATTACTTTAATGAGCAGAATTTTGTCAAAAGTAGGTTTAACTAATTTTTTTTTAAATTCATATTGTATTCTAGGTTTTGCTTATGCTGAAATTGACCTCCCAGATGATGAAGAAGACTCTGAAGCAGATATAGAAGATTTACAAACAGATCCAGACAATGCTGTTGTTGGCAAAGTATGACATACAGTACTTTGAGGTTAATCCTTATGAAGTGTATTATGTTTGTGTCATTTCAGTTTTTGATAATGATTGTATTTAGAAAGGTCAGTGGGAAACCCTTTATTGTAAAGGGTATTTTAAATATAAAATTAGTACATCAAGTAATGGAACAATAATCAAAGGATTGTATTTGGTCTAAAAGAATGTTGTCAGTGAGCTTTGGAGTTTACTTAATCACCTTTAACCTGCCACGTCACTTATTATTCATGGTTTTTGAAGAATTCAAGCAAATTTTACTGTTGCTGCAAAAAGAATATTTATTTTAGACTAATTTACACTCTTCAATCAATTTAAGTTTGGTAATTAAAGAATTAAAATGATTTTTCTTTATTTTGAGAAGTAACTTTTCTGAGCTGAGCTAAGAGTATTTTTGATATAATTTTGATTTGTTGTCTATCAAAAATACTTGAACATTTTCCTATCATTTTCCTTGACTTAAAACATATTTACTCACTACATTTTTCCAATTAATGAAGAGTTAGCTGTTACAAAAGGTTCCTTTCTCGGCTGACATAGAAAGCAAAGAAATTTGAAATGAACCCACTTTCATCTGAACTTTATGGTTATGAACTGTAAGATATAATTTAGAATTTATGTGGTTTTTGTTAGCCTCCATTCTAATTTTTATAATATTTGGTTGTAATTTCTCACCAAAACTAGTATATACTTAAATTTCTGTTTCTGTTTTACAGATAATCAATAGACGGCAATGTTTCATTGGCAATTCTGTAAAATTACAAATTAAAAAAAAATTTGCTAAATGATAATTCATAACTACAGTCTTACCAGTACTTAAAATTTGGTAAACCCATGCCTGATTTAAAGTAAGGTGCATAGAATCATTAAATATCCTTAAGAAGTGCTTATGTGGTGACTTTTTAAAGGCTGTTAAAATTTTATCTTTTTGTTTGTTTGGGAAAGGCTTATGTTTCAGCTCAATATTTAAAATATCTTTTTATTTTTGTGAACCGATCACAAAATTTTTAACATTTATTTCATCGTATATGTTGTCTGGATTAAACATGCATCAAACAAGGTGTTTACAACAGATTTTAAAAAAACTCAACAAAGTTTTGAACTTTAAAAAAAGGCTTATAGATTTAAAAATTGGTTATGAAAGAAATCTGGATTGCACCTGAAGAGTATGAATTTTCCTCAGTATGTTATATTAAATCTAACTTTTTAATTTTTCCATTTTTTTTTATAAGGCCAGCAATTTTAGATTGAGGAAGATATGTGGGCTGTGTTTATATTTGTGTAATTTTTTATTAAAAGCTAGAAATTTCAATAATGGACCCAATATTTAAGTATCGGATATGCTTAGAGTTTTGGTCTATTGATAATACTTTTGGATATTTGAGTTAAAAATTTAAGATTTAATGCTCTATTATTAGGAAGAATCTATACTGTTGATACTACAATCTAAAACTGACAAAAATTCTATATATCATGTAGTTATGAACTTTATTTTTAAATGAATGTTGAATAATTATGGTTGAATTGCCATTTTTGCATTTTATGTATGCAGCATGTTGGAAGAAAGCTGAGAATCAGGTGTAATCATGGACAGTTACAGAATACTATAAATAATTATAGGAATTTCTTTTAAGTTAACGGTAATTCTGGTGGTAGATTATATAGTGTCAAAGATTATTAGCTGAAAATTACAAATGCTTCTGATTTGCTATTGATGGATTTGAAAGAAGATTGATTATTTGATAAGTAGAGAGGATAATCACAAAGTTTTGATAAATGCATGTGTTCATGCAAATGTTACAGAAATCTTTATAGTGTATTGTTTTTATTTGAAAGGGCTGTGTATGAATAGAAAAATTATATACCTTTAAAATATTTTAATTTTTTTTCTCAGGATGATTTAATAGATGAAGATGAATCAGATGACAAACCTTTAAAAGCTTCCTCTGATGCAGATACAACCTTTATTTTCACTCAACCTGCTGGACTAGGACTTGGTAAGTTTCAAAATTCATGCTGTAGGGAATTAATTTTTTTATAAGATTTTTGTTTTTTAGTGTGGTATGTCATTATCCAAGTATATTACACAGTTTGGAGTTAAATTAGGGATGAGCTTTTTCTTTAACCACCTTTGAAAATTCTCAAAATTCATTTGCCCATGGTAGTTTCCTGTTGTAGGACTGGCTTTATACACATGGCACACATTTGATCCTCCAGTGTGAACTACTATAATTCAATTTCTCGAGTTTATGGCGATCTTAGCTGCTTTTTCGCCATTTATTTGCCAACATTTTTGCGTTGTCATATAAGAATCAACCCATGTATTATCTGAATATATAACATTTCGGCCTGCATGTCAGTATTTTTCCATTTTTCTCAAAAAATTGCAGTGCCGTGACACAATATCGGGTTTCTCCATTAAAACATGACAAAGATTACTGCATTTTTTCTAGCGGAATCCAATGTCATGAACCACTCTGTATAAGGCTTCTCCTTTCTAAGGAAAGAATATTTTTTCTTTAATAATTGGGAGGAGCTTGGAAACAGTCGGCACAATTTTCTTTTGAATGTAGAATTCATTTATTGTGTTCTGTATTACACACCTGTCATCCACAATTACTTTAATGTGATTTGGTCAATGACGATTTTTTCCAGGGCTTGAGTTTTTCATTGCTATCATCTGCACTTTCCTCTCCTTTCTAATCCTTTTAATTGTTGTAACAGAAACTTCAGTCACCCCAGCTGCTCTCTTCATGGATTGAACAACAGGAATTTGAAGTTCCTGCTTTTCAACTTTGGAATCTCAAAACTGGGTAACAGCACTTAAAATTTGCCTAGTCTGAGAATGAAGAGTTTCCCTCTCTTGGAAACCAATTCCATAGCAATATTATTAAATTAAAATACTATGAAACAATTTTACTTATAAGCAAACAAATTAAAAGTAGCAATAAATGTCAAAAGTTTGCTAGGTAGCAGAACTAAATGACACCTTTAAAGGTTTTAAGTATGGCAGCAAGATCTGTAAATTGTCCTTTATGAGAAATGTTCACCAACTTCTTTCCTCCAATCAAAGAATGATGGTCGCTTATGGGATCACATAAGAGCTGCTAATTGCTTTCCCACAGGCCATGAGATATACATGATGCAGGTATTTTGTTCCAATTATACAGCACGTCATGGCAGTTAATTTTCCAAAAGGTATAGTTCCCATAGGTAATATAGTGCTTAAAGTCTCTTTTCAATTGTAAACTGCAGATGTGTATTTCTCCCCATCTGTATCTTGTAATCACTGTCTTTTCTTAGGGTAAACCATTACCCATTGGCAGAAATACCTGTTAGACTCTTTCTTGGGGCAAATGGTGATATTTGGTGAAAAGTGGGGGATGTCTAGTGACTCTCCTCCCCTGTTGACCTTAACTTTTTTAACGTTCCACCCCTCATCAAAAAAGAACTCTCAGAGTGACCAGTTCTCGGGGATCTTCTCTTCGGAGGAAGGCAATACTATAACTGTACAAAAATTGAGAACAGCTTCCTATCACAGATGTTTCACTTTATACTCTTCGGCTAGATGGTTTGCTCTTCTAAGAGGTGTTGTATGATCACTCAGCTGTTGTGAGTGGTATTTTGTATCCTGAATGAGAAGACCCTCCTTTATATTGAAGACCAGAATAATTTTTAACTCACTAATAAATTCCACTGTAGTGTTATTAGTCTTTTTAAATAATTCTTGTAGCTAGTTATGTTCCCTTTATTTGCAATATTTGCATTCTCTGTGTGTGTGTTAAATACACATTTGCTTTTTGTGTGCAAGATTTCAACTGTTTTTGATGTTAATGAGATCCCTGTGAGGTATATGAATTAAATATATGCCAGAAGAGACTATTTAGTGTTAGATTTGTACTTTTTGAATTTGCCATCGTTTAGTGTAAGTTATGAAGCTACAATAGATATTTCAACAGCTGGCAGTGTCAAAAGATTTCATATCAACAGTGTATTATATAACGTTATTTATTGAACAGGTGAGAAAATTCTAATGTTCTACATCGGTGGGCTTTCTGCATATCTGTTGAAATGTTGACCTTTTTTTTTTGTATTTTTCTTAATATATTTTTTCAATTTCATGTAGAATGTTATACTACATGGGAGTGAATGACTTGTATTGTAGAAAACACTAGATTTGTATGGTATGTACATTATACCAACGTATGTCTTGAAAGCATAAAAAAGTTCTGTGTAATATTGATTAAAATTTTTGTGTTTATTAAAAATAATTTTTTTAAAAATAGAATTGCCTGCTGGTAAAGATGTGCATTTCCTTGTTGGTTTTGCTAACAGAGGAGCTAAGGATTTCATTGTGGAGGCTATGGATGCATCATTTCGTTATCCCTTGGATTTCACATTCCATATTCAAAATGTAAGATATTAAATACAGTGAGTGATGCCTTATTTTTTATTACACATTTTTGTATAATTGCTTGAAATAGGGTTCCCCCCCCCCCCTAAAACCATTAGTTATTCAAATTATTGATTTCTATGACCTTACATCATAAAATTACATCAAATGGTATTTGATCCATGTCAGTTTTTCTTTCTTTCTTTTGAATTATTTAATAAGGTAAGAAAAATTTATTCTTGCTTTCTCATCATTTACAAAATATGGGAAAATATGAAGAAAAAAAGATTTTTATTGTATATTCTTTCGTGTTACTTAAAATTGTTCTAGTTTAGCTTGAAATTTACCAAAATTCAGTATTGATTTACTGAAAACTTTTGTGGTAATTTGATTTGATATTTAATGGGCCAGTTATTTGTGCAATAGCCCATTTCTGTATTACCAAGGGATTGATGAGTGATTAGGGCATCATTAGTCAATTAACAATACTCTGGAGTTTTTTTCTCAGCTGAAGAGATTGCTTTATTCATGGCAGATAACTCTAGTATTGTATTGCTGTATCAATTCTCCTCTGTGTTTTTGATTTTGATTCCAAAGTATGGATGAAATATTTACAAAACATAAAAGATGGACACATTCAATCCATAGGTTATAAAAGCCTTTCTAAATGGTTGTGGTTGCTTGAGGAAGGTTATTAATGTCCAGCTTTTTTTCTCTCTTGTTTAGATGATTGTAAAAATTATAGTTGTCAGACATACTAATGTTATATTTATAAACCTTCTATTGCTGTCCTTTGCATTTTCAGTTGTAGAAATATTGTAAAAAAAAAATTAAGATAAAAGGATGGCTTTTAGTTCTGAAATAATATTTTAACATTTATTTTAAAGCTGTAATTCATGTATTTTTAATTTATAAATCATAAAATTTATGGCTTGGCTTAATTTTAAAAATGTAGTTATAAGCTGATGAAGTAAATATTAGAAAATCCATTTTTCAATATTATGCATGTTACCTTGAATTTTTCTTTTAAGTTGCTAATTTGTTTATTTTAGTTCAGTGCCATACCGTACAACAGAGTTGTGAAGCCAAAGCAAGAGATTTCTCTGTATTATGCCTTCTATACAAGTGAAACATACAGTTCCCGTCCTTTTGGTTTAGTTGTTAATCTCTACTATAAAGATGCTGTAAGTTCTCAAATTTGATTTTTACCATATTTCTAGACATTTTGTACCGACCTGTTTTTTCTTTTTAAATCACAAATAATTGTGATATTTCAGTTATGAGACTCCATGCAACAATATTAATGTAGTCCTATTATAATTTAAGGATGGTCATCAGTATTTAGATGCTGTTTTCAATGAAACTATTACTATTGTTGAAATTGAGGAATCCCTAGATGGAGAAACGTAAGTTTTTTTGAAAATTTTAGAATTTGTGTAATTTTATTTGTATTTTTCCTAAAGTATCTGATTTTTCATAATCTAGATTTTTCCTCTATCTTCTTCTTGCTGCTGGTGCTGTCTTGGTTTTGGTACTTGTTCAACAGTTCGTAGTTTCCTTTACTGTAAGTATAACTTTTTTAAATTTATTTTTTTATTACAGAGGCTGTTCACACATTTTTTAGACGATGTATATTGTATTCACAAAACTAAATTACATAAAATTCTTGTGTTTTAAATGTTCTATTTGACATAACTTATTCTGAACTATCTTTCGACACCGCAATTTCCAGGATGATAATGCCTTTTGAAGTGTCAGAAGAGGTATTCTTTCCCATTCCTCCTGAACAGCTTTCCAGAGTCCTGTAAGGGTTTTGGGACGACGTTTGGATAATGCAGATTTTAAAAGTCCGAAAACACAAAAATCCATAGGTGATACATCGGGAGATTTAGTAGGGATATCAGTGAAGGGTATGGCCTTGATACCAGTTTTTTGTTCCATTTCTTTTAGGAAATTTACAGTGGATTTTGATGTGTGACTGCTAGCTTTGTCCTGATGGAGTCTCACAGATTGATGGCACTGTGGGTAAAGCGATGGTATTTCATTCAGAAAAATTGGCGATAAAATATGTTCCTGATAGTATTTGGAGTTAATCTTGACATTTTTTCCACTCTCCTTATTTTTAACTTGCCATTATAAGAAAAACCAGCAACAATCATGAATCCCTTAGAAAAACTTTCTTTCGATTCTTTGAACCATGTACTTAAATTTTTTTCTCCCCTTGTATGATAATAAATGGCTCTTTTTTTGTTGCAATCATTTAAATACACCCATGATTCATCTATTGTGACAATGGTTTTCCATTTTTCTTTGGATAAGTGTTTCTCATATAGAATTCTGCAGCGTGTCCTGCGCTCAGCGATATGATTTGGAAGAAGACGATGCACATTGCGTTTTTTCGCTTTCTTAAGATTTAAATCAACGCTTATCATTTTGTTTACAGTGGACACCGAGCATTTTAATGATTTTGCAACTGTCCTTTGACTAGGGGGATTTTCTTTTAACATTAAACAACGTACCTTTGCAATAGTCGAAGATGTCCGTTTTTTCCTTGGACACTTGTTTGGAATTTTTGTCCCACTTGAGGCTCCAATTTGACGTTTTTTCCCCTTTCTTGTTGACGATATTACCTATCGACGCTTTAGATATCACAAAACCATGACTCTCACATCGTTTTTGGATAACGGAGTATGCATATTTCTCTTCGGAAAGAGCATAAATGTAGCCTTCGAACCACTGCTTTGTTAAAAACGCCATTTTGAATAAAAACAAAACTTTCAAGCCGCAGATGATAATTTTGACTTTTAAAAACATAGTACAATTGCGATTATTTCTTTTGCAGCAAGCGAATTTTTATTACCGCTTACCAAAATCGTCTAAAAAATGTGCGAACAGCCTCTGTAATGAGAAAATAGATTATATTGACCTGTTAAAACATATTTTATATACTTTTCCAGCAAGAGCCCACTTTTAGAAAATAATCCAGGAATTCAGGGCAGGACACCATTTTTTTTAATTTGCTTCAAAACCATTTTGCAGATTACATCAAATTAGTAATCGGTTAACATACATAAAAATTAGTGTGAATGATAAAATCAATATGGGATTATGTAATTTTTTTTTTTGCAAAAAGAAACCATTCACACCATATGAGCAGCAATCAAAATTTCCATAGAGGCTCCGTGAATTTTTTTAGCATCTTTGTGTGTTTACTTTTGGAAAGTTCACTTTTATTGTGAAGAAGAAAGCCACTGTAACTACAATTTTTTTTAGTGAATGAAAATTGGAATATCTTTGTATATGCTGATCTGATATGTACAATGCAATATGACTAAATTTATCTTTTAAAACCACCTATGAGCTCCTAAGATGAAGCTCTGTAAACTAAACCAATATGTATTATCTCTTGGTTATCAACCTGAAAAAAGATTTTAGACTCATACAGATGTTTAAATGTACTCATTGGTGCTTGCTGCTTTACTATGTTACTATCTGCAGAACCCCTCCCCTCCTCCCTCCCAAAACCCCTGAAAATAGACAACTCTCCTCTTATTTTGAAGAAAGCTCTAAATCTCCTAAAATCAACTTGATTCATGAAACAGCTTGCATTAGCATCTTGTCTTATGTTTGAGCTGGGTATAAAGAGGAAAAAAAAAATAATAGAAGTTTGAAAATTATCTTTTGGAGGAATGCTAAATAAAGAAAAAAAATATAGAAGTTACTTTGTGTTTTATTTATTTTTATATATTTGTTTTTGTAAGAGATTGCATAAATTTCCGCACAGGGCTTTAGTTATTTAAGACAATGTGCTCCAATAGTACCCACACATTTAAAAAAAAGTGATCACTGGAGAGTTAAACATATTAACACTGGGGGGGAAAAATGAACTTTGCTAACAATTTACATAATTATTTAAAAAAAAAAGAGTTTCTATTAATGCCGTATCCGTATTAATTTTAGAAAAAGAAGATGGCATCAGGACATAAAATAGAGACTGGAACACAAAATCATCAGAATGATGTTGATTATGACTGGCTGCCTAAGGAAACTTTGAATGAATTAAGTAAGAAAAGTGTTTATATTGTATGAAATGCATCTTTTATCGATATTAAACAGTAATTTTCATTTACTTAATTAACTCGATAAAATAATCATCATCATCCCCCCCCCCCCTTGAAATACAGACATAAACACATTTCATAAGGGCTGAGAATAACTTTTCATTCTGGTGAAAGTTTTTTTTTCTCCCCTTTGAACTGGAAAATGTTCTCTTATCTAGGTGAGGTAAGATTTATACACAAAATTTTTTGGGATTAAATGTCAGCCCTTGAAAATTTTGTGTTTCACTTTATAATTTAGCATATTAAAATTCATAATGATGTAAAAACTAAGACCCATATTTCCTGACTTAAATGAATTAATTTTTTTATCTGTTTCAACTGTTTAAACTCTGAAAATTCCCCCCCCCCCCCCCTAGAAAAAAAGCTGTAAATATGAATTCAGGAAACATTCTCTTCAAGAATTGTATGTTAATTGAAGAGTTGGTCATCTCATATTGTATGCATGTAATGCTAATTGAATTGCAGGATATTTGTTTTCTACTAACAAATAGTAGACTTAGTATAGTTATATTATTAATTTATGCTGTTTAGAAATTTGCATGTAATTTACTATGTATACATATCAGTATTAAATGAATATGCTTATGAATTTTAGTAAAATTTTAGTACTTGTAATATTTAGGGGGTTCTGATATTTGTTATGTGTATAACTGAGAAAAAAGATATTCTGTAATAAAGATACAATGATTTTCTTTAGTTGTCACACTTAGTTACTTTTCATATCCACCTGTTTTCATGCAGTGTTGAAGTACTAGTTGCCTTTTTCCTTTTTTTGCCTGCTCTGCCTAGATTTACCTTATATTATGGCTTGAGCCCTTCAAGGTAAAAATAATATAATTCATTTTCATTGCAACTGAAAATGTTACTAGTTTTTTAAGCATACCTGGCATGTTATTCTATGCTTACATATAAATTTATGAACTGCAGTTATGAAACTAAATGTTGCTCTTTGCTTGTGTGACATAATACATTAGCATTAGACCCTTTATTGGAATGTTAGCTGCCCAGCACAGTCCCCCAAAACTTCAGAACCTCTTTATCAGGGAACTTTATACGTGTACATGTGCGGTAATACATTTGAACTTGAAAATTTTAAGTTTTCAGAGACACATATTTTTCTCTTCCTGGAAAAGTTGACTTTGGAAATATCAAGGTGAATTTGCAACAGTAGAAATCTCATCCCTTTCTTGCCCGCTTTTGAAACACACACTCTGTTTTATTTGGAAAATTCCTCAAGCTAGTTGCATTCTTTCTTTTGTTGCATTGCAGAACTCTCAAAGCATTATTTGTCATCTATCCTTTTTGGAGCAATTGAATGTGTTTTGAGGGACAGAGAAAGACATTTAGACCATAGGATATGAATAATTCCCAACTCTTTTGAGGCAGAAATAACAGTGTATTGTAAAATTTTAAAGTTCCAGTTATGAATTTTTAGTACAGTATGTCAGCATTAAATTTTCAGAATTAGTTTCTAATTTTTTTAAAACCAACTGTTGTTAGTTTGGCTATTTTATTTAAAAAAAAAAAAGATGCATTCAATTATATTTTATTGTCTTGTTTTTTGTTTTTTGAAATATGTAATGTTTTACACATGTGAGTCTAAAGTAATCTTATTCATTATATTTATCATAAGTCAAAAATAATATTTTCTTTAATAAAATCTCTATAGACAAATCACCCAGAAGATCTGAAAGATTATCTCCTCGTAAATCTAAAGCACAAAACAAGAATGCACAAGTTTCCCCCAAGCAATCTCCCAAGGAGCAGACATCTCGGAGAGCAAAGAGGGGCACTGGGGTCAAAGATGACTGATAGTTATTTAAATTTTGCAGTCTTGAACTGTGTGACATACAAGTTGTATTGCCACATTGTTGTGATACATCTTATGTGTTTAATAAAGTATGGACTGTGGTAGTGGTTTTTTATATGTGGACCTTTAATTCAAGTTGTTCAACTTTTCACTACACCCACCATGTCAAGCTTCCAATAAATCATGATTCTCAATTTTTTGAAAACTACATCTGTACTTATTAATTATGACTTAGTCATGCAACAATAGATTTTACACCAACCAAAAGCTTTAAGAAAATATTTGACTTCCCAGCATAAGGAAGTAGTTTGTAATGTTTTTAAATACAGCCAGTCAAAAAATGTTTTAAATGTGAGAAAGATTATGAGAATCCTATTTCAACCGCTCTATTCTCTTGATTAAAAAAAAAAATCTGTAGAAAAAGTATGACAATTTTGTATATGAATTTAAGAGGATGATAAATAAACCGAATTCTGGATTTGTGGAATTATGGTTCCTTAAAAGAAAAGTAAATTTTTTTTAACACAGGTGTTTCAAAAAGAAAATAGGTGTTTAATTTTTTTTCCATGTTAACAAAGGAGAAAATTTTCAACATGTTTGGTTCTGTTAACATTTGATTATGGATTCTCTGAAAAGTAAGTGTACCACAGTTTGCAAACTGTTATAAATGATTGTAATATTCATCGATTATAGATTTACTGTCACATGAAACCTATTTCATATGTAATTTTTTTATTAAAATTTATATGGTAATGTTAATCATTAAATCACAGAAAAGAATTGTTTTATATTACATCTATTAATATAAACTTTTCAATTGCTCATTATTTCAATAATTAAGAATGAATGTTTGCGCTAAAAATTTGCATCATTTACTTAAAATTAAGATCGCTTCATAATATTCAAAGCTTTTATAGAACTAAGGGAAATGTTTAAAAGGTTGACACCATCCATATGAAACAAGGCTTGCAGAATGAGACAAATGAATTCAAAGAACTGGGATGTTCTAAAAAGGCCAAAAAATCATTTGAGAATCATGTCGAAATTTCTACAGAATCATGTTAATAGGCATATGTTAGTCTTTAGTATTGCAGTTATGAAATTAAAAATAAAATTTAATTACTAAAACATGATGAAATGTTAATCCGGTAATAAGAAATATGTAAATGAGAACTGAGCCTGTAACTTCATAATCATGAAAAATGTTTCATCAGAAAAAGAGCATATTTTTCTACAAGTATACATGATCTTGAAAACCCATCATGACTTTAGTATAGCTGGAAATTTGGTAGAGTTAGCAGATATAAGATGGAATTTGTTTTATTGGAAAAAAAAGAATACAGTACAACCTCCCAAATCCGGAATCGTTCAGGACTTGGGAATTTTCCGGATTTGAGAGGTTTTTAAATAACACTACAAAATTTTAGGAGAAAAAAGTAAAATGGTTTAATTATTAAATAAACCTAAATACAGAACATATAATTACATTATAATTTAAACATTTCAGTCAATGTTTGTTGTTTTAATTTCAGCTTATTATAAATTTTTTCTCGAATCCTATATAGTGACAATTTCATGCTCAGAGATAAAATTCCGGTGTTCTAAGCCTAATGTTTAATCTAATGATTTTATCAGGTCTTCCGTTGACATTCGTTTGTTTTCGGGACATTCTGAATCAATTTCACGATTGCTGTCATCATAACCTTTGTTATTTACAACACTATGAATAATTTCAGAATTGCTCATGCTGCATTTACACATTTGCGATCGCACCACCTGTAACACCACATTTACACAGTCGCGATAGCTGCGAGTCGAATTGAGGGGGGTGAATGTGTAAACGGTGTTCTCGCCGTTTCTCCTCGCCAATCGTGGCGCTCGCTTCGGGAGTGGTTTGTTACGGAATTGAGCCGCTAGAACCTGGCGGCTCTCCCAACCAAAATTAGTTAAGATTTGGGGGCAGGAATGCCCCAAACTTTACTGATAGCTAAGAGTGCAGAGTCGTACTGGCTAGCAGGGAAGGTTGGACTCTTAATCTTTAGATATAGTCAGAGCAACGCTAGCTAGCTTGTGGTGTGATATGCAAGATGTTAAAAAGACGTACAAAGGTCTAGGTAAAATAAAAATACATTTATTTATTAAAACGACATTAAAGTGTCTTGTTCACAGACGCACTACACAGCTCGTAGTGTTATTCTAAAAAGTTGGCTTTGTGGCATTCTTACCGAGGTGTAGAAAAAAAGTAAAAAAGTTAACTCACAGTTGGTCGAGGCAAAGTTTTACCATCGTAAAAAACACTTAAAGTAGATAGTGCCTTCCTGGCACAAAAACCATCCCGTGGCTACCTGCGGGCATGCAAGGCCGAGACGACTAGAGCATCGGTGCACTGCTGGCAAGTTGGTCGCCGCCTCCTAATACGGGTTCTCGGCAGAGCCTGGCTTTCAAAACGAGCTGCGCTGAGTCGTGCTAGATCATCTCCTCATCGCTTCCCAGCAACTATCACTCACCCACACCGTCTAATACCCCGTCTAAGTGATCGGGCTGGGTATTTATACCGGCGTCGACCGCCGCGCTCCCTCGTGGCAGGAGAATAGCAAAGTTAATTATGCTAATTTTACGTGATGTGCGTTGACGTCATTCTTAACTGATGGTATGGCGTCATCGTTGGGTGAATGACGTCGTTAAGCTGGCATGACGCAACTGGCGTCTGACGATGCTTACACATTGCTGTGGAGGTGGGAAATGATGTAAATACATCGCTCTTTCTACGTGGCTGGAAGGTTAGGGGAAGAAGAGGAAAGCTAATCGGGATTTTTCCCTAACAACTGCCCCCCCTTTACAGAAATGAGCACCACCACATGCACGTGGTTAAGTTACATGTTTTTGCAAAACAATAAGGGTAAGTCGCTTGTATAAACATACAATAAATATTCTGTTGACATGTTTCTATAAAAATAGCTTATAATCCTTAACAATTATGCAATACAATTCAATATGCAATATGCAATATTCAATAGGCAAATAATATGCAATACAATTCATCAACAGGTAGGGCAAAGTATACACATGCAGTATTTTTCCAGACAAAAATTCAAAACATTCGTGGGCCCACTTTCATACACACAATCATGCGGAAAAAAAAAACATTTGCGTATAACATACCCTCCGATGTTTAAATAGCATAAAACTTTAGGAATATGTTAAAATTGATTACAATTTGCTTGTCAAAAACAACGTACTAGTAAATATATTAAAGTATAGACACAGTACGGAAAAATAGAAACAGTTATTGCTAGTATGTAGATATAAACACAATGCTAGATAGAGGCATAAACGTGCATATATAAACACAGTACAGAATATATACAAGGGTAAAGTTAGTATTAAATACACATGCGACAAAAATGCAGAATGTATAAACACATTACCACTGTATATCACTTAAGTTTAAAAAAAAAAAAAAATTCGTTCCGCTCGGGTGAGTCCGGGACTTAGTGGCATTCTTATATTAGAAATGAGGGACTCACAAACAAAAGGAATTAATGCACACGAAAAAGGGCCTCCCTCCAGTAGTACTCCCCCAGAAAATTTCCCCCAAGAGCTCTGGCAGATTACATTTTCACCCCCAACGAGACGTAACAGGGGGCCGCTCGCTCTCAGGATCCCTTTCCTGAGGGTACTTACCGGATTCCAGCGGACAATTAAATTGGTCTCTCCCAAGCGAAATGACGAAAAGGGACAAAACACACCACTCGTGAGTGGTAAAACAAACTGACCCAAGGTGGCCTTCAAACACTTAAGCGAACCCCTCCCAAATTATGTGGGAGAAAGAAGGTTCTCATAGAACTAACCCGAAACAATGGCCGTTAGTTCCGTAAACAGAAAATAATGGAAAGTAATATAACTCATAAATTAATAACCGTCCTAGTCTCAAGGATAAGGCTTATTTTAAGGAAATTCGGTTTATTAGAGTTAGAAATTTACTTTAAGTTTATAGCTTTCAAGTTTCTGATTTAAAAATTATTTGTTTAAAGGCTGAAAAGTCTGTTTTTGTTTTTGGTTTTGTGAACGGATCTGCTAGATTCTTTTTGCTAGGCACGAATTTTATCTCGAAAACTTCTTTTAGAAGGAGATCCCGCACAAATAGAAGCTTTATATGAATATGCTTAGTGCGACTATTTTCAATCGGCGATTTTAAGAAGTCTATTGCAGATAAGTTATCCGTTCTGATAAGGGGTTTGGATCTAGTTAGCTTGATTATCTTCAATTTTTCGCATTCTTGCATTATACGGTTGATCCACAGTATTTCCTTGCAGGTTTCTGTTATAGCCATGAATTCAGCTTCCATAGTTGACAGCGCTATGGCCTTTTGCTTGCCAGTTCGCCAGAATATAGGCGATTTATCTAGTAAAATGAGGTGACCGGAAATTGAAACTCGGTCATCTCGATTGGCGGCAAAATCGCTATCACTGTAAGCTGTTAATTCATTAGAGGTAGAGGAAATATTTAACTTTAAATTTTTTGTACCTATTACATACCCTAGTAGCTTCAATAGACCGTACCAGTAAGCAAATCCTGGGTTAGACTGAAACTGACTGAAGATATTAACAGCATAAGTAATGTCGGGTCTAGTTCGACTTGCGATAAATGCTAAACACCCTAGAATATTTCGATACGGTAGTTTTGATATTTCCGTTAATTCAGGCTCAGATGTAGGGCTTTGTAATTTGGTAAATATTGTTCCTTTAGCTATGGGTAAGGATACAATTGGGATATTGAAGGTTTCGAAGCGTTTAGCAACTTGATCTATGTATTGGGTTTGGTGAATGAAAACTTGTTTTCGATTGAATTCAAATTCAACCCCCAATAACTTAGAAGTTTGGCCAAGTATTTTAATGTCGAAACACTTCTGCAGAATGTTAACTGCTGCTTCAATATGTGTTTTAGTTTTTCCAAAAAGAACTATATCGTCTACGTATAAAAGTAAAATTAGATTATTTGATAAATGGTAAACACAGTTAGCCCAGTTAATTTTCTTAAAATTATTTTCAAGCAATATATTCTCGATTTCATAAAACCATACCCTTCCGCTCTGGTGTAAGCCATAAAGGGCTTTCTTTAGTAGACAGAGGTAGTTTTCTTTTCCTTTTTCTACGAAACCGGGTGGTTGGGTAATAGTAATGGTTTCAGATAAGGGTGCGTATAAATACGCGCATTTGATGTCTAACTGGAGGTGATACCACTTTAGGTTGGAAACTAGCATGGAGAAAAATAGGCGTATAAGGGTGAAATTGACTACAGGTGAAAAAGTTTCATCATAGGATTCTCCCTTTACCTGTTTGTAGCCTTGTGCTACGAGCCTCGCTTTGTATCTTACCACATTTCCATGCTCATCGGTTTTGGTTGTAAAAACCCACCGACAACCGAGAGGCTTGTACTTTGAATGTGGCGGTACAAGGCTCCATGCACCTCTTTCACTTAACACTTTTAATTCTTCTTCCATCGCTTTCTTCCATAGCTTAGATTCTTTACTTTTGAACGCTTGTTTAAAGGTTTTCGGGATGACTACAGTTTCTAGTCATGCTGTGTCAATGTCACTCTCGGAAGTGTCATAGGCGGAAAAGTAGTTGATTTCTTCATTTTCCGTCTGACTTTCAGATTCCAGATCGCTATCATCATCAATCACCTGTCGCTGAGGAGTTGGAACAGGGCCCGTCCTTTTATTCTTACCGCTAAAGTTGAAGTATTCAGGCTGGTACTCAATTTTATGCTTTTTACAATATTGCTTGAGTTCTTTGAGGCTTCGCAATATGTGGCTCTTGCCCCCTTGCCTTTTAACTTCGCGATAATATATATCGGTCCGCTTTCCGTCTGGTCTCGGAACGGTTTCCCTTGTCCACTTAGCGACTCGGAGTCTAGGTGTTTGGGCGTATAGTTCTCCGTCTGATTCGTCTTCACTTGCTTCGTCTGTTTGAACTGCATAACTAGGGCCTGGTCTGGGATCCTCCTGGTAACTCCGGGTATGTACTCGGCGCGAATCCATATGTGGGATTACCACTGTCTCAAGCTCCGGGTTGTGAAGTGAGTATATGGTAGTTTCTGGATGGCCGCCCAGCACTGCTCCATTGTTAGTCTGCTTAGCTTTCAATTGATAAAAATTTAGTTCATCTTCAGCAAAGCTAACATTCCGGGTTTCGACTATTCGCCCAGTTTCTGGGAACAACACTCTGTACCCTTTAATCCTACATGCCTAGCCTACAAGAACTCCCTTATTAGCTCTGGGATCAAATTTGGTTCGGTGTTGCTTCGGCACACCCACAAAACAAACTGACCCGAATGGTTTAAGGTGACTAATGGAGGGTTTGAACTTTCCGTATTTCTCAAACGGTGTTTTCGTCTAGTTTCTACGGCACACTCTATTCCAATTGTAGGCCGCATAGCGGACGGCTTCTGGCCAAAATTTTACTGGAACCTTACTTGAATTTAGGATCGTGCGGAGGGTATTCCCTATTGTCTGGTTCAACCTCTCTGCTACTCCATTCATTTCAGGCGAATAAATATCTGTAAATTCGTGGGCCACACCATTCGTACGGCAATACTCTTGGAATTGTGAGTTGTCAAACTCCTTACCATTATCAGTTCTGATAGCTTTGAGCTTAGTTGAAAGGAATCTTTCGGCGCGTTTCACATGATTTAAAAAGGTGGGAAAAGTAGCTGTCTTGTCTTTAATCGGATACAGGGCGATTTTCCTTGAGTGATCATCGGTGATACTCAAAAAATACCTCTCTCCTGCATATCCCGTCGTTGAAGCAGGTCCCCACAAATCTAGATGTAAAAGTTCTAGTGGTTTTGATGACCTAGTTTGGCCGATTGGTTTAAATGTCACCCGTTTAGCTTTATTTAACCTGCAATCCTCGCAAAAAAGTTTGGATGATTTTACCTCCTGAGCACCCCTGACACTTTTATTTGTAAAAGACTGGCTGATTAGTTCAGGGTTCATATGGCCCATTCTGCGGTGCCATCTGCTCAATGCACTGGCAGGTTTTTGATTACTTTTGCTTAGGGTATTTCGTTTCTTTTTAGCTGTAGTTTCATAAGCCTTACCTTTCTTCGATTGAGTTTCTTTCTCGTGTTGGTAAGCTTTCTTTCTCGCAGCTTGTTCTGGGGTTAGCTGTTGTTTTGCATAAAAAATTCCCCCCTGTTTGCGAGCTGTGAAATAACCTTTTCCATCTTTGTCGTAAACGTGGAGTTGTCCATTTCACCCTTCAAAAGTAAATCCATCTTCGTCAAGTAAAGGTAATGAGACTATATTGCGCCTTAAAGATGGTACATACAATGCACGCATAAGCGTAATGGCGCGTTTCTCGCCCTTACAAAGTCGGTCGACTGGCCCTCTTTGTTTGATAGGGATAGGCTTTCCCCTAGTAGCAACTGCTAGGCTCCTATCATTTACATCCTCAAGGGGTCCATCAAATAGGAATTTATCCTTACAAAAATGATGGGTTGCCGCAGAGTCGACGACCCAGTCACCTGGATTACTCTGAGATGTAAATAGGGCTTCTACAGTATAATGGCTCTGGGGTTTTTCATTATTTGGTGAGTTTCGCCGGAACGAGCGTTTAGATTTTCTACGCCCCGGTGATTTCCCACTTGGGTATTTCCCAAATGGACTTGTTTGTTGGGAGAAGGGCTTCTCGATGGAGTTTTCGGTCGGAAATTGGCTTTATTCCAACTTCGAGAGTTATGCCGACCCGAAAAGGTGTTCTGCGTTTCGCAAGTAGCGTTTTCACGCTTATCTTGTTTCTGTACGCTAATTCGGGTTTCTTCGGCGACTAATTCAGTTAGAATGGCTTCAAATTTAAATTCCGCATCTTTCCAACGAAGTATAGTTTGCACTAAGTGATCAAACTCCGATGGTAAGTACCGGATTAGCTGGAAACAGAGGTAAGTCTCGTTTATTTCTTGATTTATTCCCTTTAGGCTTTCGTTTAACTTGCGGATTCGTGCCGCAAACATGTTAATTTTCTCGCTAGCGTAGGGCTTACAATTAACCAGTTCGGTAAATAACTGCATATGCCGGCTACGACTGTCAGGCTGAAAATGCCTATTTAGGGTTGACCATGTGTCCTGGGGGGTGGTACAATGTTCCACGACCGACTTAAAAGCAGGGGATAGGTTTAAAAAGATTGTAGATAAAGCGAGTCGGGTTCTTCTTTCAAAGTCCCTTACCTCAGCTAAATTTTCCGCACTTGCTATCGGTTTAGTTTCGCGGTTATTCACAATGTCCCACGCATTAAGAGATATTAGTACAAATTTAATATCTGCTACCCAGGTATGGAAATTTTCCTCGGTCAATTTGTCTATAGCCATATGGGGTTGTAAAGAGGCCATGTTTTAAGTTACAGGTACAATATGTAAATATATATATATATATATATAAGCATATAAAAAAATGCAAGACAGTATGTAAAACACTAAATATTATATATATATACAAATAGGCCCCCCCCCCAAATATAGAATTTCATAAATTCAGGGCCTTTACCTTTTGTTTATACCTTCGACGCTTATCCTCTCACATATCACCAAGCTTTCGCGTTGTGCTCTGCTATTTTAGATCAAAGTCACCCTCAAGTAAAAAAGTAATTGTTTACAAATTAACTCTAGGGCCTGCGGCCCATAACCAAAATGTTACGGAATTGAGCCGCTAGAACCTGGCGGCTCTCCCAACCAAAAAATTAGTTAAGATTTGGGGCAGGAATGCCCCAAACTTTCCTGATAGCTAAGAGTGCAGAGTCGTACTGGCTAGCAGGGAAGGTTGGACTCTTAATCTTTAGATATAGTCAGAGCAACGCTAGCTAGCTTGTGGTGTGATATGCAAGATGTTAAAAAGACGTACGAAGGTCTAGGTAAAATAAAAATACATTTATTTAGTAAAACGACATTAAAGTGTCTTGTTTACAGACGCACTACACAGCTCGTAGTGTTATTCTAAAAAGTTGGCTTTGTGGTATTCTTACCGAGGTGTAGAAAAAAATAAAAAAGTTAACTCACAGTTGGTCGAGGCAAAGTTTTACCATCGTAAAAATTACTTAAAGTAGATAGCGCCTTCCTGGCACAAAAACCATCCCGTGGCTACCTGCGGGCATGCAAGGCCGAGACGACTAGAGCATCAGTGCACTGCTGGCAAGTTGGTCGCCGCCTCCTAATACGGGTTCTCGGTAGAGCCTGGCTTTCAAAACCGAGCTGCGCTGAGTGGGTGCACTGTGCTCCACCCAGGATTTTTTTCTGTATCCGCCACTGCAACCCCTTTACTATATTAACCAAAAAGCAAATTCTCAAAACTATGTACAACTTTATACTAAATTAGGGGGCCCCCATAATTTTTGGGGGCCCTGGGCAACTGCCCCACTTGCCCATGCGGAAATCTGGGCCTGCATCCACACCGTCTAAGTGATCGGGCTGGGTATTTATACCGGCGTCGACCGCCGCGCTCCCTCGTGGCAGGAGAATAGCAAAGTTAATTATGCTAATTTTACGTGATGTGCGTTGACGTCATTCTTAACTGATGGTATGGCGTCATCGTTGGGTGAATGACGTCGTTAGGCTGGCATGACGCAACTGGCGTCTGACGATGCTTACACATTGCTGTGGAGGTGGGAAATGATGTAAATACATCGCTCTTGCTACGTGGCTGGAAGGTTAGGGGAAGAAGAGGAAAGCTAATCGGGATTTTTCCCTAACAGATCGGTCACTCGCATCAATGCAGGTACGTGACTAATGTCTCGCAAATGTCTTGCGGGTGGCTCGATCGTGAATGCAAATGCGGCACAAGACATTCGCGAGACATTAGTAGCATTCCTGCATCGACGCGAGTGACCGTTCTCACATTCTCGCCTCTTGCTGTGAACAAGACTTCCCGTCGCCATTTTCCCTTTTGACCCCCGGTGCCATTCGCCACTTTGATTCGTGCCAGAAAACTGCTCCCGAAGCGAGCACCACGATTGGCGTGGAGAAACGGCGAGAACACCGTTTACACATTCGCTCCCTCCCGCTATCGCGACTGCTTAAATGCGATGTAAGAGAATAAACGAACGGCATATGATTGTTGATGTCTAAAACTTCCTGTATGACCAATTATCCAAGTTAATGTTGCCTTTATTCGCACATTCTACTAATTCAGCTTCTTTCTCAGATACTTGAAAGCCCTCAAAATCGCTGCTGTCACTTCCTTGAAAGGAAGCGCAATTTTTTACCGATCATTTTGGTAGCGACATCTATCGGTAAAATAGAAAAGTAAAATTGGCCATTTATTAAAGCATTCCGGATTTGAGAGGTTGTACTGTATTTTTTAAAACTAGACTTGTTTTATCTTCTCTCATTCAATTCATAAGGAAAATATTTTAAGGACTCTTGTACAAATTCTTTATGCAGTAATGAAAGATTCAAGAAATGTAGAAAGACAACTTTTGGACACTAAAATAAAGCTTTCTGCACTTTATTGAATTAAAACTTTTTACAATTTCTAGAGAACATACAGTATAGTAATAAATCTATATAATAATTCAATATAAATTTACAGTCGATGTGAAATGTATCAATCAAAATTCATTTGTAAAATTACCAATTTAACCAATGCCTGAGAATTTTAAGGATTGTGTACAGCAATTTTTCAAGTATGGTTGATTATTTTCTAACTGCACATTCATGCTCTAAATCCAGCCTCTTAAATATAACTACACAGCAAGATAATTTAATTTTGGGCATTTGACACACACATTACTAGAAAAAATACCTCCACAATGTTTAACTAAAAAAAAATTTTTTTTTTTATAAAAATAATGTTTTTAGGTTAATAAGCACACATCCTTTGTTAATTTAAATGTATTCAAATATACACCATAAGTACAAAGTGGAAATTTTATGAATGAAATTATGCATACTTAGGATATATTATGGAAACTCAACAAACACTTAAGATTTACATATTTACATAAATACTACAGTCTGCATTGACAAGACAATGTCTAGCATAAACCACCAGCAAATTCATCATCCTCATCATCATTATTAGCACCAGATCTAGGTTTTGAAGATTCTTCTGTTTCAGTAACTTGTAAAGAACGAGCTAGTTTTGCAAACTGTAAACAAATATTTCTCAATTAGTACAAAAATGATTCCAACTTTTAAGGCCAGAGAAAAATATAATATTGAACTTTAAGTCAGTCCTCAAATTATGATCATGCTCTGACATTCACATGAGATGCTGTTTAAATGTAGGATCATAAATTTGATTAAGATGAAATGGAGCATCAACCAAATTAATTTTCCACTTAAAAAAATCTTGAACCCTCTGACGACCCTAAGCCATTTGGCAGCTTACCCCAAAAGACCATTCTGGCCGAGAACGAATTTCCGGCCTCTTTCTCTTCCCACAGAACATCCTGACTATTGTACTGAAATTTGTCACCATGGGGTTCGAAGAGCCCCAACTATCAGCATCAAGTCAAAATACGCTGGGATCAGTTCTAGACAATAAAAGAAGATTGAACAGATAACAGAACGACTCTGCAGTGACATTGAACTGTTGGTAGAATGACCAACCAGCAGACACTATAGGGGCAATCTAGGAGAATTTCGGCCGGTTATCTGGACTTCTGAGTGTTTGGCCATCGAAGGGTTAAAAGAAACAAGGACCTTTTTAGAATCTTTCAAAAGAAATCTTATACCAACATATTTGTTCTTGTCTTACAAAATCACATGTACTCTTAGGCAGAAAATATGTGCAACTAACAATATCCTTATTAAAAGTAAGTATTAATAAATATGTGATACTAAGCACATAGTTCAGATGTTTTATATTTTCTCTTTCTAAATAAACATATAAAAGTCCTTAAGAATCCCTATCATTATCACAAATTACAAATCATCGTAACACACACACACACACCAAAAAAAAAAAAAAAAATTTACTAAAATTCACATATTGACATTCTCATCACTGAAATATGGAAAATTTATAATGTTCACAATAGGAAGAATTTGAAATAAATTGGTTTGCACTTTTTTATTTTGAGTTTCAGTCTATGTCAACATAAACTTTATTAGTTTGACCCAAGCATATTTGTAATTTATACATGTATAAGCTTTATTATCAAAGAAAGACAATTTAAAAAGAGAGAGAGAAAAAAAAAAAAGCTAAGTATATACTTTACCTCTACATCCATGTGTTTGATGAAAGGACTTTTTAGAGCTCTGTTTAATTGCTCACTATCACCTTGATCATAACCTTCAAGAAGATCCATTAGAGTGTTGCATTCATCTCGCTCGCAATAGCTATAGAATTCAAGCACTAAAATTAAAATTTTTCAGAAATACAGATACAAAAACAGATAAATATTAAAATAAACACAAGAATAAAACCATTTTAAAGCACAAAATATTCACAATCCCTTGAAGACTTCTATGGCTGATGTATTCAAATTGGCTTATTAATTTATTTTCTTCTTAAATATGAGTTTATATTAGTAGGTACTCCTATTACACAATTAACAGTTGCAGTAGAGCATATGTTTGTTTCTTCACCAGATCAAAAATTTTTTTAACATATATTGAAAGGAAAGTTTTGCAATACAATCTAAAGGTCATTGATTTCTTCAAAAATGAATGTGTTTCAGAAATTTTGAACAGCAATAAAATTCACACAAATTCATACATACTTTTAGGGCCAACATTAGTTTACATGTGCATATAATTAAATCATATGCTTAAAGGTGAACATGGGATATTTCAAGGTTTCTATATCTTTTCCTAAAAATGTTCCCATCTGCTTAAAATCATTGTATTGCAACATCTCTAATCTGAGAAATAATTTACTTAAAAATAAGATTGTCATTTTAAGCATACAAAAATTGAGAAAATTTAAAAAAAAAATTATAGACAAAAATATTTTTTGCATATCTGCAACAGATGCTGAATGAAAATTTGATATTCAAATGACATTGCCCGATTATTTATGTTGCAGATGTACAATATAATGATACAGAGGGTTAAGAAACCTGGATCCAAAAATTCCTTCATCATTATTTCTTAACTATGATGGTTACCCAACCTTTAACAGTGTGACTGAAAATCTCTCTATTCTAAAAAAAAAGTAACTGCTGCCACCGCTGTCAAAAGCTTGTCACGCTATCTCCTCTGATATGGGGTCGAGACCGATACCAATAGATGCAGAAAAATGTGGGGAACAAAGTAAGACATGTCTCATCTTTGTTGGACTTTAAGTTTTTTTAAAATTTTATGTTTTGTGGGAAAATATTGACTTTTTCATCTTCAGATTACTATAACTCGCCAAAAAATGATCTTAGAATTTTGATCTTTTTACAATCTAAGAGTATAGACATTTCTCTTTCAAACTAGACCTCATTTGTTTAAAAATATTTTAAAACAGATTAATATTTTCATAAAAAAATGAAACACTTTTTCAAGAAATATCATCCCCAAAGTGGATATAATATCGATGCTCCTAGAGTTTTTATCTTACAAAGAAAATATTTACATCATCTGGAAGCTGAAAGATTTCTTATTCATATAAACCTCATTTCAAGTCTATATCCTAAATTTTCGATTTTTAATTGAATTTTAAAGCTGAAACAGTGATGATTCAACAGTGATTCCTTCAGATTACTATAACTCGCCAAAAAATGATCGTAGAATTTTGATCTTTTTACAATCTAAGAGTATAGACATTTCTCTTTCAAACTAGACCTCATTTGTTCCCTTCGCATAAGGGTGACAAGAGTAAATGGATGGAAACTGTTGCATTGCCTGAGAATCACCCCTATGTATCTCGCTATTAGCAACTTATTCCTTCAACTTGCTGTGCCATGATTGATACTGTGCTAGAGCGTGCTGCTCGAATACGATAATCCCTGGTTCGATCCCGGTTGACGCTCATTTTTACCAATTATTCTAAATATTTGAATTTTATTCTTTTAATTCTTATTATATTTTTTATTTTACTTATCTGAAGAGGGCTTAATTTTTATTTTACTGCTGAGCACATATTTTCTTATGTACATATCTTGCTACTGGAGGTAAAGTCGTAAGACCATGGCACTCCAACAAACTCAGTATACCTTGACCTTGACCCTAACAGAGGAGCGAGCCTAGGGGCAAACCCCCTAGTTTATATAAACACAAATCAAATATAATTTCTTTACAGTAACAAATTCATTTGATACTCCTTAAATAAAAATCATAAAAACACAAATAGTCAAATATTTTAAAGTGATGTTATTCTACAAATTGTTTTTTATAAAGAATACTTGATTTACTTCAAAGTTTTAATTCAATACTTATCTATCTCTTTAAATTTACAGTTCATTAAGAAGTCTAAGACTCCAAAATTATATTAAATTTTCTCACATATTCAACTGGCACTTCTAATTTGTTCGCAAATTTTATGTTTTAAAACAAATCAGAAATTTTTGTCTCACAGATAAAGCTCTGGATTTTCTAGAAGTTCTAACTTAATGCCAGAATTTTCTTGTCCAAATTGAAAACACAATTGTAGAATTTACAAAACACACCAGAACTTAAAATAAAATTCAAGTGCACCATCCTTTTATGCATTCTTCCACTTATAAGTATAACTGGAATGTTATTAAAATGTTATAGAATAATTTGAGATCAATTCTACAATCCTGCACAGAGCCTTTCCAATAGTTTCACATGGAAAATTAGCACTGCAAGAGAACTAGTTAGCTTTATTTTGATACACTAAATACATACAAATTATTCTAAAATTTGAATTTTATAACCAAAAATTATACAAATTATGAATTACTCGTGGATATCATTATGAATTGTTTTGATTAAATTAATATGTAATATTTGGCAGTTTGGCTTTAAATTAATAAGCACTTCATAAGATGTATATATAAAAACAGAATCTAATACAAAAATGAAATACAGGATATATATAGTTTTAAAATAATGACATTAAATATTACTTATAGCCTTCCTTAAAAGCTTTATCTGCTGCAACGAAGTCTTCTCTCATTAAATGAACTAAAACTTCAGCAACAACAAGTCTACCAGCAGATCTTGTATTTCCTATAGATAAATGATACTCCATTTCCTTTTTTACCATTTCTGCAGCTTCGTCATATCTGTACAACAAATATTAACATTGCATTAGTCTTAGAAATATTGTACTTAGGTTTGGTATTTTGTTCATATTGCCTTAATAATTAGGAATACTTTCTTAAAAGGATTTCTCCCAGTTGGTAGATAATTTATAATAAAAATATTCACAATAAACTGACTTTTAATTAAAATTGATTACCTCTATACATTTGCAAACTATTAAACTATGCATATTTAAATCATTTAATCTGCTGCATAGTTTAAAATGATTACTTAATTAACATTTCAGCATCATTTTTTAAAATATATATTTTTATTTATTTATTTATTATTATTTTTTCTGGGAGAGGGGGGAGGGGGTATGCTTAGAATTTTACAGATTGAAATTTTAATGCTTATATTGTAACATTAAGTTATAGATTGAATTATACATTTAATTTACTTTAGCTAATTTTATCCTTGATGACAGTCACTTCAAAATCTTCCTTCAGTAAAAAAATTTATTGTACTCAGTTTCTAAACCTGCCTATGAAAGTGTGCTACACTGGATAGGGTAGATGCAAATGACAAAGAAGTTGCACAGCTTCATATCTTTTGGAATAATTTTTGGATCAGCAAAACTTGAATTTTGGAGCAGCCAGAGGCAAATGTAGAGCAGTGCATCACAGTAAGATAACCAATCTAGAGCACTGTTTAATACTTTAAAAGCAATCAAACTTTGTTCAAGACTATTCACTTTTTAATAATCCAAACAATTACTGCAAAAACTAATATAAAATTAAAAAAATTTTCAAGCAAAAGTTCTAAAAGAAATTTTTTTTAAAGGAAAATTAAATTTAGCAGGAAAACAACTAAAATCGAAACTGAACAGCTCTTTCTTTTGAAAAGTCTCTAATTCTAAAAGATTGGTTTATTTGAGAATATTTGAGACCATACAAATAAATACCATATTGTTACAAATGAGATTGAAACTTGACATAGGCTCATGGAAAAATTATTCAAAACTAGAATAGTTACATGAAATCATACTCTTTAAAATCAATATACTTTTTTTATTACAGTAACCCCCCAAAACCAAATTTCTACAGTACCTGACATATTTAAACATGCTACATTATTACTGCACTCTGTGATAAAGGGTAATAATAATTATAGATACTTTAAACCATAGGAGTTAATTTGACCTTGATATACTATGAAAAATAGATTTTGAACCATTGTGAACACATATGCCAAGACTGAAAATTAATTCCTGATATTCCTGCACTTTTAATGGGCAGTGCCCAGATAGGGCATCAGCCCAACAAACATTTCAGCACAAATAAATTACACAGCCAGAAAAATTAAAAATATATAATCACTTAAGGAATTCAGGAAGAATGAAAAAAAATACATTATTATAATCACATAACACTTAATCTAACCTGTGAAAAAGGTATATCAGCTTAGGTTAAAAAACTTTGTAAACAGAACTTATTGATACTAACAAATGTTTATGACTGATAATTTTACTATTTACTGCAATGATTTTTGGATATTCAAACTTCAACTAAAATATTTATCAGTTTGGAAATATGTAGGTAAGTTATATTTTATAACACATATTTGTTGTTTGATTATTTTCACCTAACTTGATAAAAATTATTCTTGATTTATTAATTAAAATCTATAATATGCAGTTCTCAATTTTCCTAGCTTTGATGGAATTGGTTATTTTTGCTATAAATATTAACCATCTAGCACTCTAAACTGGACCATGTATGAGTGAATATCATCTAAAATTGGAATATTTAAGAAATGAGATTTAATGTATCCATTCTTGATGAAAAACTAAAATGTAACCAACATACAAAACAAAAATACACAGAATAAAGATATTAACTAAAAAATTATTAGTTTTTTTACTTTTGGCAAGTATTCACCAATAGTAACTCTGAATTTTAGTTTGTCAAATTTATCATTAACTTCCATATAATTCATTAAAATGGCATAAATTTGGTGCAATCTCAGTGAAAATATGTGTTTTGGAACAGCTTGGTGCAGATATAGGAAACAGGTGCAAAATACCCGACATTTAACAAAACAAAATAGCAATAATAAAATAAATTCACTAACTTTTTTTTCTTCAAAATTTTACAATATTTAAAAAATTGTATATTGGTCTTAAAAAGCATGCATACACAACACAGGTGAAACTTTTACTTACAAGTTTACCAAATATTCAGGGAAAGCAAAGTTTATATATATATATACACACACACACACACACACACACAAACACACACACTAGAACGTACCTTTTGAGCTTAATAAGTATTCTAGCAGCTTTTCCAGCATATTCAGCTGCTTGAGCAGGTCTTTCTTCAATCTGCAATGATAGACATTTTAATGTTTTCAAAATGAAAAGGATACAATCCACAGCAAAAAATATTGTATTGGCAAATTATCAAAAATTCATAAATACATCTTAGGTCCTACTAATGAGTCTGAGGCTTCAACTACAAAATATTGCACCAAATTATGCTGGTAATATGAATGTTCATTTACAGATAACAGTATGCTTAATTGATATAACAAGTTTTATGTACTTGGTATTATTATAAATATATACATATATAACATTAATTTTGGAGATTTAGTGTTATTCGAAGAATTTAACTACCCTAATAGAAGAAAATTAAGCTCACCTTATTCTGGACCGTACACCATATTAAGACAAATGTCAAAAGTTAATTATGAAATTGATAGGCCAAATTTTCACACTAAACGAGATTCTGAAATTGTTCATGCTTGCAGATTAAGATATTATAATGCACCAGATAAATTAAAACTCTATCACGAATAATGACATTATAGATCCATTCTCCTTCTTTTTTGTTTATTTTAGATGCTTAACATCCTTAAATTTTATAAATAATTGTGTATTGTCCTACTAAAGATATTAAAAAAAAAATTTTAAAAAAAACTGTCTTACTTAAACTTTCTTCTTAAGAATACTATTATATGTGAATTTTTTTTTGGATCTCAATTTAAACCCTGATTATGACAACTCTACTTCTTTAACCTTTCAGTAAATTTTCTATTTCTTGAATACACTTTCCTATCACCCACCTCTACAAGCGCGTTGGATGTCGTCCCAACTGTTTAAGATCTTTTTTAATTTTTTGACTCTTGTTTTTAATTCATCAACTCAGTCACTTAAAGTGCTGAAGACCATATGCTTGCGTAATGACTAAAACAGGGCTGGGATGGCCACTCCCTTTGTCCTCCCATTTCTACATTACACTCCCACAGGTATGACAACTGCACATTTTTCCTTTTTCTCCATCTATGTACTATGCAAGATGCTGTTTTTCTAGGCGGTCATATCCTGTCGGAGATTCACGGTTAGTCCACTGTACGGCTAAAAAGACTCTTCCTCCTTATTAGTCAGAGAACAATAGGGAGAAAGAAACATTTATACGCAAACATAAACACAAAACCCTCACTGCTTAGAGGTAGAATTAAAGAATTTGAAACTAAGAGTTTGGGTGACACACATACAACAAGGTACCTTCAACACAAAAAATTGGATATCCACGTAGAATTAAAATAAATGTACACAAATGAATAGTAAATAAATAAGTTGAAAATACAGTGAAAAGTATTAAGAATAAGTAAATAAAGTTAGAATAAATAGGAATAGAATAACTAATGAATATTGAATAGAGATTTTTTTTGAACAAGTAAATATTGTAGGAATAAAAAATGAATATTGAAATGAGAGTAATATGAAATATAAAGATATGAAAACTAGATATAATGAATAAGAATTGATATACTGAGAACTCGTACAAGATTGAGTTATTTGATTAACAAAATATATGTTCTGTAATTTTATATACAATTTATATATTAGAAATGTGATTTTATTAAAACTTGTGATTTATATTATTCAGTGTCATACAAGATATTGTTTTGTTAAAATTGAAAATTTTGTGTAGACACGTTTGTAATCAAGGACACAGCAATTATAAGAGACTGTGATAAAACACTCCTTTAGGAGTTTGAAAAACCTGAACAATATTTCTTCTCTGTAACCTACTGTCCAAATGACAAAACTTTTATTTGATAAAATAGACAGATGAACAATGTATGGACAGAAATTCCTGTCATTTTTTTTTGGGACTCACTCCATGGTAGTGAATTTTATAGAGGAATGTTAAACAGGTTACATTTTGAACTGTGTCAAGTTCAACTTCAAATACTTAATTTTTTTTGTTTTGTTTACTATTCTTACTGTTCAATTTTATTATCTGTATGAGTGGACTCGAGGTTAAATTGAAACTTCAGTGTGTATTTGAAGTGAAATTTTGGTAATTTTGTTAATTTTAAGAAAGGTTTCATTTGTTATCTTCTGAGATTTTGTTGTGTGGGGAGGCGCCGCCCTGTTCAACATTGTTTTCAGTTGATGATAAATAGATTTTTAAATTTAATTTTTTTTCAAAGCAACAATATAAGAAGAAATTTACATAATTTACAATTTTCTATAGTTGATCATTAATTACTATAATTTTTTTTGCTTTTATTGTTTATAAATTAATAAATCATTAGTGTATTTTTGTGTATTCGATATTGAAATGTGCAATGTCTTGTCATGTGATCATCATACTAAAATTAACTTAACACATATGTTCCTTTTCAAACTTTTTCCAAATTTTTGGTCGACGCCCATGGCTGGGTGAGTCTGTCCTCCAATGCAGGCATTGTTGGTCAGCCTCTTCTCGGACGGGGGGGATATTCTATAACATTAAAAACCCCATACCATTTTAAAATCTAAAATTATTCTAAATTCCCTTGGGCGTACGAGCTAATTTTCGTTTTCAAATCTAAGTCCTAAAAGGCCTCTAGTGGAAAATATTAAATGGCTTCCTTTTTCAAACCTTCATGGCGTCACCCAAAATTTCATATAGGCTCTGCGCAGATTACATAAAACCACATGTGACTTATCGACAACAGCAAATCCCTAATCACTATCATGATCACATGACAAAGTTTATATAAGCCGTCTGAACAACAAACCTGTGCGCTTTTCGGATTTTGTAACTGCCTTGGGAAGACGTATTCTCCGACAAAATAAAAGTAATGCTGTAACTTGCTGCGTCGATTATTATTAGAGCCACGACTACACCATCAGCCCTTGTGATGTGCTGGATGCCAGTCCTCTCCTTGGGTTGTCCAGTACATTACATATATATATGAGGTGCTACCCAAAAGTTTCTGAAATGTATCGATATACAAAGTTCTATAATACCTTGATCTTATTCACAATCATCACCTTCAAAGTAGTCCACTTTGGATTGCAAACACCAATCCTGGCATTTCTGCCACAAAAGGAATGCCTGCTGGAAGTCTTGTTTTGTTAATGTGTTCAGCACCATTTGCAATTCTGCTTGAATCTCCTCTATCATGTCAAATCTACATCTCTTAAACTTGATTTTCATCTTTAGAGAGAGGAAAAAGTCATAAGGAGTTAAGTCAGACGAGTAAGATGGATGAGGAACAACAGTCATGTTTTTTGCCAAAAACTGCTGCATGGGATTTCACATTATCATGGTCGAGCATGATAAGGCAAGTCGTTCAAATCCTACTTCTGTGGGTGTTTCCTTCTCATGTCCTCCTTTATCCACCGCAAGACATCATGGTAAAATTCTGCATTAATCATCTGACCCTCAGGTATGAACTTCTTGTGGATAATCCCCTCAATATAAAAAAAAACAGATCAATAAGGACTTTGATGATGCTCTTGATTTGACAGGCTTTCTTTGGCCAAGGTGAAGATGGGCTTTTCGATTGTGACAATTGCTGTTTCATTTCGGGATCATACCCATAAACCTAACTTTCGTAACCTGTGACAACCTTAGAGAGAAAGTCTGGATCAGTTCGCAGCTGTTCTTTCAAATCTGTACAGAATTTCATGTGACATTGTTTCTGTTTGTCACTTTAAGAGTAATGGCACAAACTTTGCTGCTATCCTTGGCACATTTAAGTCTTCCAATAAAATCCGCTAGCATGTGCCATAGGTTAATTCCACAATGTAATAGGTGTCTTGACTGGTCTGACTATGATCAAACATCAATGCATTCCGCATAGAAAGGGCATGTTGTGGTATAATGCTGGTTAATGGTTGTCTGGAATGTTCATCATCATCAACTGATGTTTGGCCATTTTTGAAATGTTTAAACCACTCAAAAGTTTGCATTTGGCCTGAACCGTCATTCCCGAATGCTTCCTTTAACATTTTGTGTGTTTCTGCAGTAGTCTTACTAAGTTAAAAAAAAAAAAAAAAACTATACAAATCCACTGTTCCTTCAAATCGGTCTTTAAAAAATCTGAAACATACACAGACACAACAATCAAAAACTGCTTACCAACAACGAAGATACCCACTTACAATGAAGCCGCTTGGCATACTGACCCACAAATAATGTATGCAGATTTCTCTAGTGGCATTTGACCGTAGCTAGATCTGTTTACCTGTGTAATTCAAATTTTGGGAACTTTTGGGTAGCACCTCTTATATACATGAGTCATACTGAAATTTTTGAGATACGGCTAAATGGTACAAGTTAAACTTACCACCTCTTAGGAGTATTCAAAGTAGTTCCCTCCAATATCAATGCACTTTTGTAGGCAAATTTTCCATAGATTAAATACCTCAAGCTATCTATTTCTTGGAATAGATGAAAAATATGCTTTTATAGCCTCATCAATCTCATCTTTGGAATGAAAATGACACCTAAATACATTTTTTTAAACATTTTAAAATACAGACAAAAGTCTCACATAGCAAGTTAAGGAGTATAGGGTGGATGTTCTATCACTTCGATGTGTTTTTGTTCAAGAAATTCAACTGTAATCCTTGCGGTATGAGAAGATGCATGTCATGGTGAAGCATGAGTCCCCTAGTATTCACTTCTTGAAGAATTTCTGCAAGATACTTAGTGGTGTACCAGTTAACTGTAACTGCCCTAGCTATATGGCTTTGACCAACTCTGTAAAAATTCTTTGTCAAATCAGTATTTCTGGACACATATCCAAACAGATTTTTGACTTCCTTTCCCAATGCTTTGTAAATGTACAATATGGAAATGCTACTTCAGGTTTTGGACAAACTACTCAAGGTTTACCCCAAGGATCTGTTCTAAGTCCTGTATTGTTCAATATCATGATTAATGACCTCATAAGCACTATCTCTGCCACTCACCCAGAAGTTCATATACCCCTATATGCTAATGACCTTGTTATTTGGGTGACTAACTCTGATATTCCAAAACTCCAAATTAATGAGTGCTGTCTTGGGCACTTTGTTGAAATGGTCTGTGGAAAATGAGTTCTCTGTTAATATTGAAAAAACTAATTTTGAGCTTTTTACTCAGAACCAAAAAATCCCCAAATTGATTTAAAATATAATGACAAATGCTGACAGAGAACTGATATGGCTAAATACTTGGGCATTATTTTAGATGTAAATTTAAGTTAGAACAAGCAAATTTCTAGAATTGCCAAAACTGTTTCTGGTCAACTCATTAAAGAGCACTTAACAAGATGTCTTAATCACTACTTTTAATTCTTTTATTCATCCTATCTTTGATTATGGTACCGAAATTTTGATCACTGCCTCTGAGAGTGCATTGTCTAAACTTGATGCTACCCAAAACAATGCCCTCGACTCATTAGAGAAGGTGCCTTTTCTACTCCTGTCCTCACTACGGAATTGCAGATGGGCATTGGCTGTTTACAAAATTGTCAACTCTATTCAGCTATGGCTTTTGATGAGAGATTATTGCATAAAGAGGGTTTTTGGACTGACTACCAGCTGTGTAATTTGAGACTGAAAACACAACACAGCTTCTTACCAGACTTTCATGGGAACTCTGACTTACTAAATATTTCAAGTGATAGAGACCCACTCTTCATGCCTTCTATTTTTCCAGATACTATGGAATATACAGTCCCAGTTTTTAACCTTGTTCTCCCAGTTAAGAAGGGAGTTTCCTCTCAAGAGGAACTAAGGGCTGTTGTTCTTGCCACTATCAAAGAAAGATACCCTAGTAACAATTGGATTCACATCTATACTGATGGCTCTGCTGAGAGAACTTCTAGACGAGCAGGATCCGGGATGTACTCCAATCTTTTTCAGCTTAGAGAACCTTTCAGCTTAGGCTCAGGTAATTTTGACAGAGAAATGTATGCTATCTACTTGGCTTTCCAAGAGATTCTGAAGAGACCTGAAAAGAAATTTGTCCTCCTGATTGATTGTCAAGCTGCAATTCACTGTCTCCAATTATGTTCTACAACCTACAGCCATTTAATTCAGTTGCAAGAATATTTTAAATACCTTATTAACTTCTGACAAGGAAATCATCTTGCATTGTCTTTTCAATGTTATTGGTTTGCGGTCATCTTCACATACCCATATTTTACTTTTATGACATGTTGGAACGTCAAAAAAAGGTATGCACATCTCAGAAACAGTTATGAACTGTTTTTTATGAATAATTTTATGTATAGCTATGGATCCAATGTTAAGTTCCAACTGTATCATTTGGTAGGTACAGCAATTATCATTGATTAGCATTTTTCATATAGCTGACACAATTTTTTGCACTACAGCTGACAAAGGTCTTCCTGCATGTTCTTCATCTAGGAGAGAATTTTGACCTCTTCTAAATCCTGTAAACCATCTGAATACAGTGACACGAGATGGAGTTTTGTTTCCATATGCTAATTGTAGACGTTAGGCATTCTTCTTGATTTAGCCCACTTTAAAATTCTAGAAAATCATACTTTGAGAATGCTCTTGCATCAACATCATTTTCTCTTCTTCCAAAATTTATTCTATGATAGCTAAATTGCAATTGTTACCACAAATTATTATCTGCAGACATAAGAGTTCAAATTGAATCCAACCAATAATTTTTTTGTGGTGCATATTGTCTGCCCCTGTCTCAAAAATTTAAGGGTTAAGCTTGTATATATATATATATATATATATAAAGAGAAAGAGATAGTATACCACACAATACTCAAATTGGAAGCTATATATCAAAGCTCTATCTATATAAATAAAGTAACAGAGGACTTTGTCGTGGGCTTTGTCGGGTCATGTGAGCGTAACGCAATGGCCGACAATCTGTGTATTTTTTTTTCTCATGAAAGTACATAAATGTTACATATTTGGAAAGATCTTTGAAAACTGATAATTTTTTCTGCGTACACATATTCTGTTAATTCAATAGTTTTAGAGATATTTTAATTCTAAAATCACTCTACTGCTGAGAAATCAAATTGTCTATATCCAGTATGGTGCAGCCATCTGTCGGCAGCGACGGGAATGAAAATTGACGGGAATTTATTGACTTGAATTTAATACATTTGTAGGCCTTTTTTTCTTTTGTGGGGCCCGAAGTACATAAATATGTTACATGGATGGCTTGAGCATAGCTAGGCGAAGCCCGGCTAGTTAACAATAAAAGTCATATCTCAAGAGTACAAATCATTAGGATTTAAGACAAAATTTACAGCAAAGAATTCTTCAAATGTAAATATAAAATGCCTTTAAAAATATTAATAAATAGAGAGTATAACATACCATTACAACATCAGCAGCTTGAGTATACAAATCCAAAGCCATTTCAGGATATTTTGCTTCTATCATTCTGTAAAAAGTATTAAAGTGTCCTTACACAATAAAATTTAATTACTACATAGACTGAACGTTTTACACATACAAATTGCATAAACAAATTTAAAATGTTTTCTAAAAGGGAGAGAAATTACTTTCCGCCTTTCTCTAAGGCGAGAGCAGCAGTGTCTGGTGTACCATGCTCCCTGAAAAGTTGACATGCTTTTTTAATCAGCTGTACAGCATCCATGATCTCATTCATGTCTTTAGATATCAGTGCAGCTTGCTCAAAGCTTCTGAATAATAAAAAGATAAATTTTAAAACAAAATTAAAAAAAATAAATAGGTATAATTTTAAGAATGTTTTAGACAATGGACAAAAAAAGTAAACTTACTTTGCAGCAGAAAAATATCTGAACCAGTTAAGGGAAAAAAACATTTTTTAACTATGAAATTTTATAAATAGTTATGCACAAGGTTAATGCAAACATCTATATTTGACATTTTTCTAAGATGCTTTCCATTCAAGCTAATCATACCCTCTCACCCTTTACTACAAACAAGATATTTTTAAACTATAGTTAGAGTTTAGAATATACAGTGATTTCCGTTTGTAAGAATCACGTTTGTTATTACTGTTTTTGATTCTTATAAGCGGTTGATTCTTATATAGCCGAAATTTAGGTTTTGGGACAGGAACACACACACCTATATATATACATATATTAGATAATTTACCATAAAATACTCTTTAACTTACATTATCTTTTATTAAAATTATTTTTTATAGTTTTAAAAATACAACTTAATTTTTAGACCTATAAGTAGAGACACATGATTATAGTAAGAGTAGAAAAAATACAATATTTGTTACAAGTTACATCATACCTGCTTAACAGTTTTAACATTTCAACTACAGGAAGGGAGCAAGAAAAAGTTTTCTACGGTAGTTTGACGTAATGAAGTTTTCAGGAGGCAGTTTATACCTCTTTCAATACTTATAGTCTCAGACGAAGATTCACCTTCTAGCTTACGTTTCTCACTTTGATAACGTGCTGAATCTACTAACATCACATTTGCCTGAATGATAGTGGACATTTTGCAGAAGATTTATGTGTTTTAGGGTCCAGGAAGCCACAACCAGGATGTGGGAGGTGGGAAAAAAGAGTCCCTATTTTTGTTTGTCAGTGGAGAAAAGTGAAATCGGACTTGGACGGGTAAAGATGCCCAGGGGGAAAGCTAATAGGACAGTGTTGTGGTAAAGCGTTTAAGGGGAAACTATTATGTTATGTCTAACAAAGAAAGGGGTGAATTTTACAACTGTATTCCATCCCATCTTATCAATCTTTCTTTAAAAAAAAAAAAAAAGAAAGAACTTTGTGCCTTTTGAGGGTTTAAGTAGCTTTTTTTTTTAAAATGAAAGGAAAGCGAAGAGTGTAAACTGATTCTTAAAACCGGTGGATTGATTCTTTAAAGAGAAAATTTTAACATGGAAATAATACATTTGTTTTTGTTTTCGCGATATTGATTCTTATAACCAGTGATCACTATAAGTGGTGGTTACTGTACTAACTGAAAATTTGTCAAGAAATACAATGTCAAGTACTTTTCGCATTTCAAATTAAAGGAACATAATATCTGTCCAGTTTTCAACACATTAACTAAACATTTTCATTTTGGATAATTTTGTTCACTTAATTACATTTACTACAAGTTAAAATAAAAAAAATAAGTAAAGATTTTCTTTAGGTAGATTATATATTATATAAAACTCCTAAAAAAAAAATTCAGAAACACAAAAGTTTTAAAATTAACTCACAAAACTGGGAGTTAATTTTAAAACTTTTTTTAAATTGTTTTTAACGAAATAATCTGCAATGTGAGGAAGCTTTACAGATAATTATAAATGAATGCAGTAAATATGCTTAATAGAAATCCTATGCATCTTGATACCAGAGAAAAGGTTTTTTTTTTTTTTTGCTCTACATCACTCAGTTCAAACACCTAACTAGAATTATCAATTACACTATCCAAAATTTATTCACAAAGGATGATTATTTGTTTAAACCCGGGAGCAGTCATACATCATTCTGAAAAACAAGTACTTTTAAGCACATTTGTACAACACTTTTGTGGGAGGGTAGCAAAATTTTCTAGAAAACCTAGAAACAAAAATCCAACGTGCCAAACCTTTAGTATAAAAAATGGCCTTGTGGGAAACTGAATCATGATATTCATATTTATCCTAAACTCATCATATACAATACTATTTACAGCAAAACTAAACAATGGTTCAAAACTACATTGTTTCAAAGGAAAAATATAAAAAACAGTACTTGTGAAAATATAAATAAATATTCGTGATAAATGACTTCAAATGTAGCTTAACATAATTATCAAATAGTAAGTAAAATAACATGAATTATAGTTATAGTTTGAGTACAAAGTATTTGAAACTGGCTATTAATAGTTCATTAGATGTTTCATATGTCAATAAAAATTAAGACAATAAAATCATCTTAATAATTTTTTTTTAAAGGATACGAGTTATTCTTTGCATAGCAGTCAGCTGCTTTTAGGTGACAATCTTTGCATTGTCCAAGGACTTTTGCAGTTTTAAAACATGTGGCTAAAAGACCATAAAATAAAGGTTAAAATCTTTCTACACATAATGCTGATATAATTTTATACAACAATATACATCTTACTACATGAAAAATTTAATATTCTGTTAGAAAACTGAGTTTTTCCATATATATATATATATATATATAAATTATACCTGCTTTCGAATATTCAGTAGCAGCACTGTCATAATCAGGCTTCCATTTTAAAAATGAGGTTTTCAAGCTAAAAGATAAAATATTTGCTTATTTCTCTGGTAAAGAAACATGATAATCACTTTTCTGTACAGACAGGATGTTACTACAAATGAAGTTAAAACATACACTTTGGATAATATTTCCAAAAAGGACAGCTAACAAACTATTAAAATCAAGGTAATAGGTGTTATTTCATAAATCAGAATTAGAAAGTACATTGAGATTATCATAATAATCTTAATATATACTGATATCATATACTGATCATAATATGCCAATTTCTTATTTTCACTTGTGATAATATACTTTTATTTACAAGACTTTTGAATTTCATTAAAAATTCATACTTTATATGATCATGTAAACATGATTCTTTTTAAGATAACCTGAAATCATCTAAATTATTATATATGCTCATCCAAATTTAAGAATCTGAAAAATCCAGACATTACTTTTAAAAATAATATTGATATTGCTAGAGATAAGTGATAATTTAATGGACATTCTATAGTGTGGAGAATTTTTTGATACAGTATTATAATACCCAATAAATATGCAAAGATTTCCATCAAAAACTCCCACAATTTAGCAATATATTTAGCCTGCATGAAATATGTATATTAATTTAATTTTTCTGTTCAAATTATTTCAAAAACATGGTATGAATTTGCTATTTAAGAAAACATTAGTTCAGTGTTGTTTATTCAATAATTACATGAAGTTTTCTATCATCTTTTTATCAAAGTCTCTTCCCCATTCTTTCAGGTATATCTTGTTAAGTTATTAAATATAAACTAAATTTAGCACATACATCTATTTGCGCAATCTAATACAGTACTCAAGAAATACATTAATTATTACCTACCTTATGCAAAAGTAATATGAATTTAATCACCTTATTATTTAAGAAACACACGCTATTTAAAAAAAAATTCTAGAAAAATAAATAATTTTTTAAAACTTATCATAAGCTAATTTACATGCTTTTGGGGGACTAAACAAAATGGAAATGAACAATTTTTTTAAATCTCGCACTTGTGTACCATATGAACCATTTAACACAATATAGTATTTGAAAAAAAGAAGGTTAAGCTAAAATGTTGATTTACGATAAAATATGTTAACTGACAATTAACATGTAACGAATTTTGTGGAATTTCTAACGCAGTAAAAACTCCTTTTTTCTAACTCGAAAACTGGTGACAAACAGAGAGTGGTAAAAAACAACAAAAAGCTTTCGTTAATATGAAATTAAATTAAATTAAATTTTTAAAAAAATTCCTATTAATCTGACTAACAAGAGCTTAAGAGGTATAAGAATTATAAAAGTTTAAAAAAAAAGTAATACTGCCTATTTTGTACGCAAACCTGTAGGGCAGATACAAAAACCATACCCGTAAAATTTAAATTGAACTTTATTACATGATAGAACATTTGTGTACTTGATCCTCATGGATTGAGGCTAGATCAGAGCTAATAGAAATAGAAACTTACTACTTTTCTGCCTGTTTAACACATTCATTTCCCTCGCAAATTTTCTTCTCAGCTGCCATGACAATGACAGATATTTACCATAACATTAAATGACTTCACTGCAGTTCTATTGCATACACGTCTGATTACTGAGCTTCAAAAAATATAACATGGACGAAATCAAACAAACGAACTGAATTTAACGATTTTTTGAGATTTATTAGTGCTTCTTATAATTGTTTACGATTTCTAATATAGTGAGAAAAATAATTCAAATTATTATCAATATCGAATCATTCTTATTAATTTCCATCTTTATCAACTATGCGTATGTTTTGAATGTGTCGATGTCTGTCGACCTATTGCAGTATGAGAAGTTATAATGTTACATAACAATAAATTTCTCGTGATTATAGATAAACGAAGGATATATATCTATGATCTAATGTTGTTGTTTAGTTAAGACTATACTGTGTGATATCTGGATCGCATAAAATTTTAAAAAGGTGCGTTGAATATTCTAAAATTTTTGGAATGGTATCGTCAAACAGATAATGCATTATATGTATTAGTTGGAGAGTAATGTATAATAATTTTAAAACATTTTCCTCATTAAATCCACTATGTTTGTGCATACTATTTTATGAGTTGTTTTGACGAAACATGCTCAATTTTTTATGAATTACTAATTTAATCATAAACAAAAGAAGCATGCTTATTTCCTTGCCTTTTAAATTTTCTGAAAGTGTTTGTTTATAAAGTTGATAAACAGTTCGTTACTGAAATCTACTGCAGTTTTAAGCATTTTGATTCTGAGTATTCCACAAAATCATCCTGGTTTGACTGTGGAAATACGCACATTGTCAATTGGTATAAACACTGTTGATTACTCCTCTGAAAGTGAATTTGGTACTTTTCCGTTAGCCGGGCGCATTTGGCGTTCGTCCTATTAAGTATCGCCATTGGTGAGTATGAAAAGTCGCCAACATAACAACCCTAGGAAATCAGTTTAATAGGTAAAAGATGGACTAAATTTTGAAGAAGCATTGTCACACACGAAACGTTGGAAGAAAATGATAGATCAACGGGTATGAATCATGTGAGAGAACACGATTAAGTTCAGAGACCCAGCTATATAACCCTGAAATTCACATGAATAAAAATTGGAAACAAATTAACCACAAACTTTATTAGCTTTCTTCACAATCGCACATAAGATTGAGCAGTTGCGATGCAGCACCATTTGGCGACATGAAAAAAACACGGAGGAACAGCACGCCACCATTTTCAATCGTGCTGGCTGAATTTTTTAGGCGATGACAAAAAGAGGGTCATTTTGGAGATATCTTGAAGGACATTAACGATTTTTGGCATCCTAACTAATTATTTACTTAAAGCACAAAATGAATGCTTTCTTATATATTTTGTTTTTTCACATATACATATCACGGGAGTTACAGTTAATTAAACAAAATGTGACTTAAGAGCCATATTTGGCGATATATTACTTGCGCCCGTCTAACGGAAAAGTACCGTGAATTTTTATGGTTTTTCAAAATTTATTGCTTTTAATATGTACACAGAAAAGAATTTTACTTTTGCATTTCCAAATACTAGCATTTCTTGTACGACATGTTTCAAATAATTTGTGTTCTCGTTTGAAAAAAAAAAAAATGCTTGTAGCAGAGTTTTAATTGATTGCTGCAGAGCATAAAAGTTATATAATTCGTTGATGAAATATCCGTATTGTCTTAACTGTATTAACAAATTATTTTATTATTTAGTCACAATTACAATTTGTCATCTTTTGTGACTGACAAAACAAATCTATCTTAATTTGAAAATAATAAAATATTTTATCTCTTTAATTTCTTAATGATATTTATTAATTTTTTAGGTCAAGTAAAATTGTTAAACATGGTTGTCCAAATTTTTGATGAAGATCACCTTGCTATCAGTGCTATTATCACTGTTGGAATGCAGTTAATATTTTTTATCATAGCAGCCTCGTTCCAGTTTGACAAAGTAACTGATTTCGCAGGAGGTGCAAATTTTATAATTATAGCTGTTTTAACATTTGTTTTATCTGAGGTATGAACTTCTGATCTTATTTTGTTGTATTATTTAATATTTTATCATAAGATATTCTTAATATTTAGTTAGTCAGTTTTGTCACTTTATAAATTTGGTTAGACAAGGTTGTTACCTTTCTGTTTCATAGAAACTGATTGATAAATTTATGCATTCTATTTCTAGAGAAGTGTTAAATTTAAATTTGATTCAAAGGAAAGCAGTTAAAAAATTTTGTCAGAATGATTATTATTCTCTGAAATGTATTCAATACATATACAGTAAGACCTTAAGTTATGTGGATTCCTAAATATGCAGTTATGATTTTCAACTCTTAATACAACGATAATTTTGAAGAAAAGAGGTGTTTTAATAGAAATGATGGAGAAATTATTGATAAATTTTGATTGAAGATCTCTAACGAATATGCATACTGTTAAGTCGTGTGCTGATACAAACGAAAGCATTAAGTATTTTTAATAATTTACAGCATAAACGTGGTGATGATGTCAATGATGGTAAATTTCTACTTACACGGAATGTTCTGGAACTAATTAATCGCATAAGTCGAGGACTTACTGTATAAGTACCAAAGTTTATTTTATTGTTTTCTGTTCAAATTACTTTCTTATTCAGTGGTAAAATTTTACATGTTAATACTTGAAATTTAAAAGTATATACTTCCTCAAAATATATTTCCTTCTTTTGTCTTATACCTAGTACTCTAGTACAGCTATATTTTATAGCACTATTTTGGGTATCTTTAAAAAGATAATTTTTGCTATAAAACTTTTGAAATATCTTTATTTTTGTTTTAGTTTCCTAATATATGCTTAACTATAGTGTTTTCATCTTTCCAAATAATATGCCGACATTTGGTAACTAATCATTAGAAATATTTTTAGTTATACAGTGAAAAACACTGCTTAATTTTGTTAGTGGTGAATTCATTCTCATATTATGTATATGAGAATGAATGATGCAATCAATTCATACAAAAATGCATATTCATTTTTGTATAATAATTCAAAATTATAATTTTGTATAGTGTTTCCCTACTTTATTCAAACTCTATTTTACTTATAAGAAGTTAATTTCACATTTCCACAAAATGCATTTCTAAAAGAGTAAGGAAAATGTTAAAAATAAATAACCACAGAAGCATTAATAAATACTAATATTACTTTAAGACCCTCTTTTAAGATTGTACCCCTATGGTTTAGAAGTACTGCTTCATAATTTCTAATGAAATACTAATTTGTAATGAAGATTTGTGACTAGTAAAATAAATAATTTTTAATAAGATTTTATTAAATGAAATTATGTAAAGAATTTTGTTAAAAAAAGTTTATTTAAATCTTAAGATATAAATTGATGATTGAGTATTCTTTAAAATTATATTGTCCATTTCTGACTTTAATATTTTGTTTTAATGAATTAGGTTTTTAAAGCTGTTTATTTTCTTAATATAAATTTATGTATGAACAATTATTAAAAATTAACTCATTTTATTTCTAAATCAATATTATTTATAAAAATCTATTCTTTTGAATGAAATGTGAATGAATTGGAATAATATTTTAAAATTTAACATTTCATATTTTTATTTTTAGACTTATCAACAAAGACAGATAATAGTTACTGCATTTGTTTGCTTATGGGGTGTTCGTTTATCAGCATTTCTATTATATAGAATTATAAAAATTGGCAGGGATAAAAGATTTGATGACAGACGTAGCAATGTTATTCGTTTTGCAGTATTTTGGACTTTTCAAGTAAGTTGATAAATTTATTAAGGTAGAAAGTATCTAGTTTTGCTTTTAAAGTAAATGCTTAGATTGTAATCTGAATTATTTGTAATCAAATTTATCATAAATTTGTTATATATTGTTTTTGTAGAGAACTTTAATATAAATTAAAAAAATCTTGAGATAATTTTCTGGTAAACATCATTTTCATAATTTACAAAAAATACTGACTATTCAGTTGTAGTAAATAAAATTGTAGAATATTGATTTGTCCTCTGATTTTTGTTAAAATTTGATTTTTTTTCTAAATTTTGCTTTTCTGTCTTCTTTTTATTTTCAATCCTATGTTTTTTACTGGAATTAATTTTTTATCTACTTTCTAAAAACTGAAAAAGTAGAATAAAAACACTAATTTATAGAAGATATATCAGAATCTACTACTCAGGGGATATGAGGAATTCTCCAATGAAATTGGTTCTGTAGTTTTAAGGTTATGCTCATTAAAACATAATACTTTGCCTCTTTTATTGTAGTATAGATTTATGTTTGTGTGTTATTAGTTTGATTTATGTTATATCTAACTGGGGCTCATTCAATGCATTTTTTATTTTTCAGGCGATATGGGTTTTTACAGTTAGCCTTCCTGTAATTTTTGTCAATTCACCTAGGCATGTTAATAATTCTAAATTTAATCCACCTCCTATGACAAATTGGGATATTGCTGGGACAACTATGTTTGTTATTGGATTTTTGTGTGAATCTATTTCTGATGTACAGAAATTCAAATTCAAGGAAAACCCTACCACTAAAGGAAGGTGGTGTGATGCAGGTAAAACAAAAAGTGTTATATGTTTTTATTTCTTGTGTTTAACTATGTTTTAATGGCAAGTAATGTTTTAGATAGTTGTTTCTATTAAGTTTCTTAAAAATATTTAACATGATTTCACTCTGCTGAGGTTTAAAATTTTCTTCGAGGAAACAATATAACTGTCGTTACTTGTGAAACTTCAGAATATTGCTGTTATTAATGATTTAAAAAAAAAAAAAGACAAGGTCTGCCTAGAAAAGCTAAGTATATTAATGTAATACACAAATACCTCTTCAATATTCACTCAGTTGTTATAAATCAATATCAACCTTGTTATATACAGTAACCACCGCTTATAGTGATCAGTGGTTATAAGAATCAATATCGTGAGAACAAAAACAAATGTATTAATTCCATGTTAAAATTTTTGCTTTAAAGAATCAATCCACCGGTTTTAAGAATCAGTTTACACTCTTCACTTTCCTTTCATTTTTCCAAAAAAGCTACTTAAACCCTCAAAAGGCACGAAGTTCTTTCCTTTTATTTGAAAGAAAGATTGATAAGATGGGATGGAATATAGTCGTAAAATTCATCCCTTTCTTTGTTAGAATAATAGTTTCCCCTTAAACACTTTAGCACAACACTGTCCTATTAGCTTGACCCAGGGGCATATTTACCCGTCCGGGTTCAATTTCACTTTTCTCCACTGACAAACAAAAATAGGGACTCTTTTTTTTCCTACCTCCCACATCCAGGTTGCGGCTTCCTGGAGCCTGAAACACATAAATCTTCGGCGAAGTGTCCACTATCACTTAGGCAAATGTGACATTAGTAGATTCAGCCCGTTATCAAACCATGAAACGTAAGCTAGAAGGTGAATCTTCGTCTGAGACAATTACTATTGAAAGAGGTATAAGCAGCCTCTTGAAAACTTCATTACGTCAAACTACCATAGAAAACTTTTGCTTGCTCCCTTCCTGTAGTTGATGTTAAAACTGTTAAGCAGGTATGTTGTAACAAATATTGGATATTTTTTTCTTACTATAATCATGTGTATCTACTTATAGATCTAGAAATTAAGTTGTATTTTTAAAAGTGTAAAAAATAATTTTAATAAAAGATAATTAATGTAACTTAAAGAGTATTTTATGGTAAATTATCTAATATATGTATATATAGGTGTGTAAGTGCCTGTTCAAAAACCAAAATTTCGGCTATAAGAATCAAAAACAGTAATAACAAACGTGATTCTTATAAGCTGAAATCACTGTATTTTTATTAATCCTACGCCCGTCTTCGGCATTTCTGCCATTAGTCGACGAGCAGCCCAATATAGAGATGAAGATGCAGAAAAGTGAGAGATAAAATTAGCCTCCACAGAGTTGTCTGTAATAAACTTTAAAACAATGGGGCAGTTTCCAAGTGACACCAGCCAGACGTTTCAGTAGCCTTGATCTCAGAAGACCTTGTTATATGCTCTTTTACACAAAATAGTTTGTAATGAGGTATAATAGAAGCAGTTCCATAATTAAATAAGTTAGCACTTGTAGTGATAACTGAATTTATTCCTTCTTAAATTTAACTTGTATAGATTTTTTCCAATTTTTCATAATTCTATTGCCAAATAATTTAGATATCCTTTTGTATACAGAGTGCATAGCATCCTTAAAAGTGTTCTAAAAGGTCATATTTGAAAACATATTTATAAGGCCCTTTGAACTGCTTATTGTTTTTGTATATTTGCAGAAATGATTAATTTTTTAGTTAAGGGCTTAAACTTATTTTATCTCAACTGAAAAATGTGGTTTTGATTCACAAGGTTTACAATATGTAGGGTATAAAATCTTATGCCTGGAACTGAGCATGATCTAATATAAACAGGATGTTTACCAGTCATGCCATTGAGAAATGGATTTTAAAATTTAAAAGTTGATTGTGACATTTTGGATACACCAGAAAAAAGCTGTGAGTTTTCCTCCATATGGATCTAAATATTTCTCCCCCCCCCCCCTCCATTCTGTTGTCGCTTGCCATTTTCACAGTATACAAGATACGATTTCACTCTTGTATGTGAGCCATGAAGTCTATATTTAATTTTTTTATTTAGATTCATAAATTTTGAAAAAGAACCTATTTTCACCCATTTTATTTTCTTGAAATTTCCAATGAATTTCATCCAAACATTAATAACCCGAAAAATGCACCATTTCAAGAGATTTCTTGAAAGGATTGATTATAAAATAATTTTGTTACAATTTTCATGGGGTATTATATTTCATATCATTAGAATCTTACTTAAAATATTACTAAAACTGTATTGAACAGATCATTGATGGGCTGTGCTGGAATATTTGAAATTTTGATTTAAAGGAATTCTTTTTAAATTGAGAGATCTTTTATTTTGAACAAATATTAGTTAACTGTAAAGAACTTGCTTAAATAATGGAAGAGTTCAAGGTTTTACTTAAGTGTAAAACTTGCATAATGAATTTTTCTCAACTGGATTCTTTATATGTCCAATATTTTTTTTTTTTCACCTGCATGTATATATATTGAGAAATTCTTGCCAGAAATTACAACAAAATCTGTGTTAATTATAATTTCTTCCCAGCATTGAACAGTAGTTAACCCCCCATTCCCTCCCCCATGATAGTTCTTGTATGAAACTTTTAAAATGCAGTTGTTTGATATCATATAGCATTCATATGTTTGTTTCATTACAAAGTGCTCTATTACTTAAATAGAATATATAACTGATGATATAAACATAAACTCGTGTAAATGTTGGTGCTTAATTTTTCCTTTTGATGTGAAGAAGTAATTCTTTTTCAAAATGAAATGTGACCATTCTTCCTCTGTATACTATTGTTTACAATTCATATATAAAATAATTTTCTATTTTCAGTCAGATAAATTATTCTTATTATTGTTGTCCCATATTATATTTCTGTTTATATATTTTTAGGTTTGTGGAAGTTTTCTCGACATCCAAATTATTTTGGAGAAATATTATTGTGGTGGGGCATCTTTGTTATTTGCATAAATGTCCTTGAAGGTATTGAATGGGTGGCCATATTAAGTCCAATATTTACTACTTTGATAATTCTTTTCCTCAGTGGCATTCCTTTACTAGAAAAAAGCTCAGATGAACGTTATAGAAAGTAAGTTTGCTATTTTATTTCATGTACATCAAATTTAATATATAGTATTTATTTCTGTTATGTTTTAGATGCATTGTTATATATTTTACTTCATTCTATAAATGTTCCTCTCTCCTTTTTTTAATGTATATGCATATTTCAAATGAATAAAAGAAGTTCAGTCAATCGAACATCCCCAGAAATTGCATGCTTATATTTATTTATTTTTTAAATTTGAAAAATTTTAGAAATTCAATATTTAATTATTTTAATGAATGGGTAAATGCTTTAAAAGACAAGTTTGAGTATACTCTAGTGTATAAATTTATGGAAGAGGATAGGAATATAATATAAGCTTATTATTGTTTATTCTGCTTTAAAATACTGTTATTGCCTGATATAGTGTCATCTAACTAAAAAGAATTATATATAAAGGAGCCAATGACCTCATCGGGAATAATTTGGTAGCCTTTGGAATTATAATTAATGCTAGTGTCTTATTTTAATGTTAGATATGTGACAAAGCAGGCAAATTTATTTTTAAAAAAGTATGAAATTCAAAACCACAATATTTGTTATATCCAGTTTGTTATGTAATTGTATAATATCATTGATTCCTTTTACTCATATTCTTAATTTTTCTTTCTCATTGATCTGTTGCTGTACTTTTATTAAACCTGTAATAAGTAATTACTGTTTTTTTTTTAAATTAAGTTTTTTTCAAATGCATAAAATTTTTTAATTTACAAGTGTAACTTAGTAGCATATTTTATAGAGGATTGACAATTTCCTTTTAGGGCTGTATAAATGATGAAAACTGCAGTTTAGGTTTAAAAAATGACTAATTTTTACTTCAGTGTTTTTCATGAATTGATAATCAGAGCTTCTAACAGGAAGCATGTGCAAAAGTGTTTGATTGATTTAGAATCAATGAGACAATTTGAATCTGTAAAACTGTAGAGCACAGTTGGTACTTTATACCTGCAAAAAGGGCATGATGTAGCAATAGTATTGAGGCTTTAAAAAGCAAATTTTATTATGAAATCTGATGAAAATAATCCATCAGAGGTGTCAGCAATGACAAAAACTTAGGTGTTTTAGACAAAAATCTCATCCATGTATATTTTTTCCAGGGTTTTTGTTAAAATCTACTATTCTTATTATATTTCTTTGGTAAAAGTTTAAATTATCATATTTCCTGTCATTATTTAAACAAATTAATGAATAGATTAGTCTGTCTAATAGTTTTAATTCACAGAGGAACACCTAGTGTTAAGAGTTTCTCTACATTAAATTTGTTTACAGTTCATAACTGTAGATGAAAGTATAGGTGAGAGGTTTTTACTCCAACCATTTACAAAGAAATATCTGTTGTTTGAGGGTCTAGATAACAAATAATGCACTTTGAGCTTCTCTTTACTTTTTGTGTGTTGTTTATTTGGATACTGTTATTTAATTTTGAAAATTCAATAAAAATATGAAATTATGGATATAGCAGAGAAGTATCTGCTGAGTAGATTGAAGTCATTCAAATTGAAAATGAACCAGAGTCCTTTGTAAGTATTGTAAATAGATGATTGATAACAAAATTGATTAAATTAATTCCCATCTAAAACAATGTAAAGCAAAAGGCAGTGTGATAAAATCTTTTGATCATGACCATGAATGCCTTCAGTGACTAATATCTATCAGTGAATGTTCTTTTGATGATATATCCATTGTACTTGATAAGACTACTTATTAAAGTCAAAAAGCTAAATGCTAAAAACTCTAAACCTCAAGGTTTAGTCTCCATGAAAATTACAAAATGTAACTCGCATGGTTGCTAGGAAGATAATAACATTTTTAAAATTCAGTATATATAATTATTAGTTCAGTTAATTCTCATAAATGTTTCTTTACATATAGCCTTAATTAGAGTCAAAAGTGTAATAAACAAGTTTTGAAATAGTTATAATTGATCATGAGATAAAATTGTAAACAGTGATAAAAATTTTACTTTTCAGAAACATTGGTATATTGTAATGTATACAAATTATGAAAATTAAAATATCTAAATCAGATTCCATACAAAAACCCATAGGGTATTTGTACAGAACAGAAGTTTTCAAACAACACAATGGTACACACTGTACAAAAACACAACAGCACAGCTGTACATATCCATAGGGCATTAACAAAATCCATATGGGTTTTTGTTGATGGGCCCATTGGAAAAATTCACCCAATTTTTTTTTCTTGAGGGGAGGGGGGAGGCTTATTTTGATAACCCAGAGTTATTGAGTGTCAATAAATTTATATTATTTCAGTATGTGTCTTTTCTTCTCTGTCTAGAGCATGCTTTTTAAAATTTATATATTGCATGTATCTTACAGTTTTTTTCCCTTCTAGTATTGAAGAGTATCGAATCTACAAAACCACTACAAGTCCACTTATTCCATTGCCACCCACTGTATATCCTGATTTTCCTACACTTTTCAAGATCTTTGTATTCTGTGAATTTCCTTTCTATAATTATCTAGACTCCCTTCCATGTGAAAAAGAGAATGAATCATCTGGTCCTACATTAACATAAAATTTTTCTAGCTCATCATGAATTTATTTTAATTACATTTCTCCGTAATCTATAAATTTATTAGCTTTCTGATACTGTGCATTGTCATAGTATGGTGCTACAAAACTTAACTCTTATTTGCCTGATTGGTTCTATTTAAAATATTTTTAATTTTAATTAAAAACCTAAATGCTGTTTCAATGCCATCAATATCTATTCTTTATATATTAAAAGCATTTGATTGAATTAATTTTTATATTTAATTTTTTATATTAAGATCACCCTTCTTAGCAAACATTCAGTATTATGAAGTTATGATGTTGCATATTGCTGGTGTAGAATTACATATAAATTCTCTAGGCTAAACTTGTAGCATAATGTTGCACATTTGACACTAGATTAGAAATAATACTTTGTTTCAGAGTAGTCAAATTTTAGATACTTCTGATATTTTTAGTTATGCATTTTTATACCAGTAAGTTTAGCAACTAGTGTTGAACTTAATAGTAAACTGTCAACATATTACTTTTCAGAATAATATATTATCTTTTGGGTTTTAGATGTAGTCATATTTGTTAAGGAAACAGCAGAAGCTTCAAACTATATAATCTCCATCCATCTCATTGAATATATTAAAAATTTATGTACATATGGCAAAAGTATTTTGAATATTTGATTAATAGCCAAACCATTTTTCTTACTTAATTAAACTATAGTTTCTATCACATGATATTTCAGACTTATTGTAAATAAACTCATTTTGTGTTCAGAGGTTTATTGGTGTATGAAAGATAATTTATTATTTTCAATAGAATCTAAATGTCAAGCAGCATACTGCAATATTTAAAAGAGAGGGGTTCTTATCTAAAATATTATATATGATGTTAAAAATAAGGATCAATAAGTAAGGATTAATTCTTGTTAAACATTTGTAAATTTTTGAAACTTCTGTTTTTCCTGCTTCTGACAATGTCTAATTTAATGTTAAATTCTGCAAATCAGATAAAAATAATTCCAGTATTTAACAAGTGTGACTGATTTTGGAAGATTGTCAAGTGAACTGCATGTGAGGTTTTAAGTAAAGAAAAGGATTCATTTTTCTGTTAAACAAGTGGTTGATTAGTTGGAAGAGATGTTTTTGAATGGCTGTTTGAAATATCAACATTATACATGGGAATAATTTTAAAAACAAAAGCCATTATATGTATTCCTAAATATTATTGAATTGCTTGGCTAAAATATCTAATTCCACATTTCTCAAAGACTTCTCACTAGTCATTTAAGACACAGATGTCATTAAAAAGTTTAGTAGACTTGAATAAAAGTTCCATTTTTCTAGGCCTCTAGAATCATGTAAATAACTAATAAATTCCCCTTGTGTAGAGCTGACTGCTATTCAATAGATCTCTGGTTTTGACCCTATAATGAGACTATATATACATATGTGCTTAAAAATTCTAGAATGTCTTAATTCCTTATTGGTGTCATATAATAAAAATTATTTTAAATGACACACATGAATCTAAACATCTCAAGCAGTCTATGAGAACTGCATTAAAGTTCAGTGGTTTTCAATTTTTCCAATTAAATTTTTATCTTAATAAGAGATGGATAGATATGTATAAAGTTTACAAAAGAGTTGCTTTTTTGAAGTGGGTAAGTTAATTTTTGTAAAATTCAATTTATGGGATATAAAGTAGAGTATAATATTAAAAATATGCTTGAAGTCACTGTGAGTGTCAGCAATTTTTCTTTGTTGGACAGTATTGTTTCTCTGCATCTCAAGTTTTTCACAATTCTAGAATAAATAAGACTCAAACATTTTATCTAAAATAATTGCAAACTTAGATGCCTGTGGAGTCAAACTTCATATGTGTAATACAAGGTTCAGTTATTCACCTCATTGTTGACTATATGGTTGGTGTTAATAGCATTGACATTATTGTCCTTATTCTAGAGAATGCTTAAAAAGTATGAATGTACATTTTTAGTTCATATTCATAATGCTTAAAACCTTTATTTTAGATTCACATCTCACAGTTCACCTGTTTTAAAACAATGTGAAGTAGAAGTTTGTTTCTACCTCAGTGAACCTATATATTGAGAATTCTTTAGTTTGAAAGTGTCAAAAGTAGGAAATCTTACTATTAAAATAAATTGAGCTGGGATGTAATGCATAGTTAGTGTTAACTGTTAAACATACTTCCCAATTGTGTGGTATTTTAGATCATGTATTATTTAAATTATGTCATTAGCAGTCGAAAGTATTACGTCTGCACAGGGGCGTGCTTAGGGTTTTAGCGGCCGTGGGTAATGCTTAGCGTTTTAGCAACCCTGGGCAAAACACATTTACTGGCAATCAAATTTCTCTACATACTGAGTAATGGATCTTGTAAGACAACCCTGAATCCCCCTCCCTGAAAAAAACTGCATCCACTACTGATTTTACTAATTATTACTTTTAATGCATTATGTTTCGATACTAAATAACCTACATTCTAGCTACATAAAAGAAAATTATACATGAAATTAAAATTGGTCCACTAAAATATAAAATTAATCAATTTGTATGAATAATGAAACAATGGAAAAATTATTTACACGATTTAGAAAATGTAAATTGTTAAAAAAAAATACTTATATGTATGAATTTGTTGGTTAAAAAGCAATTTTTCTTGCTTTCTGAGCAGCAAAATTGTCTATTATATGTGAAAGTCCAAAGATGATGAGAGATCATTTTCATTAGAATTAAGTGCCAAGGAGGACAGGCGTACAATCTGTATTCAAAGCATACTGATTGTACCTGCTTTGTAATATTTTCAATTTTTCGAGAAGAGGGAAATTAAATCCATTATAATGATGGAGAGAACAAGTAAAAACCATTTTTTGTTTACCCCTCTCTTTCAGCCTTCAGACCCCTTTCTTCCCAACAGGTTTCGAGCGCATTTACTTACTTGTCTTACATTCCCTGGAGAAATGTCTGGTCTATTGTTTGCTTTGAATAGACCAAACATTTGACCAAATAGTATTAGTATTCGGTCACAAAGATATGTTCACATTTTTCTCAGTTTAAAACTATTCTGTGAAAATGGACAGATTCCAACAAAACGGTTTATCAATCTTCAAATGACTGCATGTAGTGACTGACAGATAGTAGAAACTGATATTGAAAAAAGGGATTGATAATCAAGGTTTTACTATAACTGAATTGAAGATAAATCATGCTTTTCTAACCGAGAAATTTTTCGAACCAAAAGGGTAGTTTGTCAATTAAGATTCTTTCTACGATTCTTTTTAAAAAATCGAAACATATATTTTTTTAAGATGAATTTTAGAAACTGCGAAAAATGAGGGATTTCTTAAAAAACCCATAACATTTAGAAAAGTACTGCATTGAGGAATAAAAAGGGTGGCCCTGGGTAGTTGCCCAGTTCGCCCTCCCCTAGGCATGGCCCTGCGTCTGCAAAGGTAACACAAATTCATATTTGTGCTGCCAAATTTGATGTCTTTTAAAGACCTTTCTTAATCAGATTCTTATTGAGTTCAATATCTGCTTTTATTCAATGTTGAAGTTTAAATGCTTTATTAAACTGTTGATAAATTTTATTTTTTGTTAAAAAATTTGACTTGTTAATAGAATGTTCATTTTAGAATTTGTTTAATAATTTATTGTGTTTAATATATTTTATCAGATAATTTTTTTGGAAAGTTTGCTGAGCAAGTTTTCTGTAATATCTTTGGAAACAATTTTTTTTTTTCAGTGGCGTTATGTTTTGATTAGTTCTATGATTAGACTTTAACTAATTAAAACATAATGAAATCTAATTGTTTATAAATGTTATACCTTAAATTGTGTAAATGAGTTATTATTATTATGATTAATTAGTGGATTTTTAAAAATCTGTCAGTGTTATTTAATAAAAATTTCTTTAGAAATATGTTATGTTATTTTAAATCATGGATGTAATCTATGTAGTTCTTATATATAACAAATAGTTAGTTGTCTATACTTGTTACTTTAAATGACAGAGAAATTTTTTTAAAATTGATAATAGTTTGAAGAAAATGAGCATCAAGCTTAGAATTTTTTTAAATCATGGAATTTTTTTTCTCGGTCTTTTGTATTGTTTGTTTAGCATAACTTTTTACCTCGTTTCTACTTTGAATCATTTTGACTTTAATATTGTAACAGTCAGACTTCCATTCATAGATTTTTTATTTTTATTTTGCATTTAGTTAAGTTTTTCAAGATTCCTTTAAAGTAACATATATTGGAAGACCTTTTATCAAAATAAATGAGAGATGTTTGGGTGAACTGATCAAATCAAATATGCAAAGTTACATTAACCTCAGAATTATATTGTATGACATTCAGAAAGCTTATTTTAAAAAAATATTTCACATCTAAAATTTTTGATGGTGCATACAATTTTGTTTTTGTCTTTTAATAAATAACAATATTTAAATATTTTATTACGTGTACATTAGCCTCTGTATATCCATCTGAAAAAAAAAACTCACCTCTAATTACCTTAATTGAAACTGTGGAAGAGTTGTGATATTTTAAAAATAAATATAGCCATATAAAACAAATTTTGTCATTCAGTTGGAAATTGAACATTCCTAAATCAAGAATAAACTGTCACTGAGCAGTTTCAGTTGATTTTTGACTAATCAAAAGTTACTTTTTAAGGTTGATAGAAGACTTCTAATATGGAAGTTTGGTTGTTTACATATTTTCCTTAGATAAAATATTGATCCAATAACTTTTTAAAAACCTTTTTGTAGCTTCAAATAAAGGATCAGATTGTAATTTGAAGGGAAGATGATAGCATTAACAACTTATGGATTTGTATTAATGTTTGTATTCATAACTTGTGGATTTGTATTTAAATACAGTATTATTTACCCTATTATTTTTTAAAAATTGTTTTAATTTTAATGCATGATTGAAAATATGTATCTTATATATAAGTGTTTCCTGGATGGAGTTTAATTTTTTTCTCCCTAAGTGCACTTTTTGAGTTTAATCTCTAGTAATCTGTGCATTAAGTGTACAGTAAATTGAAGTCGTGGGGATAAACTCATTCTATATATTTCTTTTAATGTCATTTACAAATTGTTGTCAGCTGGATTAAGTCAGTCTTAATTGAGTTGAAGTATTTATATAAAATATTATGTTACAAACAAAATATCTGCAGAAATATATGGCAGTTCATAACCAAACTTCTGTAGATACACATGGTAGTTTAAAACTGACAGTATAGCAGATATTTAGGTTATACATTTTTATGTTATTGTAAATAATTTGATTATTTGTTTTAGGGAAAATTAAGTAAAAAGTTGTTAATTGTTTTGTAAACACCTTGTTAGAATAAAATATTTTTCATTATTTGTGGTATGCATATTAACAATGTTCTAGTGTCCTTACCATGTGTCTATTCATTCTAGTGTTTTGTGCCATTTCAGTTTTATTGTTAGGCCTTGTGGAATTCTATTGTTTTACCCCTTTCCCTTCTCCCTTTAAGAATGATACTTTTGAAATTTCATCTTGTAAATATTCATTACTTTTCCTTTATCATGAAGAGTGTAAAGTTTATTTTCATCTAAACTTACATTTACTGTATTTTTCACTTTATTTTTCATGAAAGTATTTTATAAAAGGATAATTTTTTACAAAATTTGTAAATGTTTATTGTAGTTTGAATGTTAAATCATTTGATTCTTTTCCCATATTATATGTAAATAAAATATTTAGAACACATTAGAAATAGATTTAGAATTTTGTATTTCATTTAGCTCAGGTAATATCAGTCCATATTTATGTTAATGCAATTTTTTATGTACAACTTTTTTTTGTTTATTTGTTTTAATAATTTGTCTGGTTATAATGTTATTTTAAAACTTAAGAAATACTCAAAACTTAATTTGTTGTTTGGAAAAAGGACGATTAACTGTGTACTTAAATAATATTGTGGTTTCAGGAAATTTGTATTTTGTTGGATAAAAAATAGATATAACTATATGTGTAAATTTGAGATTCAAAGTTTCATTAGTGTTTTGAACTTTTTTTAGAATGTTTCTTTCCATTAGTAGTATATATAGAGATATAGTTAAAAATAAGTTTCAATTAGTAAAAACTTTTGTTCAGTAGCTCATAAAAAGTTTGCGACTATTCATTTTTATAAGACACTGTTAGTTTTCAGAAGAGCATAGTTTTGCTGTATAAGGGTTTTTCAAATGTGGGAAGTAAACATTTCCTCAAAAGCGGTAAAACTTTACCTTTTGAGAGCCTGTCCCATATAAGAAATTTTAGCATTGAACTCTCTTTTGAGAAGGATATTTTCATTTTTTTTCTTTTCCTTTCTTAGATAGGGCTTAAATGAAATCAATTTCTATTTAGTTTTATATATAATTAATTATATATGAGTACAGTAGCTTTGGTTTAGTTTAGAAAAAAAGTTAGATTTCTATATATGCAAGCCATTGTTGAATTTAAATCATTTTCTATTATACTTTTTTCATAGCTCTTTTCTTAAACATATTGAAGGTTTGTTAACTTCAGTATTAGAAAATCATTTGGTTTATTTTAATTTTTTCTCCAATTTTGGAATTTATTGTTTTGGAAATGGTTATAGTGGTATAATTTTTTGCTGTGAGGGACAAAATGATGTTAACATATTTAGTGGCACATGAAAATTACTGTATTGCATAAATTATTATATTGAACTAATAGTGCTAGACAGATAATCTCTAGGTTAAGTTGTATTATTTATATTTTCATAGTTTGGTCATTATATACGCAGTGAAGATATGTTTAAAAAACCCAAAGATGCTGGTTGACTATTTTATCTTTGTGTGTTTTCATGTAGATTAATTGTGTTAGTAGTTCATAAAATAAAAAGTTAAGGTAATTTAACTTAATTCTGTACTCTGTGAAAACATACATTGAAGCAGGTATTAGTTCCTGTTACTAGCAAATTTTCTGTGTTTTGGGAGAAATGGCATCTAATTCATGAAAAGTTAGGGTCGTAGTTTTCATTTCTTTAGGGAAACTCCAGTTTTTCATAAGTATAATAGTTTATGAGGTTATTCAAAAGAGCACTTGTAAAATGTATAAATTGTTAAATATGTTTAATTTTACTATTTTTTTACTTTTGGAGATCAGCTTTTGTAAGAAATTATTTTTATATTTTTTTTAACAAGAGCTGCTTATGTTTGTTAGGAATTTTTTAAAGATTTATTTTCATTTCAATTTCAGTTTTACTTTTGTAGAACTTTAAACAAATTATCCTTCATTCAGACGACTCATTTAAATATTCCAGTGTTATGTACATGTATGAATATCTAAAGTTCAGAAAAAAAGGGAATATTTGATACTATTCCTGCCATTAAAGGCCAAACTAGATAGCTGAAAGTTAATTTTAGCCCTTATTAGAGTTGTATAAAAGTATACTGAAATATTTTGTCTTTGAATGATACCTAAGTGATGTAAAGTATTTATAGATATATATATCTATAGAACAGTATTTTGCATAAAAATTTATTTATAAAAGCTGTGAATTTTTAAAAGCTAAAACTATTTTATTGCTATAAAATTTGAAAAGATGCTTGAGATTATTTTATTTCTCCTTTAATTTATACATTATTTTGTAATCAGTGTAAATGAATTGCATTATCTAAGAGTTATAATATTTTCTTTTTTTTCCCGAAGTATTAAACACTAGCCTTAATTTATTGATTATTTTGTTATTTTATTATGAAAGGATTTTTTTACTGTAATTTTTTTGTTCATTTGTTAGTTCTTCAACATTTGCAATACTTTACAGCAACAGAAAATATTTGATTGAAATTATTAAGTTTCTGTAATCTATATAAAGATAGAGTTAAGGTGTATTTTGTTCTTGAGTTAAGCATTTGCAGAGAAAGAGCTCATTTTGTTGGAAAGTATATCAGCACATGAAGTGCTCTTATAGTTGTGTGTGTAACTGTGTATTATATCAATATGTACAGTGAAATTTGATTTTTTGAAATGTTTGATAGAAAAAAAAAATTATTGCTTGTGGAAACAAGTAAAATGACATAATTGTAGGTTAACTTATTTGTGTTTAATGTGTTTTGGGGCATGATTAGCCTGCATCTGATTAAATAAAAATTTATTTATATATTTGGAATAATCCCAAAATTTTAATTTTTAAGAAACAAAATAAAACTGTATCACTTACAATATATTATTCAGTTACTGCAATCTTTGATGCAGGGAGTAATAAGGGACTTTTTCTACACCCTGTGCTGAAGTTTTTTTAAATTATTTAATTAATGTATAAATTAAACTGAGTAAACTTATAAGCAAAACAAGCATTATAGAAAATTTTTATCTTTACTATAATGTAGTTGAACAAAAACTTGGTTATTATCTAATTTTTTATGAGCTAATATATTTTACTCAAATTGCTTTTGCATAAAAAATATTCGTTCATGCCCCCCCCCCCCCCCCCCCAAAAAAAAAAAAAATAAAAATAAATAAATAAATAAATAAATAAATAAAAATAAATAAATAAATTGTTGCATTTTATATTTTATCAGATAATTTTTTTTAAAGTCATGAAAGGCTGAATGAGGATTAAATTAATAAGGTCTTTTAATAGTATGTAGAGTGAAAGGTGATAGATTTATTTTATTTTATTTTTTAAATAACTGTCCACTGTTACAATGTCTATAGCAAAATGTTATTCAGTTACAAAGCACTCTAAACCCTAATGGGTTGAATATTTATTGGTATAAAACATTTTACCTGCTTTAGTTTGTTTTATTTAATCTTTTTCACGAATGTATTATAACATAACTTGAGAAGATGTGCATCATGCTGCCAAACAATCATATATGTTACTCATTTAAATGTTGTATACTTCAGATGTATTTCTTATAAAAGTGATTGATATGATTTTTATATCAATCAATCCATCTGTCTGTCATTGTTTAATAAGGATTCGAAAGTTTATAGGTATGACAGAAAATATAAAGTTTCTCATGAGAGGAGTTTTTCTCAAATTGAAATGAATACTTCTCCATGTTTCTATGAAAGCAGCTTGGAAATGCCTGACTTTATTTAAAAAATTTTTTTTAAATAATTTTAATGCATGTTAATTGTAGTCTGTACTATAAAACTCAAGTTGCATATTACCTTTTTAATGTATTTTATGATCGTTACCTCTTTTGAAAGCAATGCAATAGTATTAATTGATATCACAAGGTTCATTACTTCGCTATAAATGAAGAAAATACTTTTTAGGTACCTTTGTGGATGGTTGCTTTTAATTATCAGTAAAATCATATTTTTGTATCAAGTTGAACTTTTTTACATCAAGATGTGCCAAAGCAATGTCATGTTTGTGTATTGATATTAAATATATTTGTTATTCTTTCACTTGTTATTCTGAAGAGTAATTTAAATTTAATTTCACATAACAGCTGAATAGCATTTATAGAATTTTAGAATTTTGCAATGAATATCTACTTATTTCGAAAACTCTTATTTTATTTGAACACCCATGTCTAAAGTAGTTCAATTTAGTATCAAATCTTCACAGTTATAAATGTATATAGCTTATTTTATTTCTGCTTTCAAAATTTCATCACATGAGTGAAAAATATTTAAAACTTCAAAGCCATACTAATTGCTTAACTATATCTAGTGAGTAAACTAATGTGTTTCTATCATCCCCTTTCAATTTTTTTTCATATTCTTGTATATTTGTGAATACATCAGTTTGATTTCTTAGATGATTTAATTTAAAGTACTTTAAACTGTCATAGGAAGATTTCTTTTTTAAACCTAAATTTGTTTGAAATTGATAGTTATTAATTGCTGCTCTTACAAATAAATTAGTTTCAGGAATGTTTTGTTTTGACATTTTACATTTAAAGTAAAATCACTCAAGTATCGACAGTACATGCAATAGATCCAATAAAATTATATTTTAAGTCTTTCTTGAGCTTTCATGTTAGAATATTTTCTGCTGAAAGTCAAGCAGAATAGTGAACCCTGTGTGTTGTACATAGAATGCACAGTCAAATAGCTCTGGATGTAAAAAATCTTTTGAATCCCATATTACTGTCTGTGTATTAACTATAAATTTTAAAAAATACAATAGGAAACATATAACTTACTGTAAACAAATAAATTAAAAAAAAATTCCTCCAATGTTTTTTTGAATTTGTAAAACTGAACTATATATATATATATATATATATATATATATATATATATATGGATTTAATTTTTTTCTTCAGACCATGGGATGCCATGCATGATTTTTTTTTTCTCCTTTATGATTTATGTTGCTATTTACATATTTTGATAATGTAGATGGTTTCTTATATAATTTAATTAGAATTTCAGTGTATGTATGTATGTATGTTGTTGCTACTATTAAGAACAAACATATAGTAACTGTTAAGTTTCCTTTTTTGATACTTTAATAATTTTATATGAAATCTTAATTGGTTAGCATCAAACATTTTATACTGGCTTTCAGATGACTGAATGTTGATCATTTTTGACAGTTAAAAATTTTAGTTATTTAATATATCCATTCTTTTGGAATATTTACATAGCCCTTTTTCAGCAAAATTAATTCTCAAACATATTTTTTGTTATAAGTTATAAGCCTAACATTAAATTTTAATGTAGTCTTATGAATCATTTTATTGTAAACATGAGTTATAATAATGATTTCAGTGTTTGGTGAATTTCAGCTATATTTTTAGAGTGATCAGTTATAATGTTTAAATGTAGCACAAGTTCTCCGAAAGACTACTTTAATTAGCTTATGTTTTTATTCATAATAATTTTTCATTCAGCAATTACATTTGCATATAAATAAATTAGTTTCTAATTAAACTTCATTGAAGCAATCAGTAGTTAAGTTGTAAATAAAAAAAAAAAATTAAATTTGTGAAATATATTTAAGCAGTTATTTATAGTAAGACTTTACAACGTATCAAGAATTCTTTTATCATTTATTAAAATTTTTTTCCTGATAAAGCAAATTATATTTGTTTGATGAGAAATTTTATTTTATAGCCAAAACTTCTAAAAACACTTTAATTTTCAGATATATATCAGCTACATACATACAGCTTATATATAAATGTCTATAATATGGCTCTTAGATCTATCTATTTGTGATATATGCATGGATAAAATGTAAGAAACACCAATAAGGTCAATTTTATTGGTGTTTCTTACATTTTCATTTTACCAGTGGTGTCATTTTATCAGTCAAAAAATACTTAGTGTCATCTGGTATAAAATGCTTGGGAATGCTTATGTTAAATTATTATTCCAAATTACAAAATTTTAAAGGAAACTGCATTTATTTTTATTATATTAAAAAATGCTGTACTTATTGATTATATACTGTATCAAAAGTGCATGTTTAAATCAGTATTATGCAATACTTTTAATACAAGTACACCAACATTGTTCTTATTGTTCATGTTATCAACTATTCCTCACAACTCTGCAATAATGTTATTCAAACTCACAAGGTTTATTGTTAAATGTATCTATAGTTGACGGGAATTAAAATATTATACAAATCCAAAATGCTTCTTGTCATTCTAGTTGAATAAAACTATAAAATTCTGTTTTCTTTCATTTATTGAGCTGACTTCTTCATTTAGTTCATTACATTCGTCTTTACATTTGTTTTTATTCATCTGATAATGTTGAGGATAGAGAAAGCGAGTAAGACCCAGATTATGATGTTGTGAGATAGTGTAATAGGATTTTATAAAACCATCAAGGGTTCAGACTGGCATGTCAGGAGCCAAAAATAAAAAATATAGAGTAATCTACTTTAACAACATTTCAGAAAGAGGATTCTTTTTTCTGAGTATGATGCCACATCGAATATTAAAAAGGTATTCATCGAGGGGCGTAACTAAGCATTTAGGGGCCCCGGGGTAAATAATGAAACATTTTTCTTGAGCCCGGGGTCCTCTTACCTTTGGGCCCCGGAACATTGCCCCGGTTGCCTCAGCCTAGTTAATCCCCAGTATTTATCTGTAAAATGCAAAGATCATTTGAATACCGTATAATAGAAAACTCAAAGTATTGGGATCTTGTCATTTAAAGTACGTTACGGCCAGTTAATTTTAAAATATATGATCCAAAAGGTGGGAGAAGTAGAGTCAGCTCTTGAATTCATTAAAGTTTCCAACATATTAATTCTGCAATTGACTTGAAACAAAACGTTGTAATGTAACACGTGCATTCGGTGGTCAGTGCTTGAAAGCGAGTGACGAGCCGAGCCGCTCTAGTAGAGCAATCGTGCTCCATTAGATTTAAGTTTTTTTTTTAAAGTTTTTTTAAAAATTGTTTTTTTATTATTTATTTATTTATTTTTTTAAAATTAATTAATTTATTTATTTTTCCCCCTCCTCCGGGATCGTAACATTACCAAGTCAGTGCAGGACACACTGAACTGACTGAAGTAGAGCAGCTTTTGAGTCCAACATTCATGAAGAAACATGGGTACACTTGTAATGTAATGCTAACCATGAGCATTACATTACAACGTTACGTTACAAGTTAATCGCGTGTCACAGGGCTGTTGCATTTATTCAGAAAGGAGAGGAGATAAGACAGAAAGGGTGTAGAGAAAGACATCGCTAGTAAAAGGAGAAGAAAGCAGATAGCAATACGATACGGGCGTGAGAGCGATCAAGGAGTGACCAACGGAGGTTTATGAAGATGCCAGGCATAAATTGGAGACGGGCTGCCCCAAATGAAAGGAATATTTAAGAAGAGGAGTTAACAAAGATTATGGAGTTCGTTAGAGCAAAACGTGAGAACTCGTAAGCGTGGGAAGATAACGCAAAAAGAAGAAGGAATTGAGAGAAGATAGGATTACACCCCTCTACGTAGATAGGAGAAAGGAAAGATATAATATATGAAATCGGTCCAGTAGAAGATGCCCGAATAATCCCATTGGCTAGGTGATGTTGCCAGTGGAAGCCCCAAGGAAGGGGATTAATCTATATAAAAAAGGCTGATCTAATCTGAAAGAAGAATATATAGAAAGAGCCTAAGAGATCACATGAAAAGCCAGAGAGAGATAGAGAGCTAGCGATAGATGACATGGACGGCCCATTTTATTTCGACCGCTGAAAATAGCACATAATTTTGACCGCTGAAGTAGAGATTCAGAGAATCAGCCCGCTACTGAGAAGTTCCATAATCCAGGAGTGAATGACGAAAAACCAGCCTCAGGGGAATATTAGTCTCTCCTTTTTGCCGTGTCGATAATGCTCTGTAACAAATATAAGTAGTAAATCGCGTATGTTAGGGCTAGGGAGTTAGTTTGCCAGTATTTGGGTTCACACACACAGATATATATATATATATATATATATATATATATATATATATATATATATATATATATATATACATATATATCGGTAGGAAGAATTTATTTAATGTGTAAAGAGTTTGTTTAATGTGTATATATTACAGTTATTAGCGGATAAAGCGGTAGTAAGTGCATAATGAGGATTATGCTGTCAGTATTTGTAAATATGTGATGTGTTTAATAAATTGGTGTATTCTTGCAATATATGAGTAATCATTCGTATCAATTCCATCATACGATTTCGGTCACATCGCGCCTTTAGATACTGTAGAATATGTAAAGCATGAATGATCCAACTGCTAGGAGAAAACAAAATGGCGCCCTGACAAACGTATTATTTTAGAAAATCGAGATAACGGAGGTTTAGTCACAAACGGCGTCATTGTAATCGATTTATTTTAAGCAAGTTACTGCCAATTAATTTTGAAATACTTGATTTGAAAAATGGAAGAAGCCGAACCAAACAGCCAGTGGCGTAGCGAGCATAACTGGCGCCCGGGGCACGATACCTTTGTGGCGCCCCCCCCCCCGCAAAACATATTAATATAATATATAGACCTTATATTGGCGCCCCCCCCGAAAAACATATAGTAATATAGTATATAGACCTTATATTGGCACCCACCCCCGAAAAACATATAGTAATGTAATATATAGACCTTATATTGGCGTCCCTCTGCAAGTGGCGCCCGGGGCATGATAGACCCCCTTTGCCCCCCCCCCTCGCTACGCCACTGCAAACAGCCTCTGAATTGATCGAAATCACCAACTTATTAGATACCGTAGAATAGGCGAATTAACGAATGCACCAGCTTCAAAAAAGAAACAAAATGGCAACCTCTCGAACGTAGGTTTTAAGGAAATTGAGATCTAAAACCACTTCAGACGAAGGCGAAGAGCTGAAAATTTTGCAGTCTGTGATGCCCTGGGCCTGATTTATAAATCTGACCTTATAAAGCCATTTATGTATAGATCAGTGGTTCTCAACCTTCCCTTGGTCGAGAGCACATCGAGGTTTTCAGAGAGCATGGCGGGCACACAATCGATGGTTTTTGTGTCACCGATGATCATTATTTACATAATAGAAATATTTTTTATTCGACAGTACGTCACCAACCTTCTAATATTATTACAATGATAATGTTTTGAAAAATAATAAAAAAAATGAAGAAACATAAATAAAATTTTGATTATTTTATTTTATAAGTAGGTACATGGAAATAATAAAAAAAAAAGCAGTGTTAATGGGTTTATTACTTAAAAATACTTTATTTAAAATTTAATGATATTTTTGATTCTGAACTGAATTAGCTCATTTTTCGTGATTGGGATTATGAGATGATATTCCTTAAGCAATCTATATGTTGTAATATAACCTTAATAAATTGATGCGTGCATGTTTTGGGGCAAACAAGGAAACAGAGAGAATTGGTCTTTATCATACATTTATTCGACAATACTAAAAATTCTTTTAAAGTGAAATTAATAATAGAATAAGGTTCCCCTTCATATTATCACTTAATACACGAGGAATCAGAAGCAGAGACAAAATATTTGGTCAAAGCCATTATTGGCCTCAATCGGCTCTCTATATCGTCAGCGCTTCACGGAACAGCAAGCGAAATCCGTCGATCTTCTCTCGATTCTTTTCTTGGAGGGGCTGTTGTCCGTTAACCGGGGCCATTTTGGCCCGCCACTTTTTTTCTTATTGGACCGTGGGCTGACTTTCTCTTAGCAGTTCCTGCCCCAATTGGTCCCTTATTTCACTGCTCATGTTCACATTCTACCAAGTACCTCCCCACCATAATTTTCGTTTGGGATACCGCTTTGACCATTATCTGAAAGTTTTATTTTGGGCCATAAAATAACGTGACCACTTATCTTGCAACATTTATAGTCTTTTGATCGCTATCAATGGCCACCTCAGATGGCTTTTCTTTTACGCTACCTTAGTGTTCCTCAAGTCTTTATTTATTTTTTGCCTCTGGAGTTGTTATAAGAGTTTTATTATTGACCGTCTCTCGACCACACACCGCGGTGAATTATAACGTTCAGCGCATCTACACAACCGTCTAGGTGTTTATCAGTAAGTTGAAATCTGCGTTTTGATTTTATAATATTCATTGCTGAAAATAAGGCTTTGCACAGATATGTTGAACCAAAGTGAGATTTTATTTTATAGGAAGCGACAAACAGTTGCGTGAGAGTAGCGATTTCTCGGTAGCGAGGTCACCCCGCCGAATCACGACCAGTGTGCTGTTGGTGGCGTGTCCGTGTTTTACGCATTTTTACTCGACACAGTAAATAATAAAATATGTAAAAGAAATTTCAAAATAAAGTCGGACGCATTCCACCACCTCCGAGGGCACGGGGTTGAGAACCAGTGCTATAGATCATGGTGTGATGACTAAAAGAATTCACGGGAAATATTTCATTTCACGAGAGAAAATTTCTTTCAAAGAGAAATAATCACGTGAAGAAACTGAAGATGAAATGGAAGAAGAAATGGAGTCTGATGATAAAATTAACGGCCAACTACGTCAAAGTGTTAAAAGTCTTTTTTTTTTATCTTTTTTTAACCCTTTCAATGTCGATCGCGAGGAACTAATATTGAGGGGTACGTAAATTTCGCATAAAAATATCGAAATTTCACACAAAAAAAATTACAATATATAAAATTTCACATTTATTCGCACATATATAATTAATATATATATATATATATATATATATATATATATATATATATATATATATATATACACACACACACACACATACAGGGTGTCCATAATTAAAGTCCCACTTTCAAAAGGCTGCAAAAAAAAAGAACCACTGCTCAGAATGACTTCAAATTTGAACTGAATATACTGGAAGAAGGGGGAAAGGATTTGGCATAATAAAAAAAAGTTCCAAAATGTTACAACGTCATCTGTTGATACATTTTGGAACTTTTTTTTTATTATGCCAAATCGTTTCCCCCTTCTTCCAGTATATTTAGTTCAAATTTGAAGTCATTCTGACCAGTGGTTCTTTTTTTTGCAGCCTTTTGAAAGTGGGACTTTAATTATAGACACCCTGTATATATATATATATTCATTCAAAAATTTTGCATTTATTTAAAAAAATCACAATTTTACTTACTTGGTTAGGTAAGTACCAAAATTCTTAGTTAAAAGCTAACATTGTAGTTGTCTCCACATTCTCTTCCTTAAGTCTTTAGCTATAGGTAATAAAAAATTTCGAGAGTGAGATCTGTCATTTAAAGACCGTGGATTGTCTTAGATAAGCAATTATGTTTATAAATGATTACTGTTATTACCAACTTTCGCTTAAAAAGCCGTTTATCACCGAGTTTTCGCCGAAAAGTAGTAAACAAATAATTTTCGCATTTATTCGCTCATATCGGCAAATTCCGCATTTATTCGCATCTGTTTTGTAAATACGAAAATTACGTATCCCTATTAATGTTATATTCAATAATATTTTATTTTGTGAATTTAGCATACTTGCTTATCTCCGTTACAGTAAATAATTTTATTGTAATTTGAATAGTAAAACTGAAGTTTGGTAACAAAAAAAGGCATATCGATGAGTAATATTTAAATTGGTCAGACGATGGGAGCTGGCAAGCGGTACTAGAGTGTGGGTTCGAGTCCCATGCTTGGCTTGGACGTTTCTAACAGTTTAGAATCGGCTTTAAAGCCGATAAGCAGTAGGTCCCGGTCGAATTAACCCTCGTGTAGCAAAAACTGGCCGTAGCGCTCCAAATCAAACCAACATTCAAATTGCCTCATCATACGCCATCAAAGTTTTCTGTTCTTAAAAATGAAAGGTTTCAGTATATTAACTTTTAGATCTTTTATTTAAAATTTTTCTTCTTCTTTCGCATGAGAAATATTTAGTTGAAGCGTACCTCTGTCTGTCTTCCAAAGTAACAAAAGGGCAATCTGCCCCTCTACCCCAGATTTCCTGTTTTATGCTTCCTCCCCTATCACTTGAATTAAACCGAATGAGACAAATTATCAACTTTTTGCAAGAGAGATGTAAATATTTGCCATTGCTCATAATTAATGATAAAAATTGTTCATTGGTACACACGAAAATGCTTCATAGATAGAATTTTGAAATCACCAAAATATTTCTAGATAACCTGTCATTTCATGATAATGACACGAGAGTCGTTTGATAAGTCCGTGCAAATCCGAGAGATGGCATTCGCACAGTTAGCATGATTCAAAGGCAGGCATCTCAAATTCCAAACAGATTCGACGCTTAGTCTGATTGGCAACCATTTTGGTTGGTCAACTCTTATTGCTCACATAAAGGAGAAAAACGAGTCGCGCATGTTGACAAAACATTACATTTTATGAAGCATAACGGCGGCAGAAACTAAATCTAGGTTTGATAAATATGGCGAGTCTGCACCTTCGTTTAGAATGATTTGCATGCGGATCATTGATTTTCGTTGCAGCCAAATGAGCACAAGTGACATTGAACATTCTGGTCGCACTGTTGATATCACTAGAAATTAGCGTAAAAATCCGATATATGATGAAGATGGGTAGAAGATCGAGAGTGCGTGAGATTTCCGTAGCACTTGATGTCTCATCAGAGCGCGTGCATATTTTGCATGAATGTCTGGATATGAGAAAGCCGTCAGCAAGATGGGTCCCGCATTTGCTGACAATCGATCAAAAAAAGATAAAGGAGTGACTACTTCGAAGCACAATTTGGAGCTGTTTCAAGGAAATCCAGATAATTATTTGCGTCATTTTGTAACACTTGATGGAACATGGATACATTATTACCAACCAGAAACGAAAGTACAGTCAAACCGGTGCGTTGAAAGAGGTGGACGTGCACCTGAGAAAGCAAAAACAGTTCCATCAGCGAGAAAGGTTATGGTCACTGCTTTTTTTACGTACGCCCATGGCATGATCTTTATCGACTACTTGGAAAAGAACAAACAATCACTGGATAGTACTACTATGTTTCTTAGCATCTTTCCATCGTTTAAATCAGCCATACTCAACCTTTTCTACCTCTCTCTCTCGGGCCGCAAGCATATGTTTGTCACGTTACGCGGGCCGCAACATAGTACACTATACTTCATAAACCTAAATGTATTCAAAAGTTTATTTAAAAATGAGTCGGATTTTTTTATGTTGGGGCAAACTTTTGACTACTTTGGACAAATCAGGTTTATACTTGCTACAAGCTACTCTCAATACGTCATAAAGGTAAGAATTCGTAAGTTGATTTTTAAAATACGTTCTTCGCGTATTTCATTTTAGAATAGGATTATTCACAAAGATACGTTGATGCGAAAAACGTGAACAGCAAGTCACACATTTTTGTACAGTTTTGTATTTTTCCTCGTATTCATTGCCGGACGATGGCCGAATGTCTAGGGCGCTGGCTTTCAGTACCCTGTGCGCTGGCTTTCGGTAAGTCAGTGGGTTCGAGTCCCACTCTTGGCATAGACGTTTGTAGCCGTTCGGAATCGGCTCTAAGTAGTAGGTCCCGGTCTAATTAGCCCTCGTGTAGCAAAAAATTGACCGTAGCGCTCCAAACTAAACCCAAATCTGGTACTTATTTTCAAAAGTATGTTTAGAAAAGGCCCTGCCTGATAATGGATGTGAGTGTCTTGGGCTGCACATTCAAACTTGGTGGGCTGCAGTTTGAGTACCCCTGGTTTAAATAGTGAAACTAAGACAGAAAGGTCCATTTAAGGAAAATAAAGGTTATTTTCCATCATGACAATAGTCCGGCACCATCTGCAATTGCAGCGGCAAAACTACGAAATTGTTTCCCATCCGCCGTATTCTCCAGATTTAGGCCCCATCGGGCTACTTACTACTTGTTCCCAAATATGAAAAAATATCTTGCAAGGCAGAAATATGCATCGAATTCCGATGTGATAAGTGAACACAAACGCATATTTTGCTGGACAAGGATGGAGGGATTGAAAAAAAATCGCTGGACCAAATGTATCAACCTTAAATGGAGATTATGTAGTAAAATTGATAAAAACTTTAAAAAACAAACTACAACAACAATAACGAAGTTTTCCTGGTTTTTGCCCGGACTTATCAAAAGACCCACGTATTATTGGAAATTGTAGAGTGCTAAGGTGGTTACATAAGCAGTTTATGCAAAGCCTACATTTCCACTTCTGTGTGAAAAAGATCCAGAGTAATAGAACGAGTTTGACGTAAATTGCTTTACAGCAAAGGATTGAGTCCGTAGCTCATGTAAAACAATAAATACCGGTTTTATGTTTGATGATGGATTTTGATTGGTGTCAGGGTCTTAAGAGTTTTATGTGAACAGTATTGTATTTGTGTGTGCGTGAACAGAATTTCCGGACTTGATTCTAACTTGTTTAATTGCACACGGTTGTTAGTTTCAAATGATAATGACCTAGAATATATTGGTTTCGTTTCTTATGTAGTGACGATAATAAATTAAATGAATTTATCTTAATTTTAACACTTCGTGTGCACATTTTATAGTAAGGATCTGTTACATTAAGGATAGAGTTAAAATAAATCGGAACAATGCAAAATCTAAAAGACGGATCTTCTAGGTATGAAACGCAATACAATATGTAATTCTTTTTTTAATCTCTTTATGCAAAAATGCAACTCTTAACTGTAATGAGGAGTTTGTTCTAGAAATACTTTAGATTAAAACATGCAGTTAGACATTTTGGAAATGTTGCCATTTGTTACATCTCTAACTTTAATTTCCTATTTAATTTTACTTAGTCTGTTTCGATGTATTCCAGGCTACACTGAAAGTATACTGCCCATGGTTCCAAGCGCGGATAACTCTCCTAGTAGTTTGGCAGAATTCATTCACAGGCAAATTGAATGGATGGTGTTATCAAAGGATCATTTTTTTTTCAAGGCATAATGTCATTTATCTAATAGTTGTCCACGAAAAATTTTTATCCGAAGCAACTCGTATCTCACGTCTGTGAATTGTCTTACAATCTTCTTGAAACTTTTACCTCCTATCGCAATGGGTCCATTCGGTGTCAAAGTTATAAAGCAAAAAATTTTTGCATCTAGTTATAATTGCAGGAAAAGATACTGATAAAATAATTATACGCGTGAGTAAAGTTTTGTGGTTCTTTTCTAAACTATCGCTTGTTAAAGAAAAGAATGTGATTTAATGAGTACTGTATAATTAAGCTACTTAAAAAGGCAAATGATCTTGGTTTGATTTATATAAGACATAATTTCAGTGGTTTTAATATGGTGTTTTAAAAGCGGTTAAATTCCAACTCAAAAGTTTCTCAGTTATTAAGCAAAGCGTTCGTTTTCTTATAGCGTGCATAGTATGATACGAGTGTCTTTTTGTTTTATAATGTATAAATCAGTTTATTCGTATTTGCGATTTCTCAGTTCGGCGCTTTTTGATAGTCTCTTTAAATCTCGCCAAAATCAATTAAAATCGTGTTAGTCGTTGCAGTAATCTGCAGTTTTAACTGTAATATTTCATATGAATAATAAATTTCTGCTTTAGTAAAATATCAGTTACGAAGTCTCCCCTTTTAATTGAATATTTCACAGGAATTGATGCCAGATGTAGCCAAGTATGGGCATGGATCGTCCGCATAAATTACGCGGGTAGCAAGAACACATTAAAAGAAAAAGAAACTGCTATAGAAGTCTCCACGTAGTGTTTTTCTCGTATGCCACAATAAACCTCTATTTGCTCACCTGGGCAGGGAGTTTTATATGTGTGGTGCATCTGTGTGTTTGTGAAACTGCTTATGTGCGCTTATAATAGCAAGTCATATGCGATAGCATGCGGTCAAATTTCAAACACCTTTTTTTTTTCTTTCAAGAAATTGGTCCTCCACTAGAATCTAGATCCCAAAAATGATAGAGGGAGAAAAAGAAATAACCGGCACCACGTTTTTATTGAACTGTTAATTAATCAGTCAGCCTGTAAATTATTGTATCTACTTCCTTAGAAAACTACTTTCATAGAAAAGTAAACCATGATCTTAGCATCAAATCATTGAAAGAGTAGAAACTGTTTAAGGCTGTACTAACCCTATTGGATTCGCTCATCTCAATGTTAACCCATGGAGAAAATGTGTCCAAGGATTGCCGGCTTGGATTGAAAGTTTTTTTTTTTTAAATTGTACTCCGTAATAGAGAAAGAAATTTTACATTTTGGGGCATTTTTCGTGTTTTTTTTTTAAATGCAAATAATATTTTAAAATTTAAATTATTCGGGGAAGAAATCTGGTATAATGTGTTTTAAACGCTCCTCAATTCCTTTGGTGGACACAATTTATAAAATGAACATTTGCAAAGTTCAGAAAAATTCAGGCTATCTGAAAATACCATTTTTATTGGATTATCAGCATTTATGTAGTTGTAAATAGAAGACAAATTTTCTCCTTAGGTTAACATTGAGGTGAGCGAATCCAATAGGGTTAGTACAAAGCAGCCTTATAGTAAAAGGTGCTCAAATTTGGAAACAGAATACCTTGAAATTCGAACATCGTCAACATCGCACATTCGATTATTTTTTAGCTGTTAGCTCTGATGTGGAGCAGGGCTCCCAGACCTGGGTGGGTTTTTTTTCCGAAAACATCTCACAATCTAAAAATGTAGCTGAAAAATTTATATTTATTTCTTATTACGAGCACAATTTAAATACAATTAGACATTTTAATGAAACGATACAGCTTACAATAATATTAGTATATGGCTGAATGCAAAATGATTCAAGAGGAGATCATTTCGATTGAATAGTGATACATCTCCCTCTTACAAAACCATTCCAGAATTTTGGTGTCTGTTGCGTCATGTGAAAGATGGATTCAATTATTCCAATTGTGAAATCTTATCAAACTTCATGACCCATTTAACTATTTTACCTCACTCTTCTGCATTCGTAGAACGAGTTTTTTTTTTTTTCCCACAAGGGATAGAATCAAAACAATATCCACAAATTCTCTTAAACAGAATCCGTAAAAGATCGTATGATGGCAAAACAGGCAATAAACAGATATCAACAAAATTGCCATACCTGTATCCTTAAAACAGAACTGGAAGGAGCATGTTATAGACCAGTGGTGGCCTAACTGCGGCTCGCGCACGCTGCTCATGATAAGAAAAATTTCAAATAATTTATACCAGAATGTCTTATAAATTGTTTTTTGATTTTTTGTTAAATATATTTTCTCTTTTTTTTCACACTTTTTTTTTCTATAATCAACATTTAAATGAATTGCTACGAACTGGAGCAACTCAATATATGCCAGTTTTAAATAATTTGGCAAAACAGTTTAAAAGAAATATAAAAGATTAAAATTAATTAAGAATTTAGAAATATTTATTATTTTAAATATCGAAGTATTTAATAAAAACATTATAAAAAACAACGCTGAAAATTTCTTTCATATCAATTATAACATTTTTCTGTTTTTGGATCTTCTGAGTATGTAGGCATTCTCAAATGGCTCGTAACACTAATTACCTTGGCCAACCCTGTTATACATGAAGCGAAGTATTTAAACAAAAAAAAAAAAAAGAAAAAAAAAAGATCTTCAGAAAAACGAAGAGATTGCAGAAAATTAATTTCGAGCCGAATGATGAAATGTATTAAATTTGACTTAGAGTAATCTTAGAAAAGTAGTGTGTATTATATATTTGTTTTTCACTTTTCATTAAAAAAAATAAGTGCTTTAAAAAAAATTGGGTTTTTTTAAAATTACAATCTGGGTTTATTACATCTGTTTCGTTGAGAGACTTGGTGGGGAGTCATATAAGATGCAATTAAAGGCAGTTTCACAGGGAACAAGATTGTCAATGTTTTTAATATGATAAAGACATTGACATTCATTTCATTTATCTTATCTACGATAAAGACGCCCGGTGATGCAGTGGTTAACAGCTCCAAGCTGCCACACCACTAGTCAAAGGTTCGACCCTGCGACTGGGCAAGGTCGACTCAGCCTTTCATTCCTTGAGTGGGTCGATAAAATGAGGACCAAGCATGCTTGGGAACTAACTGTGGGCGTCCCGCATCAGTTGACCACCTGACCGAGACATATGCTGTATGGCACACCAAGCCCACGGCCAAGAAAGCGGAGATGGGCACCACCGGCCTTGGTCCACACCGACTGTTGTGCCAATGAGTTTAGTTTTATCTACGATAACGCTACCCGAAGTCGATCAAACAGGGTACCTTATTTGAATTCATTAGTTGGATAGGTGTTTGCAAAGGTGGGCTTTAGAGCTGTTCATCCTCTTTTCAAGGTTTATGTGTAAATTTAAAAGAATCTTACGCACCGGTTTTGAGACCGTGCATTTGAGTTGTGCCTCTGCCTTAGAGAGGCTCAAACAGTTGCTCCAGTGATTGTGCACCCGTGTTGCTCGATCTACGGGTCTCAACGTAGAAAATTTGTGCTGCATGATTTACTTTTCGTAGAATATATATTTTTAAAAAGTGTTTTTTATTATTGTTGTTGTTTATATTTTTTATTTTATTTTAATTATTTTTGGGGGTATGGGATGAGTTGTCTCTGTACAGTCTGTTTATTTTAAAGTACTCAGAGACACACTTCTTTCCTTTATTGGTAGTGCTAAGGCTAAGTAATAAATTGTTCTGTAATCTTATTAATGAATATTTCAGATATCTTTTTTTTTAATATTATATATATATATATATATATATATATGTGTGTGTGTGTGTGTGTGTGTGTGTGTGTGTGTGATTGATTGAGGCATAACTCATTAAAGATTTAGATTTATAGGATATTAGGTAATTAAATATCCTCTCATACATACGAATATTAATACTTTCTTAGTCATGCGCATTCTCAGGTATCAGTTTTTTATCTATCAGAGAAGATGCATCCTCAAACAGTTGAATGTTGAATAAAATTATTTCATTTATTATGTGAGGCATATTTTGCAAAATATGCTTTTAAAATACGTATTTTCCCTGAGATTTTTGGGTTTGATTACTTAACTGTATATTTCAGTGTTACGGCAGAATTGGTCGCTGCGGCATGATTGTACAGTCGTTTTCTCGTTTTACTAATGTTGCTCTCCATGTTCAGTTTAGAATTTACTTAATCCAATTTTTCTAAGGTTCCTTAAAGCAACTTTAACACACACACACACACACACATATATATATATCATATTAATTTTTTGCCCTTTCCTTCACGCCAAACTTTTGTATTAAACATCTTCCCTTTTCTATAAAACCTTTCCTTCTCTGCGCAGTTTTTATCTGCTGTTCCCCGTATAAACTCTCTCTCTCTTTACCAGGAAACTTTTACAATGCTGTGTGCATGCTATTTACGTATACTATTCTCTGGGATTCAAAGTATGGTTATCTGATGTGGATCTCGGTGGAGTAACGCGTACCATTTCTTGCTGTCGTAAAGCCTGTAATTAAATTCCGTCTTAATGAGGTATTAAAATCATAAACAAACCCCACAGAAGTCTCTGATTTACAGTACAAAAAATTCAAGATCCTCGTTTGTTGATTTGGAGCTCAAAGGAGCGCAGGATTTCTCCCGCTAAAAGGCGAATACAGAATAGAGATTCCAGAGCGATAATTTCGTGCCGTGTACACTAATGGCGGTTGGTGCATGTAAAATCTGTCGTGGCTGCAGTGTCCTCCAAGTTCTCAAATTTACCTCTGGAGGTGCGGGGTCAAGTGTTCCGGTCTCGTCACTTGACTCGGTTCAAAATTACGGGACCGGTTCTTTAGCCAAGTCGGACTCTGACCCTTGTGGTGCTATTCAAAACCGGAGCCGCACCACTTTGCCCAAGAGCCGTGATGGACTTTAACTGACAATATCAAGGGGCATCAGTCACAACAACAACAACACTCAACAACAGAGCGGCAATTTAGTGACAGGGACTGGGTAGAGAAATCCGCCGTTTTGTTAAAATTTGAAGTTATAAAAATTTAAATAAATATGCACGAATCACCTTTATTTAGAGTGTATTATAAACACTGTTGTGTGTATATATATATATAAGGTAAGTGTCTCAAATATCGCCTACCCTAACTTGTTTTCGGCATTTTATTCACTTTTTAGTTTCTGATTAAGCTGGAAACTCAAAGAACATCCCTAAGAACTATTTCCTTTAGTATCCTGAGATCAACCAGCTCCAAAACCAGTGCCAGTTTAAGTTATGTAGCTAAACTGGAAAAATTGAAATTTCCAGTGAACTTCAGAGCGGTTCCTAATATCGTCTACCTTTGTTCCTTTTACCGCCTACCAGGCGAAATTAGGAGCACCTGTTAAAAGGCGTTTGCTAGCAAAGTCTCTGTTTAATGCCCTTTCAAATGGTATAAGCAAAATTAGAATTTGGATGCACCTACCTGGTCATTCACTGGATTCTGATTCTTTGGAGTCAAAGTTTACGAAGACAACAGTCAAAATAACTTCAGACGCCATATAGTTTCTGTTGTCAGTGATAAGAGCGTTGTCGCTATCGCCGCTGTTAGTACAAACCGATAACTAAGAAGTTGCTGCATTTTCTCATACATAGCGCGAATCATACTTTAGAAACACGAGTAGGCGATATTAGGGACACACACACATATAAGTATATATATATATATATACATGTAACTTAAAATATGAGAGTATTGTAAGTTGGTTTGGTTTGGAGCGCTTTTGCTACACGAGGGCTAATTAGACCAGGACCTACAGCTTAAAACTGATTCCGAATGGCTACAAACATCCATGCCAAGAGTGAGGCTCGAACCCACAGACTTTGCTACTGAATGCCAGAGTCCTATCCATTCGGCCATCCTCCGTTCCACATTATAAGTTGTATAAATAAGTAAATAATTTAATTTAATTCATTTCTCTTCATGGCAACATTTTGATTAATTTAAGCAAGCCCTTCTTAATAATAACTGTCAATTTGAGTAAACCCCCATAAATTTCTGTCCATGTTGTATTCACAATTAGAGGATTCTGGCAACCTCGCAAGATAGCAGTATTTCCTCTCAAATATCCCCTCTGTAAGATCAAGTCCTCTAACCAAAAACCTTATGTATTCTAACAGCTCTAAAAAAAACCAGAATTTCCTTACTAACTTTTACATCGCAAAATATCCCCGACAGTTCTCAAACCACAGATATATCGCTAATTATCGATTTCTAAAAACACAACAAATCATACGGGTATCTGGAAGGTTTGGTATGGACCGCTACGATCAACTTTTTGCCACACGAGGGCTAAGTAGACTGGGACCCACTGCTTAAAGCCGATTCCGAACGGCTAGAAACATCCATGCCAACAGTGGGATTCGAACCCACAGACTGGAAGGAAAGGAGAGTTTTATGCACTGTTTTTGCACGTGAGAGCGCGTATTGTTAAGGAGGTCTGCCAAGCGAGAGAAATGCCGGTTTTAATTTGCTTAGGAGACGTTTTTATGTTACATGCTAGGGAAATCAAGTACACATTCACAAGTGCATGGGATCTTCAGAACTTGGTACGCAGATTTCAGAAATCCCGATGTTTTTTGGCGATGACCTGTCGATATCGGTACTAGTAGATCGAGGAATCCAGATTTATTACAGACTCCTCCGTGGGTTTATTTTAAACATTTTTTTTCCAGAAGACGCAGGCACATTATCTTTCGACATTCATCCACTGAACTTATTTTAAGGGCTCGAATTAGCCTAGTGGTAGCGCGTCGGCTTTCGGTGCTTGGATCGAATCACAACAATCGCCATTAAATACCTCCTTATCTAGGCCGGATATGGGCACGTTAAATCCGTAGTCCGGAAAGTTCCTTTGTGAGGTCAGAGAGGGTGAGAGAGGGTACGATCTCTGTTAGCGAGTTACACTAAAGACTACTTGTGAAACGAATCATGTACTTGCCTTTCCGGGTATTGCGTCATTTGTTTTAGACCGGTTTGATCATAAAACCTGATAACCGGATCAAATCTTTAATCGAATTTCCACAGCTGTGAAGAAGCTACCGTAAATAATTTATTATTCAGTTTCCAGTAGTTGGTGCGTTTTAAACAAACCGGATCGTTGAATATCATTAGATGAGGCGTATATAAGGCTCACATACGATTCAGTAACAAAAAAAAGAGGAGAAGGAGGAGCTTTTCTCGACTATAGTTGAATAGATAGATAATGAAGCTGAGGACAATCTGAAGAAAGGTAATGTTGATTTATAGTTTAAGTTTAAGACGCAGTAAAGAAAATAGAATAAGGGGCTAACAGTCTTTGCCTATGCCTAACTTGAGGTAATTCCATCACAGTGTATAGACACTGTTGTTTGTATATATGAGACTTGTTTTCTTAATGAATTTAGAGAACGCTATTGATTGATATGGATATTTTTTTGTTGAAGATTTTTAAACTAACTTTTAATATTTTAAACAAATAAATTTGAATTGTTATTGTTGAAAAAGTCTTGTCGTCTATGCTTTCATCAATAGTTTTAACGTATACCTATTGTAACAAACAACGTTTCTTCTGCGATTTTACTCTGCAATTTAATTATTAGGTTTTTTGTTGACGTGCTCGTTTCACGTGCACGCTGACAATAAAAGAGGTTATGGGCCAGATGTTACTGAAGGTATATGACCATAAAAGCTAAATAGGCAATGACCAGATGTTATTGACGGTATACGCTCATAACAACTGAAAGGATTATTAGCAACAATGTTATTACAATATTTCGCCCATGAAAATAATATGTTTTTACGTTTTGATACTATATCAGTGGCCCTGAAGATGGGGGGGCGTTGAATGGAATTGAAGTAAGTTTAATGTTGATGCATATTAACATAGACGACAAGTGAAGTTTATTTTGTATTTTGAAAGAATTTGAAGTTTTGAAAAGTGTGAATTACGGGGATACAATTAAAATGCAGACCCAAATAGAGAAGCTGAACGCAACAAATTACGGGAATTGGGCTGAAGATATGAGATACATTCTTATGGAGCGTGGATGTTGGGGCATAGTAGCAGGTACAGAGCTAGTACCAAAACTTAAAATTAAGAATGAAAAAACGGAAGTTGAAAGCACAGCGAGTAAAGATACCGATACTACAAAGAGTGTAACTACTCAGGTAGAGTATCCGGGTCCTGAAGTTACATATCGTGACGTTAGGGATTATAATCTCCGTGCTGGAACCGCAATTTCATTGATTTATTTAAATATTTCCCCTGAATTTCGGAAAATAGTGGAGGGAATAGAGAATGCCTTAGAAGCATGGCTCAAATTAAAATTATTTTTTGAACCCGACAATAGGTCGAGGCATATGCAACTGATTAATGAACTATTTTCTAGCAGAATTCAACCACATGAAAAAATTAGCCTGTTTGCAGCACGTTTAACGAGAATTGTTGAAAAATTACGAGGTATAAACCAACCAATTAATGAAATTTACGTTAGTTTTCAGTTATTACGCTACTTACCAGAAACTTATGATAGCATTTCACAATACATATTACGATGGCCAGAAGAAAAATTTAAATTTAAGGACATACTCGTAGAACTGGTAGCTGAGGAAGATAGACTGACGGTACGAGAACAAGACCGTAACAAAATGCATGAAGTCAAAGCTTATTCTGCAGTCACACGCAAGAAAAATATGACATGTTTTAGGTGTAATCAGGTGGGACATATTAAAAGAAATTGTTTCAATGGAAATCCCGTTAACGAGTACCAACAGAGACAGCATGTTCCACCAAGAAATACATCACCTTATCGGAAGAGTACGGCAGTTAGAAGTCATTCCCCTGCACGTGGAATAAGTCCTGTGCGTTATAAATCAAAACCAAATTCAGCAAATAAGAAGGTGAGATTTCCTTCGATTAATCTTGTGCAAACTTATGTGAGTAATTTTGAAGAATCTTCGAATTTATGGACTTTCGACACTGCTGCTAGTCATCACTTTTGTAAAGTGAAGGAGTGGTTCCAGGATTTTGAGGAAATAAAGGACGATAAATTATCCGTAGCTATCGAAGGAGTGACATTCCCGATTACAGGTAGAGGGACAATTCAGCTACAGTTTGGCTCCAGAACATTCCATTTGTACAATGTCATGTATTCACCTAATCTTAAGTTGAATTTAATTTCAGGTTCTGTTTTAGACAGACATGGTCTCAGGTTCGAAGGCGGTCAAGGTATGGTAAGAATTAAAAACCGGTATGATAAAACTGTTTTTTTTTGCCAAATTAAAGAATGGTTTATATCAGGTTTGTCCTAAAAATCCCCGAGTTGCCAGAATAAGAGAGGATTGCAGTGCTTGTGTGGCCAGGAAAGTTGACGATGAACTGGTACATCGAAGGTTAGCACATATAAGTCCATATGTAGTCCGGGATACAATTAGGAAACATGCCATAAAGGGGTTGGAAAAATTTGAAGATCATAATTTTTACTGTGAAACCTGTACACTTAACAAGTTCAGACGGGTTAGTTTTAAATCTGTAAATTTTAGACGCTCTAAATATCCCAATGATTTGATCTATATGGATACTTGGGGTCCTTGCAGTACTATTGGTCGCAACGGTGAAAAATATTTTTTATCGATTATAGACGACCATTCACGTAAGTGCTCTGTTTACCCTATGTGTGAAAAATCTGAGGTTTTCCGGATTTTTAGAAATCATGTCGCTCGTGCAGAGAGGTTCCTAGGGCGGAAAATAAAAAGTATCCGTACCGATAACGGGACTGAGTTTGTAAACAATAATTTTACACAATTTTGCAATGATCATGGGGTAAAACATGAACTCACAAACACATATACACCAGAGCAGAACGGTACTGCAGAAAGGTTCAACCAGACAGTATCAAATGGGGCGAAGTGCTTGTTAGCAGACAGTGGGTTAGAGACAAAATTTTGGCCTGATGCAGTTTTAAGTTTCACCTATGTCTGGAACAGGGTTGTACATAAAGGTCTAAGTAAGACACCATTTGAGCTTTTTGGAGGGTATAAGCCATCGGTAAACCACTTGAAGCCGTTTGGGTCCATCGCGTATGTTGGTGTACCACGACAACACAGAGCGAAGTTAGACGCCAAGGCGAAGAAAGGGGTGATGATTGGATATGCCTTTAACACCAAGGGTTATCGGATATGGTTCCCAGACACCAATAATGTGGTGGAGACCATAAATGTCAGATTCTGTGAGGATTCACAAGGGATGGAAGGCGACAGTGGAGCAATGATGGGTCCCAGTGATAATCCTAACACCGAATCATACTCCAAACATGAGGGAGATGAAGACGTTTCTATTATCAATTTAGGTCAGAATCTACCCCGTGAGAGTGACGAAGATTTGGTGGAAAAAGATAGTCCTGAAGAAACCCAAATTGATAAGAGTCCCTTGCCAGCCCAAGATCTTAGAAGTAGCGATTGGAAAAGAAATCCATTTGGTCGATTGGAAAGAATCCATTCCGATTCCTCAGATAAAAATGGATATAAAGGGAAAATATCAGATAAACCAGCTACCGCATCCACAAGTTATGCCAGTTCTTGACTAGACGATATACAGATGCCTAATACTTACAAGCAAGCATTGAAATCACCACAGCATAAACAGTGGGTAGAGGCCATGGAAGAAGAGATGAAAGTCATGACAGAAAGACAGGTATGGCACCTAGTTGAGTTACCATCAGATACAGATATCATAGGATGCCGGTGGGTTTTTGCGTTGAAAAGAGACGAAAAGGGCGAGGTGGCCAGGTATAAGGCCAGACTGGTGGCACAGGGTTTTAAACAAATTAAAGGAGTTTCTTACGAAGAGACTTTTAGCCCAGTCATTAATTTCAGTCTAATTCGTTTTTTCTTCTCACTTTTAGTAGTTTTACAGGGTTGGACCCACAGACAGTGTGATGTCAAAGGAGCTTATCTGTATGCACCATTAAAAGATGATATTTACATGTCTCAGCCTCCCGGTTTTGTTGTAGAAGGTAAGGAAGATTTTGTATGCAAATTGGATAAAGCTATCTATGGATTGCATCAAAGTGGTAGAGAATGGTTCTTCGAGATTCATAAAGTATTGATAGAACTAGGTTTTAGCAAACTAAATTGGTGTAACTGTGCATATGATTTTAATTGTGTGTTGATTTTACTTTTATATGTTGATGACATGGTTTTGTTCGGTAAGGACGAGGAGATAATAGACAAAGCCATAGGATTGTTGAAGACACATTTTGATTTAAAAATTTTGGGAAAAACTAGAAAGCTGTTGGGAGTTGAGTTTGAAGAAAAGGGGGGAGAAGTTTTGTTGAGTCAGTCAATTTATATTGACGATATTCGTAAAAGGTTTACAAAATTCTTCGTACCGGTTTCCTCACTTCCAATCAGCAAGGGTACAGTATTCTCAAAGAAACAGTGTCCACAATCAGATGTTGAAATAGAAGAAATGAAACAATATCCCTATAGAAATTTACTAGGCTGTCTATCGTTCCTCGCTAGTAGAACCAGGCCCGACATAAGTTATGCCGTTAACATTTTTAGCCAATACCAAAGTAATCCTGGTAGAATTCACTGGGATGGTTTGATAAAACTTTTGGGCTATGTTATACACACACACAATTTTAAACTTAAACTTGCGTGCAATGAACCTAGTATAACGGTTTACACCGATGCAGATTTCGCAGCCAATAAGGATGACAGGACTTCTATGGGGGGACAGATAGTGTTTCTTGGAAAAGCTCCAGTCATGTGGAGGACTTTCAAGGAGAAGTGCGTGTCGTTGTCAACTATGGAAAGTGAATTCTACGCTATGACAGAGGCCACAAAGGAACTTATGTGGTTTGATAGAATTCTAGAAGAATGTTATGCCAGAAAGTTAGTTCTTGGAGGAAAGCTTAGGTCAATTCTATATGTTGATAACATGGCGTGTATAGATTTTGTTAAATCCCCAGTAGAGAACCATAGAAGTAAGCATATTGATGTTAAATTATTTTTTATTCGTGACCTAGTTTATCAGAACATATTTGACATAAATTATATAAAAAGTAAAGAAAATCTAGCAGATCCTTTTACCAAACCCCTGACCAAATTCGAACTGAGGCACCTATGTGATGAGATTTTTGCATGAACTTTTCTTGAATTTTTGCACGAATTTATTTTGAAGTGGTGTGTGCACTTAGTGTTTGAAATTGTGAATTTTTGCAATGTTTTTGTTTACTTGTTTTGGGTGGATGTTTTTTTTTCCCCACCTAAACGTCTGAAGGTGTCTAAGGTGACATTTTTGTTTAAAGCTCAGTGTTTGTATGTGAATTGTTTTTCTGATATTTATGCAGTGCGATATTATGGGATGTATCCTGTGTTTTTAGATATTTAAATATTTTACGATAACTTCTCAATGGAAAACCAATTTGTTTTATGTGTTTGAATGAATTTGTATGAGTGGGCGCCCACGTACATATGTATTGATATTTGAATATGATTGAATGTAGTCGTGTCCTAGTCATTGTATGTTTTAACTTTTATTGTGGTTTGTTAGTTGTTATATTGGTTTTCAGCCAACAATAGTGTACAGAAGCAGAAATAACTTTTGTTTAGAACTTGCAGATTTGAACCTTCTCAGCAATTTGTTTTGTACCTGTGTATTCCTAAGTTAAGACTGTATTATTGTTATATGTTGCTATCGCATTTTGTTAACAAGACTAATGTTGGTTTGAATTAATTGTTTTATATGTATTCTAGTTCTGACAGAAAAAAAATCGAAATGTAAACTGTGATGGTTTTGAATTCTCATATTACTAGTTTATGTCGAAAAGACAAGTGGGGGGGCATTTGTTAGCGAGTTACACTAAAGACTACTTGTGAAACGAATCATGTACTTGCCTTTCCGGGTATTGCGTCATTTGTTTTAGACCGGTTTGATCATAAAACCTGATAACCGGATCAAATCTTTAATCGAATTTCCACAGCTGTGAAGAAGCTACCGTAAATAATTTATTATTCAGTTTCCAGTAGTTGGTGCGTTTTAAACAAACCGGATCGTTGAATATCATTAGATGGGGCGTATATAAGGCTCACATACGATTCAGTAACAAAAAAAAGAGGAGAAGGAGGAGCTTTTCTCGACTATAGTTGAATAGATAGATAATGAAGCTGAGGACAATCTGAAGAAAGGTAATGTTGATTTATAGTTTAAGTTTAAGACGCAGTAAAGAAAATAGAATAAGGGGCTAACAGTCTTTGCCTATGCCTAACTTGAGGTAATTCCATCACAGTGTATAGACACTGTTGTTTGTATATATGAGACTTGTTTTTTTAATGAATTTAGAGAACGCTATTGATTGATATGGATATTTTATTGTTGAAGATTTTTAAACTAACTTTTAATATTTTAAACAAATAAATTTGAATTGTTATTGTTGAAAAAGTCTTGTCGTCTATGCTTTCATCAATAGTTTTAACGTATACCTATTGTAACAAACAACGTTTCTTCTGCGATTTTACTCTGCAATTTAATTATTAGGTTTTTTGTTGACGTGCTCGTTTCACGTGCACGCTGACAATCTCCCCCAAATGCCGCCTCTGAGGGTGCTCGGTCAAAATTTCGGTGGCACCTGACTGAATCAGACTCCGACACTTGTGGTGCCATTATAAACCGGAGCCGTACCCCTCAGCCCTCTAGCCTATGTGGACCTGGTCTGGAATAAATTCGGGCCAGGGGGATTTTAGAAACAACAACAGCAACAACGTATTTTAAACATAGAAACTTGAATTTAAGATTAGGCACTGTACAGCGTTTCTAATGGTGAACATCGGACTCCTCCGTCGGTTCATAATCCTGACTTCTGCTTGCATGTTTTCAAATTCTGCCTTTTAATACATTTTATTTACGGCAAATCCCAGCTATCAGATCGCTCGCGTGTTTTTATCGCGTACGCACTCACCTATAATCACGCATTACAGATATTATCCATGTCATGAGAGGTTTATTGTTCTCGGCGCGAGAGCCACTCGCAAGCAAGATAGCATTGCGTTTTTCGCCTGCAGCTTTTAATTTTCTGTTCCGCATACCGGAACGAGTCACCGGAGGACCGCACCCCGTGAAATACGCGGCGATTCGTTCCAAGGTCTAACGACCGGGTTAAAACTGGGGAGCCGAGAAAAAAAGGGAGCGAGACAATGAAAGATTTTGAGCTGAATTTCTGGTCGAAAAGTCGGTCGAGCGATTAAAGGAAGGCGAAAAAAGCTAGTTGCCCAAAAAATACACAAAGTAGTAATAATCCGAGGGTGGTGATGCAATATTTGCCGTATATTTGCTCTCATTGAATCACTGATCGATTTATAATCCCCCCCGTTTACAACACCTTTGCCCAAAGATAAAGGGGGAAAAAAGTGGGTTTTTACTCAAGTCAGGAATTTCCACTTTTTCATAAGTAAAACAAATTTATGATCCTATATATTTTTTTCTTCTTCCATTGATTCTCGCAATAGATATCTGTATAATGTAAAGTAACTCTGCATTGTGTTGGTAATTCAAGTTGAGAATTCTAGGATCTCAACTTGGTAATTCAAGTGTTGAGATCCTAGAAATTTTGACCTTATCTAAAAAGTCTAGGTTAGAAGTATTTCGTATTTTAGAGTATTTGTCATATGAATGATGCAATATCTTGGGGATGTGTAGCCCGCCTACGGTCAGAAGTATTTCGTATTTCAGAGTATTTGTCACATGAATGATACGATATTATGGGAATGCACAGAATGTCTAGGGCAGTGTTTCCCAACCTTTTTCGAGTCACGACTCACTTTGATGGTTTCCACACGCATCCTGCGACCCCCCCTTCCCACTCTGCCTATTTTCATCAATTCCTTTTCAGACATAAAGAAAAAAATACTAAAATACATTCTCCATAATTTAATTCCAACTAAATGTTTAATTTAATGAAAACTAGTGTGAATTTTTTAAGAAATGGAGAACATTAAAAAAACATTCATCCTCCAGTCAAACGTGCATAAAAGCAAGAACAGAACAGCCTCAAGAAAAATAATGCAACTACCTTATTGATTCAGAATAACATTACAATGAAAATAGAAAAATTCTCGCCTAAATAAAATTGTTTTATTCCGTTGGGGAAACTACAACAGTAAGTGACAGCAGACTGATGAAAGACAAATTGAAGTTTAGGATTTGCGTACTGTATTAAGTAGATACTCACGATATTCATTTACTACAAATAAAGGCGGTAGATTTTCAAAGAACTGAGTTTGTGCTTTGAATGAGACTTTTTTCTGTAATAAACATCCTTACACTACAGCAGAGCCGGCGACGAGGAGGGACAGAGGAGGCAAATGCCCAGGGGCCCGGGCTCGCAAGGGGCCCGGGCCCCAAAAAATTAATAAAAAAAAAATAAAGTTTAAATAAATTTAAATGCCAACAAGAATACAAACTTTTATTGTTTAAAAAGTGAAAAAACAAATGAAGGTAGAGCGTGTGTCAGTGTGCAGTAGAGAAGTTAGTGTTGTTGTAGTGGTCATCGAGAGTTGTGGCACGGGTGATGGGGACGATAGAGCGAGGGCGCTGTGACCCCCCCCCCCCCCCCATTGCTGCGAACATTCGCCACTCAGCGACAAGTTGTAACCTGAACGTCAAGGTCAAGAGACTCCATTCTCCGCCTAAAGATCATTGTTTACTCGTTAGTAGACCTAATAATCGTTTACTCTACAGTCACAGTTACAGATTAACAGTAGCAAGCTACACATTCTAATGTTGTGTCATTGGCGTTGTACACAGGGGCGTAGCTACCGTGGAGCAGTTGGAGCGCAGTACCGGATTGAGGGGGATGAACTAACAGTAGAACTAACAGTAGATGAACTAACAGTAGCAGAAGGTTCTACCCCAGAACCTGTCTCAAAAGAACATTTTATAGAAGAACATAAAACTCCAACTCGTACTATGGATTCCGGGATCGGGACTATAATTACAAATTCAGACTTGGGACCTCTAATAAACAAGGTGATAAACAGCAATATAATTGAGGCTTTTGTGAAAATGAGCCCACCTGACATGCCGCCAGACCTGCCAAATGATGGAAAAAGAGCACTTCCAAAAACAGTTTCTTTTTCTAAAAGAAGGAACCGAACGAAGAGAGTGTTAGGAGAGATTGGCTTGTATGGAGTGATACCGCAGAGTCATTGTTTTGTTTTCCGTGTAGACTTTTTGATAGCGGTTGTGGGAGTGAGAAATTTGATTCAAACAAGTCTGTTTTATTGAGTAACGATGGATGGAAGAAAGAAGACGGTTGGCGGAAGCTGCATGACAAACAAACAACGCATGAAAGGAGCACTTCTAACAAGAATAATCACATTCAATGGGGAGAATTAGAAAGGCGGCTGAATGAAACTTCAGACATTCATTCGCAGCTTGATTCTGAATTGGCCTCAAGAACGAAATACTGAAAAGAAATATTTCAAAGATTGTTATCTGTAGTTATGTTTATTGGAGAGCGAGGCTTAGCTTTCAGAGGAACCTCCGAAAGGATAAGTGATCCCAACAATGACAACTTTTTGGGGCTGATAGAGTTGTTATCTGAATTTGACCCATTACTAAAAAAGCATATCTCAAAAATAAAAAAACGCTCAAGAAGAGGGAAAACGGCCTCAAGCGCACTACTTGTCTAAAGATTCCCAAAATGAATTTATTCAAATTTGTGGTGCTAGAAGAGAGGAAAAAATCCAAATATTTTTCTATTATTGCTGACTCTACCCCAGATGTCTCCCACATGGAGCAAACAACAATGGTACATTAAGATACGTATTAGATTGCGAATCGGAATTTAAGGTTGCTGAGAGGTTCTTAAGTTTTGTTGATTGCAACCAAAAAAACAGGACAGGATGTTGCTAACTTGATTATGAGTGAACTTGAAAAGAACTCATTTCCTTTGAAGGATTGTAGGGGGCAAGGTTATGGCAACGGTGCAAATATGGCAGGAGTTTATAACGGCGCTCAAGCCGTTATAAGTAAACATAACAATCTTGCCTTTTACTCTAATTGTGCCACACACAGACTGAACCTGTGCGGGGTTAATATCGTAGAGTGCTGTGAAGAAGCGATAACATTTTTTGGGATGTTACAAAAAACATACAAATTTTTTTACAGAAGCCCACAGAGATGGGAATACTTAGAAAAACGGATAGGATACTCCTTGCATAACCTTTCTCAAACTAGATGGTCTGCCCGAGTAGATAGCGTTCTACCTTTTGTCAAGCACTTGCCACTCATAATTCATGCCCTAAATGACTGTAAAGAGCCTAATCTAACAGTAGAGTGTAAAACAGAGCTAAGAGGAGTTATGAAGTACTTAAGATCCTTTGAATGTATTATCATGGCCACAATATGGCTAAAAGTGCTTGTCACTATTGACCACAAGAATAAAGTTTTACAAACCCGATCTGCAACTCTCGACATAGAGACGAAAAACATTGATGATCTAATTGAGGAGCTGAAAGATCTGCGCAGTAAATGATGCAATCTTTATGCTGAAGCAAAACTAGTGGCAGCAAACATGACAGAAAGTACAGAATGTGAAAAGGACTTCAAGGAGAAAAGACTTAAGAAAAGAAAAATATTCCATGACGACACCAGAGATTGTGAAACCTCATCAAGATGTGATGATCAAACGGGACGTTATGTAAAACATGAGGAGGAGAATTGCAGAATTAATGTTTTCTATAAACTTATTGATTCTATCATAGGGAGCCTTACTCAGAGATTTCAATTTTCCGAAAAGGTTAGTGACCTTTTTCAACGTCTTTGGACATATCATGATGAAGATGAAAATGAAATTGAAAATCAGTGTTTGATTTTGTGTGAAACATACAAAGAAGACATAGACACTGACATTTTCAATGAAATCAAACACCTGAAGTCAATACATAAGACTAACTTAGGAGAAACGTCATTATAACCTTCACAACTTTTGAACGCGCTAAGGAAGATAAAGTTGGACAGCTTGTTCCCAAATACATCTATAGCAATCAGATTTTTCTGCTACATCATGTATCTGTAAGTCATGGTGAGAGAAGTTTCAGTGTAATGAAAAGAATAAAAAGTGTCAATCGATCAACGATGAACCAAGACAGGATGAACGATCTCAGCATCTTGGTTATGGAACCTGGTTTGGCAAGGAGCTTGAAATATGATGATATTATTGGCGACTTTGCAAGAAAGAGGGCTAGAAGAGTTGTATTTTCATAAAGTAAAAAAAAGGAAAAGTACGTTTTATTATGACTTTTTATAAAATGTACAAATTCAATTAAGTCCTAGTTTTGATTACTGTATAATAAAACTGTAAAATGTGTTAAACCATCAAAAAGTTTTTATTTCGCAAATGTTTCCCTATCTCTTTCCACTGACATGTATTTATTTAACATAAAAAAATTATAAGTACAATTTATAGTACATCAAATAATGCGTGACAGTGCACATTTCTTCTGCAGAAAAAGCTGATAATCAGGTAAGTCTTGGTTATAAAATAACCTGCAAGTTCGCAGTTCTGGTCTAATTAAGTGAGGGGTTGGTGGGTGAGGTGTACCGGGATTTAGGGACCCGGACCCCTTAGTTGCCTAGGGGCCCGAGAATCTTGTCACCGGGCCTGCCCTGCAGTTTCATGGTAAATAAGTATTGACACCATTTCTCGGTGAAATTCGCTAAAAAGTTTATAAAACCGTAGCGACTTCCCGGAAAACACCTCGCGACCCCCTTTAGGAACCCCTGGTCTAGGATGAGAATTATTTCGTATTTTAGAGTATTTGTCATATGAATAGTGAGCTATCTTGGGAATGGGACACCCATATAAAACTCACATACTTTTCATAATACGTATCGTGTTTATTATACGCCTACATAGTTTGAAAGTTTAGTGTGTCTTAAGAAAAAATGCAGCAGCTGTCCAGAGAGCATTCGCTCCCCCATTCACCACAAATTCTACTGGTTTTTTTATGATGGGAGGATTCAAGGTGAACCAACATTACTCCTTACGAGACGACAGCACAGGAGCATCCATACTGTAACCAGGAATTGAACTCCAGGACTAGCTAGGTACAGTAACCACCAAAAATGTGCACGACGTACCATCAAATCAATTTATCAAATAATTTTTAACAATTTTGAACATGAAGCAGAGTTTTTGCACACTGAATTAGAGAGCTTAGTCGTGACACCATTTTCCGTTTATGAGGATGATTTGAAATTGCTTACAGTTACGCCGCCGTAAGACGTTTCCCACTTATAACGGTGTGAAATTCTTTCAAACCGCCCCCTGTAGCCTATAAGAGAGTCTGATGCCTTTTCTTAGGTTTTTATTATGGCTCTACCTTAACAGAACAGAAAGCAAGCTAAAACCCTCGGGAAAAACACTGTATATCAGCATAGTCTATGGTTGATTATAAACTTACTGCAGAAGAAAGCCGTAATCTTGAACATAAGCAAAAAAATTGAAAGGAATGGGTGGAATTTTACACTTGTGATGTCATATCTGCAGTCAAAAAGTTCTGAATATTGGATTTCCGGATATGGGTAATAATATAATATCTTAATTCAGATTTTTTCCTTTTAAATTGTTTTACAAAAATCGGAAAATCCTATTATTTTTCCAAAAAGTATGTTCATTTTTTTTAAATCACTAATTTTATTTAATAATTTATTTTTTAAATTTTCACTAATTCGGATCTCCAACCACGAATTTATCTGTTGCTTGCGCATTATTCAGTTATGCTAACCAGGCAAAGTGAGAAGGCCTACTGTATTCGAAAAAAGTTTTCAACAGAGGTACTTATGCAGGGGTCGGTAAACATACTTGAGTAACCTTAAAACAAATAATTTATGAAGCTATCTTGAGAAAATAAAGCTTTTTCTCTTTTTTTTAGTTATTATCACTATACATACACACACACACATATATATGTAGAGATATACATTGGTGCCTAAAATTAAGGTCATAAACACGTTTTTGACAATAAATCAAAATAGCTGCCAGTAAAATTGATAACATTTTTACCACATACGTACATTCTGTCAAATAAAAACCAGGAATGATTCATTTAAAAACTTTCGTGAAAGGAATTGAAAAGCAAATGTGCCGCAAGATGGGGCCAGTGTACCTAATTGTAGCCTAGAGTTTGGGCGTCGTTGTGTAAAAATTTTTTTGCCCGCTGTTATCTTTGCTAGTGGTACTCAAGTACACTCTGCTATTTTTAAAATGGATAAAAGTATCGGAAAAAGAGTTTGCTTCAAATTTTGTGTTGCTAACGAAATTTATTGTGCTAAATCGATGAAGATGTTGGAGAAGGCTTACGGTGAGTCAGTTTTATCGAAATCACGAGCTTACGAGTGATACAAAGCATTCAAAGAAAGCCGAGAAGTGGTTGAAGACCTTCCTCATTCAGGTCGACCTTCAACGTCTTCGACTAACGAAAACATTGACAAAGTGAAAGAAATGGTGATGGAAAATCGTCATTTAAGCTTCAGAGAGATGACTCTTGATCTGAACATGTCCCACGAATCCATTCGCACCATTTTAGTTGATGTTTTGGCCATGAGACGCGTGGCGGCATGACTTGTTCTGAAGGGCAACAGGTTGCAAACAGGTTGCCGAAGACATGCTTGAACAAGGCAATTCGGACCCTACATTCATGAAATGTATCATAATGTGTGACGTGACGTAGGTTTATGAGTTTGACATGCTAACCAATCAACAAGTTTCGGAATGGCTCTTCAGCAACAATCCGAAACCGAAAAAAACCACGTCACAGTCGCTTGAAAATCAAAGTCGTGTTGACTGTATTCTTTAACTATTGTGATGTTGTCCACTCAGAATTCCTTTCGGAGAGGCAACCAGTCAACAAACAATATTATCTGGGCGTTATGAGGCGTTTGAGATAGAATGTTCGACGGAGAAGGCCAGAGTTGTGGATAAACAATTCTTGGATTCTGCACCACGATAATGCGTCGACCGACACATATATCCTTGTACGCGATTTTTTAACCGAACATTCAACGAATGTCATCGACCAAGCACCGTATTTGCCAGATATGGCCCCGATTAACTTTTTCCTGTTCCCCAAACTCAAATCATCACTTCGTAAATGACGTTTTGAGTCCATTGAAGCCATAAAACAAAATTCGCTGGAGCTCAAGGCCATACCGGTAAGAGCCTATAAGAAGTGTTTCGACGACTGGATTATTCGTTTATTCGTTGGCATAAGTGTATTTCATCAAATAGGGTATATTTTGAAAGCCACATAAAAAGTTTGAATGATTAAACCAATATTTTGTGTTTTATTGAATATTTCCCGGTATTTGTTTGACAGAATGTATTTTTTAAGGAATCACGAGCACAATGTTAGTATCCAGTAATGTTAGTATATTAGTATCCAGTAATGTTAGTAATTAACATAATGTTAGTATCCAGTTTTTATTCACAGGAGTTTAGCGTAAGTAAGGTGGCAGAACGTAAAACTGACCGTTTCAGCACCTGCGATTTTTTTGTTTGCAGAGTTGTGATTCTTACATTAAATTCCCCAAGATTGACTGATTTCAGTGCGAAAGAGTTGTCATAATCGTTTAGACGACTCATTGAGATTGAGAATAATTGGAAGGCTGGAAGCTTGCCAGCCTAAAGCGGAGGTGGCTCGGTGGCTGCAAGTGGCACCATCATCAGGAGGCCCAGCCAAGTCTTCCAAGAGCGACGTCATTCGCACAGGATCGTTACGTGGCATTAAATGCGCGACGGCGTAGACAGATGACGGCTAGAGATAACTTTAGAGACTCTCTCTGGACCTTGCTGCTTCTTCTGGAACAGCATCCTCCAAGCAAATTGTATAGAGACGTCTAGCAGAGAAGGGCCTTTACGCTCTGAGACCAGTGGTGTGTCCTCCTCTGACCATATCGTACAAGAGAGCCCACTTATCGGGGAGCTGGACTCATCGTTCTTAGACAACAACATTGGGGGTCTGATCTTTTCACTGATTAACCCATATTCAGTGCACATAGTCATTCTCGGCGAGCCTTCATGTGGAGAAAGCCTGGGACCCGTTACCATCCCTCCAACATAAGGGAAATAGATTCTTTGGGTGGTAGGGGAATCCTTGTCTGGTTGGCATCATGTTGGGCAGTCGTACACCGCTGCATGTCTTCGATACAGGCAGTGTCACCGCATAGTGCTGTAGGGATGAAGTCCTTTAAGCCTTTGAGGTTCTACGCGTGTTTCTTCTACCAGAGCAGGTTAGCATCGTCTTCTCTTCCAATTTTTTTCTCTTGCTGTCCTGCGGCTTACCGTGCTGTGCCATTTGCTGTGCGGGGCATGTTCTGTGCACTTGCCGTGGGGGTTCTCTTGTCTGGACGGAGCGCGGAGTGGTTGCCTGCTGGGGTCATTCTGCACTAGCGGGGTTCATCCCAGTAGGGCCTCGTTGCTATGTCAGGCCCGCCGAGTGCGTTTGGGAAGTGTTTGAGGTTGTTACGGGGTGCTGCCGTTCTGGACTTCTTTTTTATGGACGATAATGTGACGCCGCACTGAGCTCACACTTGTGGCCAATTTTCTGGAGGAAGAGGATATTCGCCGTATGGAATAACCAGCGATGTTTGGAGACCTAAATCCTATAAAGTATGTTTGAGACGGTCTAGGAAGAGCCATTGCACGACGTCACCTCCCTCACAATACCCTCCAGGCGTTAAAATCTCTGATTTTAGATGAATGGGTTTTGTTGCTACAAGCATTTATCGATATTCTTATTGATAGTTTGATGGCTCGTTGTGCGGCTTGTATAGCTTGTGCGGCTTGACCTCATTATAAGAACTATATCATACGAAAATTACTTACTATGCGATACATACAGTGACCACACCTCTAATTAGACGGACAGTTCCGGAGATAAAATGCATCATGGTTTGACCGTTTTTGGTATAATTTGTATATTCCTAACAATTTACCTCTTATTCACCTTGTTATGTTGCTGTATGCTTTCTCATTGTATGAGCTATCTCTGTACCAAATTTTGTTGCTATAAACCATTTTTTCTCCAGATATCACAAATTTTGTGTTTGTGACCGTAATTTTGGACATCAGTGTATACACATATATATATATATATGGGGGGGGGGGTTGATAAATTTTTCATTAACAAACGATGCTTTAATTTTATTTCACGTGATTGGGAAACCACTCAAAATTTCAGATTTTCAGGTCGCAAGTGTTTGAAAGTATTGAACTCCTGTAAACCTTTCGTAAGCTAGAAGAGAACTTATTATAACAACTTACATTGGAAAAATTTTTGAGCTTTCTCAGACCTCATTATAAGAACTATATCATACGAAAATTACTTACTATGCGATACATACACAATCCATACGAAGCAGAAACAATGAATGTGTATGCAGGGTGGGGACTGCAGAACCGGCTATCCGAGAACCGAGTATCGGGGGTGGGGGACGAAAACCCGATTCCAGTGGTTGTAGAACCGGTTATTCGAAAGTAGAAAATTTTAGGTTTAAAAAACAACATTTTAATGGGCACAAACAATTTTACCATGCGTCAGAATCTACCCCTATCTAAATCTTTGGAACCTTGTCCACAGTATTACCTACTAGATCCTTATTAACCATCTCAGAAGTCTGTACGTTCTTGCAGTCAAAAGATATACCATCGAATGTAGTTTGCTTTTCTTATAAAATTTTCAAGAGAAATTTTATTTGTTGCACTTTAAAACAGAAAAAATATACTGTATTTTAAATTATATAATATTTTGCAGTCTATTCTTCGACGAATATCTAATCTATTTGCAAATTGATAATAAAAACGTAAAATCTCAGAGAATTCCGTAATTTCGGGTTTTTAGAACCCATTACATAATATTAATTTAAAACAAATTAAAAATAATTATGTTTTTTACTTACGCAATAAATTAAAATTCTTTATATTATCTATATTAATAAAAGGACGTGTTTCTTTGTCTGTGTGTGGCCTCCAGACGAATCTATGGCACTTACAGCCATGAAATTTGGCTCAAAGGTAGTGCAGACGATGAGCACATGCACCTCGAAGTCCAAATTTAAAATTTTATTCTATAAAAATTTGTATTCAATTTTTTATGCAATATTTGGTTCTATTTGCGCTAAGGTCCGTGCAAATGGAGCCATCCTAAAATGGAAGGCCCAGATTCAGACCTTGCAAACTCGGTTTACAAAGTTACAAACGAAGTTACAAACTCGGATTATTCAACCAGTATGGTTGAAATATCAATTTCAGTTTCCGAAAGGAAAAGGGAAACTCCATTTTACGTCAACTTTTTTTAATTGTTTATAAGATTAATTATTATCCGATTGACGATTTTTAATTGTTTGTTGTTTTTTAGTGTTTCCATTCTCTGACGATGATTTCTGAAGGGAGCGGGTCCCTAAACCGACCGGCTAGGCGGGCAAAGCCCCGCTAATAAATAAATATACTTTCTTCATTGTTATTTACGACAAATATTTTGTGGTTCATGCACTATTGAAACCCGGCTGGTGCCCGGTTCTGAAAAAATTTGAGAACCGAAACCCGGTTCTGAATTCTTAGTTCGGTTTTGCAATCTCTAGTACAGTGTAATTTCCTTTACCAGAATAAGGAAGACAACGTACGTACACTTGGAAGGCTGGAGGAGGTGGTGATGACTATGTGTTTTATCGGAGGTTGATATGGTATGTAGTAACATAGACAGGGATGTAGGGAGGGAAGAAAGAGCGTTTACTATCGGTATTTTGTAGCTGAATATATCAGGACAGACAAGTAACAAAAATGCTACACCTTTTTCGCCCATAAAACAAATCCTCGATACTGAGGGTGCTATGATCGAATCCCGACAAGCGCCATTGAATAACTTCGTATTTAGGCCGGATATGGGCACGCTAAATATGTACACCAGAGAGTCCTTCTATGAGGTCAGTGGGTGCTGAAGGTACGATCACCCCAGATGTCGCCCCTAGAGGTGCTTGGTCAGAATTGTGATGGCACTTACCTCAGTCGTACTAAGACCCTTGTGATGCTATTATAAAGCCTCAGTACTCAGCCCGCAAAGCCTATATCGACCTGGTCTGGAACTTACGGCCAGGGAACTTTAAGAACAACAACAACAACAACACAAATCCTGATTAAGATTTTCACGTTTCGCTATTTTCTCAGAAGCGAAAATCACCTTCGGATTTCTTTTCAAGTCATTTTTTAAAATTTACTTGCAGACATAGATCGGTCTGAAGAGGTCCCGCACAGAAAGATAAATATTTGCACCTCATATAATACAGACTTCAAGTAAGCATCTATCCCGTTCTACATTTTCTACTTCAGATTTAATTCTCTTTCTTTGATAGCAGATTTCACTCTGCTTTGTTTGAACAGGTAAGATATTAAACTAAAAAAAAACAACCTTTTATACCGTCGTAGCAAATTGTCAAAGATTATTTAGCAGACAATAAAAACTAAGAAAAATCTGAGAAAAAGTTACAATGTATTTTATTTCAGAGACAGAACTGTATCAAGTATGTATTTTATCTCGATCTTTCTATTACCTAATTCTTTTCAAATAGTTGCCCACGCAAAATTACACCCCCCTCCCCCCCCAAAAAAAAGATAATATCAAAAGGAATAGTCAATGTTCATTTGCAACTAGACACGAAGCTACATACTTATCATTCACTCATATTTACAACCCTTCCAGAACAATGAATAGCACGCTGGAACAACATTTACGCAACAATTTAACGGTTTATCCCATTCAGAGGAGTTATTTTCTTCCGCACATTTCAAAAGGAGACCGTAGATTATGTTGTCACGAGAAATTTATTCGTTTCCAGTATGACTTCCCGCTGTGCATGAAATTTCCGCCATGAATGATGCCGGGTAGTCACGTGCTTGGCCTTTAAGAATGGACTAAAAGGAGAGAGTATTCTCCAAAATAGGAGGTTTTTGCTCTGCGACCGTAACAGCAATTGAAAAGCGACTATTGTTATTTCCAGGTCACCTTTCTGAGAGAATCAAACGGAGGATACCATCCAGGAAGCGAAATTAATGCGATTCATTAGTAAATACTAAAGATCAGATTTTTTTTTTTCCTGCCTCGTTGGATTTGTCCTATGTGTGAGGAAAAAACAATTTCTAAAACCAGCACGATTCCTGCTCGACGATTTTGTTGCTCTTTGCAACTTATTTTCTTACAAATTCTCGTAAAAAAAGCAAAGAAAGATAGAAGCATACATGAAACGGGATTCTCGAAACATAATAGAAGCTGTTATGTTTGGAATTATTTCGGTTACTGTGAATTCCACTTACATTTAATTATAATTATAATAATAATAATAATTATAATTATAATAATAATAATAATAATTATAATTATAATAATAATAATAATAGTAATAATAATAATAATAATAATAATAATAATAAAACAGCATGCATATGACAAGTGTCTTATTGATCTCACCATGATGGACAGGTTTGTGAAACCTCTTATAAACCAGTTCCAGACTATACAAATAAATATATTTCCTCCTCATCTGTGAATTTTAAAAATGTACGTAATGCCCATAAAATATTTCACTGGAAAGTTATGTACCTATCTACATATCTAGTATTAAAACTCTGAGTTTTTCTGTGCAGGGTTTCCCCTAATTTTCCACCAAAACATCCCATGATATTTTTCAGAACCAACATTCTGAAATTCTTTCATTGTAAAATCAACTAAAATTGCTGAATTATGGATCTAGCAGCTTATATATATATGCGATGACAAAAACATTTCATTCTGGCATTTATTAAAATTTTCAAGAATATAAAAGTTTTAATTTAGATTTCGAGATTTTAAGGCACCAGCCATAATTCCTCTTAGTATTACAGTTTTATGGAAACTCTTCTAGTTCAATAATGAAATTTTTCTAATATGCCATTTGTGCATGGGCTGTCGATTCATCAACAGATTTTGGTTGTGAGAGAGCTTTCAGATAGATTTAGAGACGTTATTTTTTACTGTCCCGGGTAATATAAAGCAGTACTTTTCGAGCATTTTTAAGATTTTAAATCTTACATTAAATTACAGTATGGTGACACTTAGAGTGTTATTGCACTTGTACAACCATACATATACTTCAAAATGCTCTTTATGTAATTTTACATTTTTAGCGCGTACTTTTATGCATTTGCATAACTATAAAGTCAGCACATTTATTATAAAGACAAGCGTTTATCTTTGCAATACTTCATAAAACTCTGTTTGTTGTTCACCAATGAAAGAAGGATTCACAATAGCGCAGCAACTGTATAAGTCTTAACATAATACAAAAATAATAATAAATAAATAATATATAATATTTTATTAAATAATTTTTAACTTCTTAATGATTCTTGAAAAATAAATTTTAGAAACGAATCTCATAAAATTAACACATTTAATTGCAATCTTCGAAATGCTTGTGGTAAATGTATACTATTTTTATGAATTTCTAATAAAAGAAGCTAATAGTATTTTTCCCCTGACTCTTAATTTAGGATCAATAGAGGAATTCAACCAAAAAACTTTAGTAAAAACTGCAAATTACGTCTCAAAATGATGAGAAGTAATTAATTTCAATCCTTGAATTACAATGATAACAAGAATAGATTGACGTATTTGTTAATTTATATCACAAAATAAACCTTTATTTTAGTCCAACGTTGAAATAATTATGAATTCACCAGAACTAAAAAGAATGGGGAACATATCACGGGTTATACGAGATGTATTACGTCCTATTTTGGGGCCAAATATCACCAATCCTGGAAATGGGGCCAGATGATAGCCTATTGATACTCATATGAAAAATAAATGAATTTCATTTTTAAGCTGTAAATGCAATACAATGAGGCACAGATCAGTTTTTACACACAAGAAAAAAAAACTTCTACACTTTCACTAAAATAATAGACTTGTCAGTTAAATAGTAGTCAATGAAATAATAGTTAAATTAGTCAATAACCCCCCTAGGGTGTTTAATTTTGTAAGGCAAAAAATAAACTGTAAAATTTTTGCAGACTTTACTTACGCCCCGAGTCTCAGTATCTTAAAAGATATATATGCCAAATTTCAAGAAGACTGGATAATATTTAGAGGTTGCACACTTTGATCGGTTTTGTAAAAGTAGGCAAAAAATACGATTTTTCAATGTTAATTACTTTTATTGGGAAAACTAGAAATCACGAACTTAATATAATATTAAAACTAGGCACTAAGATTAATAGGTAGTATGATAGGCAAAACATGTGTTATATTAATCAATTTTGAACTATGCAATCCCTTCTTTTGTTCGCTTGGTGACGACTTTTTTGTGAGGCTTGACTACCCTCAACAAAAATTGTTTTTGTTGTTCATCCCTAACCGATTCGTTAAAACTTTTTTTTTATCAGAGCAATTCCCCTTTCTGCGGTATCACTGACCACCTTAAGAGCGTTCACATGGCTTCTTAGAGAATCACTGCAGTATTCTGTCACGTCGTGGATTCAAAACAATTCAAAGAACGTCTTTGTTTTATTAGTAACGAAATGGCTCAGGTCTTCCTTCAAAAAATAGGGTTTTACCCTCTAATCGTTTATTTCCGTTTTCTTTACAGGTTTGGTTTCTAAATTTTTAGTCAAATTTTTCTTATCAGCCTGCGTAATACTTTCGTCCAAAAAACCAATCCTACGTTTGTTTCTGACTGATACCAAAGGTGTCTCTTAGCAACTGTGAGAGCACTCTTTTGACGTCTGCATCTGGGTAAGTGCTAAGAAGCTGTAGTATATCCAAATCATTCTTAGATCATTATCCCATCGACTTACAATTGCCTCGTGCGAAAAGCGAACATATATGAGGCTGACAAAATGTGCAACCCGTTTCATACCTTTCAATTCTCGTTGAGGAATATTTAACTGTTTAGAGAAAAGTACAATTTTAAGTGCATATATTGCCTTAGCCATCCACCTTGCTTGATGTAGAGCCCCTGGGATCCTGAAACTGAAGTCATTTTTAGACCAACCTCCTAGGTACAGGAGTGAGAGTTGTAATAATTCTTTGTAGTCTTTTCGTGGATGACTGCAGTCTTTTAGGACTTTTTGTTTGTAGTTAACCATTTTCACTCGTTGTTCTTCTAGACAACCTTGAACAGGACTTTCTTCATGCAGCATTGTCATGTATAACTTCTTATTAAGTGAAGCCCACAGACTTTGGAACTTCCAAAAAATCTGGATGTCAGGACCACTTGATGGTATGCCACAACACTCCTCAAACACTCCTTTCAATATTAATTTATGAGTGTGATGACGGCAAGCCAACCACAACAATGTTCGTCCGAATTCCCTTTCAATTCTGGTACACGCCCCGTCGATCAGTCCTGTATTAGATGCTGTAGTATCAAAAGATATACCGATGATATTGTCAGGTAGCCCAAGTCGGTCCACTTCCCGAATAACTATTCAGCCATCTGCTCACCAGTGCATTTCTTGGCAACAGGTACGCCAAGCAAATGTTCAAAATCTTTGCCAGTCACTAGAACTGCAACTCTCTTCCAATGTTTTGACATTCCCATGGTCAACTGAGGGCACCAGTTTACTATCCCAATGCAAAACCAAATGAGGAGGATTTTCAAAGAGTGACTCTTCGATTTTCTTTGCCATATACTTCAATTGATCACCCGAGCTCGGTATACGGTAGCTGGAAATACCGTTAGTAATAGTTGATAAAGTTAGGATTAAGTTGATTAATATAATACATGAATTGTCTATCATACTATCTATTAATCTTACTGTCTAGTTTTAATATATTTTAAGTTTGTGATTTCTAGTTTTCCCAATAATTAACATTGAAAAATCGTATTTTTTGCCTACTTTTACAAAACTGATCAAAGTGTGCAACCTCTAAATATTATCCAATCTTCTTGAAATTTGGCATATCTATCTTTTACATCACTGAGACTCGGAGCGTAAGCAAAGCCATATGAAAATCACATCTTTGGAAAAATGAAACCCCCCCCCCCCCGTAAAATATTTAGTTTTCGTAAGCAAAAGAATCCCAACGAATTTAAAAAACATCTATATAATTCTCATAGATGGATTGCATTTCCTTTTACCTCTCTCTTTCACCTTTTCACAAATATCCGATCTACTTGCACGACTTAATTTCAAGGTTTTTCTCAAACTCGTCATTAAATTTCTTTTTCGTTCTTTAAAAGATTCTATTCCTCTTTATAATAGTAGGGGTATTCATTTCATTCCTTGTGAGGGCAACCTTGGTTACAGTGGGCAAACTAGAATTGATTTAAGTTTCGATTGAGATATATGAGTTAAAAAAAGAAATATCCAGGTCTTCTGTCACCTCAACTTTAGGAATTCAGGACATAAGTTTTATTTTTTTAGAGGCACATATCTGGGAATTATTTTGAAAAAAATTTCGTAAACCAGAACGCTGAAAATTTAGTTAATGACAATAGTTCTGCCCCTTATATCAATTCAGCTTAGAAAGTTCATTAATACTAATTCCTCCCTTTCCCTGGTTTTGACACTTTAGTTTCTATTACCTGATGTTTGCTTAGTTTCATTGTAGGACATCCAGAAAAAGTATCTTGGGACAGCCCTGTTAAAAAAGGGCGTCTTAAATAGCTAAGCTGGAACTACAAAGATGAGGTGAAATTCCAGGAGTGACGAGATCGTGGAGGGGGGGGGGGGGTTCTCCGGATCACTTGGTTTTATAATCCTGGGCTAAGCTTCACTATCCTGGTATACCTCAAGACTTGAGCCCGGTGAAAGATTTAAAAACGCCTAAATTTTATTAGTAGGGTCAGCAATCTTTTCAATTAGGTCAGTAGAAAAACACATATTTATGTATCAGAAAGTTTTATAAAAGTACATGGGAAATAGATTTATTTGTTGCTTGAGAAGAAAGAAAAAAAAATTATTCAGCTATGCATGTTTTTGATGAACCGCTCTAAATTTTCTTCTTTATCTTGAAATCCTCTACATTTTTTTCAGCGATTTTGAATAAAATTCAGCGTTGCTCCAAAGAATAAACAAAACATAAAAACTAATACAAAAGTGCTGCCTTTTATTAACTGGTTTACTAACCCACATTTTTTTTACTTCATGGCATTCTTTACTCTTAGTTTTAATCAAAATTCTCTCAATACATTTTAAATTAAAATAAGGTGTAACAGAAATAAATAAATAGAGGTTTGGGGTTCAAATGATGGAAGTTATTGTTCTTTATTAAAATGATAGTTTCTTTATATTTAAATGAGGCAGAGGTAATTAAGAGGGATGTGAATTAGGAGAAATATATCATTAGAATGAATTGTATTATCCGTCATGTCATACTGACACATTTTCTTCTCGAAATCCCATGCAACTCGTTAACAGACTTCTCAAATCAGAGAGAGAGAGCGTCTTTAATTTGATTCTAAAAGTCTGAAAGTTAATACTTTAGAAAACTTCAATTCGAAACTTTTTCAAAAGCGCTTCTACACTGTTTTCTACACGGTGGTGAAATGATAAAATGAATGAGAACTTAAACATTCTACAACATTTTTAATAAACTCCTATGATCTTATCCGGCTTCAGATGAATACGAGTTTGAGTATCATGCTTTCGTAATTATTTCTAGAAATACATATCGTAAATAATTCATTAAATTTTTACCATGTTTTTATTAACTCGCTTTCTTGTTTGTTTGTGTGTTTGTCCCGTACAAATCTTGCAATCGATTTTTAACTAACTTCCCGACTAGCTAGACATTTGAAACTTTTAGAATAGCTCAGAACACGATGACAATGCATTATTTTAATACTTTTAGCCATCTTTAAGCAGAATTAAATTCATTTTCGTTATTTTCAGTTAATTTTGTTTTAATAGACTGGTGTAGCCATCTATCGGCCGGGACGGGAACAAAAAGTTAGACGCAAGTTAACTTCCAATTAACTTCATTTTCTTTCAAGTTGATGGGATAATCCATCAAAAAAGTCTCTTTGCTTCTGCCAATTTCTGTTCTTTTTTTCGCTATGCATCCCTTACTTTTAAATTTTTTCACTTTTAAAAGTGATTTTAAAGTTTATCACAGTAATGTGATTATTTAAAAATAGGAAAATGGTTTTTGTGGATATTTTCACTATAAGAAATTTTATGTATTGTCTTTTTTGGGAGATATCTTAAATAAATAAATAAATAAATAAATAATAAAGAAAAAAGGCATATGCAATTGAGACTACCCAAAATCCCTTCCATAATTGTTTCTTCAAAACGTGGCTTTCTGGTAAGCTATAAAATTTGATTTGTTTTGTTTTAAGGTATCCGACTACCTTTAAAGCGTCGATTTTGACGAACATTCCGAAAGTGTTTTTAATTCTTTTGCTTAAAGATTGTAAATTTCTATTTCTAAATCAGCTTGTATTTTATCTGTACGATCATTAGAAATTAAATGAGAGTGATTTAAAGGTCAGCAGCAGCTATAAATTTCAATACAAGTTGAAAACTTTAATTATGTTTCTGAAGAACTCATTTTTCATCAAAAATATAAACAAATATTGTGATATGTCTATGAAATTTTTCACGTATGTTTTTCAAAATATTAAGAATGTAATGAACTACAGATTTGGTTTTGGGAATTTTATTTGTTGATTTATAGCTGCAGTTTTAGAAAATCTCACGAGAAATTACTAAAATTTTACATGTAAATGCATATAATGATCTGTAATTTTTTTTTTTTAGATTTCACGATATCGATTAGCTTTTAGTTCCTTACACTCAGGTACTTAAGTACATATGACAAAAAGAAATTAATGTTATATGCATAATTTTTTTTAGAGCTAGAGCCGTTTTTGTAAAAAATTTCTAAATTTCAACCCAAATTCAAAAATTTTGTTAAAAGTTGCATAGTCATGGTCTGTTTTTTCATCATTTTCGTGTTTTGGTGTTATACCCCTTTGAAAAATAAGACAGAAATTGACGCAAGTACCTTTTTTCTTTTTTTTAAGTGCTCCGAATTTATTCGGATACCTTAAGCCTAAATGACGCTGAAAAAAATGCCATCGCTTAGGTAGGTTGCATTATTTTGAGTTTCCCGCCAAACGCGGAAAACTCAGAAACCGCTCCAAATAGAGCCAAGCGGCACAGGATACGGAACTCTTCCCTAACCAACTTTGAAATCAAAATTCTTAGTTTTTGACAGAAAAATATAGTTTTTAAATTTTAAATTTTCAAAATAATTTTATAGGAATGACATAATAGTTGGTAATTTTAATTATGCATGATTATATTGCATGTGTATAAAATTTCATGGTATTGTAGCCAACTGTTCTGGTGATATCATGTCTGCAATGACATAACAATGAAAAAACAACTGTTGAAATTTTAAACAATTAAAATACTTCTCTTCAAGCTTGAAAATATATTATATCAAGAAGAGAGAGTGTTTAACTCGCAGAAAAATTGTCATATTTCTGAGTAAATTATTTTCATAACTACTGATGATTGAAAATAGGGATATGTTTGTCAAGTCTTTTGGCTTTTAAAAGATACCTGAATCCTCATTTAAACAGTACAGTATCTAAAAACAAAATCAAAATGCAGGTGTAAAAGTTATATAACATTAATGCATTAAATGCAAGTAAATTTAAAAGATGAACGACATTCCATTTGTGAAAACTATGAAAAGACTTTCTCAAACAAAAAGCAAAAACGTTCTGAAGCACTTAGAAAACATAAACAATCTTTTCTCTAGTGAAAATTACAAATGAGGCGTACCATATTCCACAGTTTCCCAAGTTTTCTGGGCTAGCGACATTCTTTAAAACTGGTCAGGTTTTCGCGACACTAATTGTTCGGACGAAAACTTTTGTTTACTTGAAATTACCACACATTTTGCTATCTCTTAAAATTTGTATTTCTTCAAAAAGACAAAAAAAAAAAAACTGTTTGACAAATATCACAGAATCACAAAAAAAAAAATCATGTAATAAAAAATTATATTCGGTTATCAACTTCTCGTACATTAAAAAAAATAATAGAAAACATTTTGATGTGACACTTGTGTTTGGTTGTTCCTTAAGGCTGCTGTGTACTAACCCTATTGGATTCGCTTACGTCAATGTTAACCTATGGAGAAAACGTGTCCAAGGATTGCTGACTTACATTGGAAGATTTTTTAAAATTGTAATCCGTAATAGAGAAAGAAATTTTACACCTTGGAAAAATTTTTCTTTTTTTTAAATGCAAATAATATTTTAAAATTTAAATTATTCTGGGGAAAAATCAGATTTAGTGTGCTTTAAACGCTCATAAATTCCTTTGGGGGACGAAATTTAAAAAATGAATCTTGTTGCAAAGTGCAGAAAAGTTCAGGCTATCTGAGAATATCATTTTTATTGGATTATTAGCATTTATGGAGCTGTAAATAGTAGGTAAATTTTCTCCATAGGTTAACATTGAGGTGAGAGAATCCAATAGGGTTAGTACACAGTAGCTTTAACTAAATTTCCGACTCGTGGTTGAATATTAGTAGATGAGTTTGAATATTGATGAGATTTTCTCCTCCAGTGAATAGCCTCTCTAAATAATTCTCTAGAAACTTTTAATATTATATATAAAATATCAGATATTTTAATTTTTATAAAAGTTTGATGAAGGTTTCGAGACATCCTTGAATTACCCCTGAATGAGAACGAAACACAAGCGAGTCGCGAACTGGTTGAGAAAAACGAATCAACATTTAGATCATGGGCCCAATCATTTTGGCTTGCCTGTGCTATATTGAGAGAAAAGTAACTGTCGTAAGCCGCATATATAATACACTCTATAAGACACACACACACACACAAATAAATAAATAAATAAATAAATAAATAAAATAAAAAAATAAAAAAATTGACGCGCAGTTGGAGACAATTTGGCAAAAAATTCCACACGACACCATCCGAGAACTTTATCAGTATATGCCACGTCGGGTGACAGCGTGCATTCAGGCCAGAGGTGGGCCAAGGCCGTATTGAATTCCTCACTTTGTAACGATCAAACTCTGGAATAAATCATTCAATTGTTCTGAAATTTTAATCTTTTTTTCTGTGCATGTTCTTCACATCCACCAATTTTTGTCGCAATCGGACTACTCCTTGGTGCGTCGATTACAAAATTTCTTTTAATATTAAAAAAAATTTCAATATTACATTATAAAAAGAAGACAAACATATTTATGTGAAACTAATCTGTCAATGTCTGGTTTGATGGAAGTGGATGCAATTCCTAGTGAGTTTTAAAGGTACTCGAAGGGGGTGCGGTGGCCCAGTTGGCAAGAACAGCGGACCAGTGATCCGAACGTCCGTGGTTCAATGCTCGTCGCTGCAAATCCACCGCCGTTTTCACTAATGGTGACCGGGGCACGAAAAATAGGTCGTGCCTCAATGTCCAAGTTCTCAAATTTACCTCTGGAGGTGCGGGTACAAGTGTTCCGGTCTCGTCACTTGACTCGGTTCAAAATTACGGGACTGGTCATTTAGCTAAGTCGGACTCCGACCCTTGTGGTTCTAATTCAAAACAGGAGCCTCTTCTTTCAGCCCAGTAGCCTATCTAGGCCTGGTGAATGGAACTTCCAACGAGGGAGCATTAGCAACAACAACAACAACAACAACTCTTTGTGGGCTTCATATTTGAAAATAGTTCTTATAAAATATACGGAGGGTAAAACAGCGATGACATGAGTAAAGCGTAATTGTAAACGAGGGATATTTTCCTCTGAGAAGATAAAGAGCGGTTCACATTGAATCCGGAGCGTTAGCGTAAAATTTTTTAATCAATCTTATACCATTTAACCAATTAGCGCCAAAAGAATCTTTAAAGCTGATGCTGACGGATTCAATATGAACAGCTCTTACGTCTTATTAAGTTAGGGATCTTGTAGGACCGCATTACAAGCTGTCAAGGGCCGCGGGTTGGACACGCCTAATTCATGCTGACTCCACACCAACGGCGACAAAGACAAAGGGGGGGGGGAAACAAAAAACAAAACACGTGTCCTCGTTATTGCGCATGCATATAACAAACAATTTTGTCTTTTCCAGTTTGTGTCTGTCTCTTGTCTCTGCGCTTTCAATCTTGGTAGCAGTTCAACTTTTGTCTTTGTCGCCATGCTCGACAGCCAATCAGAATTGAAAGATTGTGGCGCTCGATCGCTGACCGATCACTTTTGGGGAACACCTTGCTTAATTCAATTTCTTTTCATGATTTTAACCCAATGCAGACGTCTTTCATCATCAGTCAGAAGTTCTAAAAGCAATCGTCTTCGTTGTAGAAGGAGCTTGATCAAACGCGGACGCGACCTGTCAATCATCTTTCAGAAGCAGAAGGGGAAAAAAATGTATTGCTGTCGAAAAAGAAGCTTATGCGCATGCGCAAATACCCCTTCCCGTGAAGGCTTTTGTGGCAGCCACAGAGACAAGCAACAAAATGTTTTTATCTTTTGTTGCCGTCGTTTTTGGTGAGGAGCCACCATTAGATCTCCGACCCAGTTAGCGACACACCGATGGAAACATGCGAAACTTTCAGGCTCTCGCTTTGGACGTTTCTAACCGCTGAGAATGTATTTTAAGCGGCAATTTTGGATATGCTTAACCAAATACTATCAATACCAAATGAGATTCGTGAATAATTATTGCTTGCTAAAAAATCGCTAACATACCAGTGGAAATAAGAGAACGAAACCTTATTCGATATTAAACTTGCTTATCTTTTCCTCGAGATCTTGCTACCGGTTTCTTTAGAACAATATTGGAGGAACAATATCGGACTTTATTGGAAACTACAAGGCCCACGTTAGAAACGAGGGACTTGTAACTACCAATAAAGTCCAATCTTCAGATATCTTAATATAGCTATCATTACATAAACGTTTGTGACATCATTACAAATACACTGGGAAAATCTACAAGTTAGACAAAGCACTAGTCTGGGTCACACTTCTTTACTAACGACTGAATTAAATTTTCTTTTAATTTTCTGGCAAATATGTGAATTAACCCTTTTGGTAATATGGAAGCATAAATGGGCTCTGGATCCCAGTGTTTGGTACCCTGAGATGCTTTGGGCGCGTATATGCGATCATGGGGATGGACACCAGGAGCGCTTTGGACGTCTTTGTGCGCTCTTCGTATCCGTAATACAGGAGTAAAATTTCGAGCGCAACTCTTTTTGTAATTTTCAAGCAGTTGCTTATAAACAGCTCCTGGGGATACTTCTGGGTTTTGCGGAGCTTTAAAGACGCATGAAAGCATTTTTGACTTAATGGATATACAGTGTAACCTCGATGTATCGTTTTTCAAGGGACCGATTGCACTGACCGACAAATGAGGGAAATCTATAGATGCGGGAACATAACAAAAAATATATTTTCATAGGGACTGGATGAAACACACGAAACATACGGAGAAACGATGATTCGGAGAACTATCGATCGAAGTTCCACTGTACTACATACAAAAAGGAACAGTGAGGACGAAGACAATTCAATCTGGAGCGAAAGTCGTGAATCGTGTCATTCTGAAAATAACTGTTTTAGTTCCGTAACATTTGGAACATTTGAAGAGCTTTCTTTGCGCTGTCTAAAAATATCTACCGCTTGCGCGCACCATGATAAGAAAGGTATTCCGTACTTCAGTGTCAGATAAGTCACAGTATTAAGCTCTCATAGGGTAGGGTAAATTTCGTAACAAACTTTTTTTTAAAATTAGAATGAAAATATATCCAAAATAAATTTTTTCTCTAAAATAATATTTCAAAAGACTGAAGATTTTCTGTTTTAGCAAATAGTTTGTTTTCTTGGTTCTTTTCAGCTTTTTTCGAGTACACTGGGAAAATTTCATTGTGCTACGCTATTAGGACAATTTTTATTTTGTTCGCTCTCAAATTATCCTAAGCTGAATACCATTTTGTCAAGTTGAAAAGCCTTGGATTCGGGACATGTGAAAATTTCGCCATGTAAACGGCGGTCTACTGTATTTAATGGTTAATACCTTTATCGCCTGAACGTTTTCCTTTTCAAAATTTATTGTGCCTGCTTAAACCTAACCATATTTCTTACTCCATATTTTATAAACCCATTTGTTTCTTTATTTTCGAACATCATTAAGCGATAAGCCACACCTAATGGAAACTCAATTTTATCTAAACAACTAATCCAAGATAAATTTATCTGCGTTCTGATTGCGACAAAACGGCACGAAGCAATTTCCTCATACACCTTACACACTCCTCCATTGTTCTGTCGATTAGTATTATCTTTTACCTTCTGCGAATTATGGAGCGTCGACGACAACAGACCCTTACAAAGTAATCAATGTCCGCTGCTTCCTGATGTCTTATCTGATAAAAAAAAACCCTGCCTATGGAGCCCCGAGGAAACGTTTGGTGAAGAGGAAGTGATGTTATTCGTAAACTACGAGTAACTAAGATGCAAAAACAAAGGTTGATAATATCGTTGAACAGTAACATATAGGTTCGTAATTACTTGTCTGGAGTCGGAGTGTATTTCAATTTAATGTTGAAATTTGCGTTGCAGTTGAAGTGGTCATTTACGTGGTCATAATCAGCTGACATCGCAAATATTTGATCCCAGAATTTGGCGAAGCGAATTTTCCTGCCCACTTTTCTAATCACAGATTAGTAAATGCCTATATTTAAGTTCAGTTTTTTGTCCATTTAAAAACAGATTTTTTTAAAAGCAAAATGCGTGTTTTTCAAACAAATTTTTTAATTTAATTTAATTAAAAAACAAATTATCCCAATTTCGAAGCAATTTCATGCATCCTGAAAAGAATTAATTACGGAAATTTTTTAAAATACAAGTTGTTTATTTTAACGTCTATCTCCATATACCCAAAACATAATTAAAAAATATGCCTTTGTTGATCTGCAATTAGCATCATACTGAGAAACAAATGATAATAAGTAATTTTTTATGATTTTTCTCAGCAAAATTCCTAGTACTGTAATATTAATATTAAAGATCTGAGATGTGAACCGAAGCACTGGCTAAAGAAATATTATGCTTTGTCAAAAATACTCGTGGTTATATAGTAATCTACTCATTTAACCTTGAGTCGTGGGTCACCTACAGTTTTTGGAGAATTCAAACCCATTTCAATATTGCTCTTAAAGATGCTGTGTACCAACCCTATTGGATTCACTCACCTCAATGTTAACCTATGGAGAAAATGTGTCCAAGGATTGCCGACTTGGATTGAAAGATTTTTTTTTTTAAAATTGCACTCCGTAATAGAGAAAGAAATTTTACTCTATGGGGCATTTTTTCGTTTTTTTAAATGCAAATAATATTTTAAAATTTAAACTATTCGGGGGGTGATATCTTGTATAGTGTGTTTTAAACGCTCATAAATTCTTTTGGTGGACGAAATTTATAAAATGAGCCCTGTTGCAACTTACACAAAATTGCAGGCTATCTGAAAATACTAATTTTTATTGGATTTTCAGGATTTATGTAGCTGTCAATAGTAGACAAATTTTCTCCATAGGTTAACATTGAGGTGAGCGAATCCAATAGGTATAGGTAATGAAGATTTAACTTAATATTTAAATTCATTCGTGTCATTCATTATACAAGTATTGGAATTGATTATTCCTCTTTACTATGAGACGTAACTTCAATGTCCTCAAGAAAGACTTTCTTATTTGCAAAGTTTTAAAAAAATTCACTGATTTTATTTTATTATATATTTTTTTCGTTTCTCATCGGCTTGGAGCCTCACAACAAGGCGAGGAATATTTTTCAGAAAAGGAAATGGTTAAGGAAATGCAGGGAGACGTTATTTCACCAACTACGTTTCTATGAAACAATGCTTCTAAGAATAACATTGCTTCTAGGAAATGTTTTATTTTCCAAACCGTTCCACAAGCAAATAAATATTGGTTTTCAAAAGCATTTCCCGCAAGTTGATAAATATTGTTTTTCAAAAGCATTTCCTGTAAGTTAATAAATAAAAATATTTTATTTTCCTTATTTATTTATTAATTTATTTATTGTATTAAAAGTCTTCCGACGATAAACCTATACAACATATAGATTTCGCCTGCAACTTTGTATAGAAAAGCATAAAATTCGCCTTTAAAAAAAATTAAAAATTTTATCAATAAAATTGTCATAAATTCTGAGTAAATCCGGAACTTGGAACTATGCACTTAGAAGGAAAGAAAAATTGAGCAAACAGAGCTATTGGCTTAGCAGGTATATTAATAAAAATGCAAGCAAGTTTTAATTTTTTTACTAAGAAAAATTTTTAGATAAAATTTCGAACTGTTGAAGAATTTTATTTAGGTAAATAGTTTGATCCTTATTTAAAGAATTTTGATAGAAAATGTCACTACAAAAAATGCGTATACATTTTAAAAATATATTATCTTATGTCCGGGATCCCTTGACGGCGATTTCTCGCCAAATCTGGCGACCTGTGAATTTTAATCCTAAATAAATGAATTTATTATTTGTAGTTATCGGGTGAGTTCTCAAATAAGGCGTTAACTACAATTCAACAATATTATGAGTCTTTGACTAATGGCCACAAAGTGAGAGCGGAGAAACAAGTTACATTTTCTTCTTTGCATATGTTGATAATAAGAAAAATAATATGAACTATAAATGCGAGCTAAATTAAAATAGCAAATCTATAGGTGCATATCTCTCAACGCGGTTCGCTAATTCCCCTTTGTATGCAAATGTGGCGCGAATATTGCATACATGAATAAATATGCATTGCTCTTTACTAATGAGCCACAACTTCATTTACCTATTATTTAGAAAGTTTTACGTGGCTCAATAGGTTTAATCTATCTCAGATTTCAAATGAAAAGCTTTAAAAAAAGTTTTATTTTTATTTTTATTTAATTATTTTTCCTTCACAGCTCAAAATGCTTATCATTCGCAGCAAAAAATAAATAAATAAATAAATAAATAATATAAAGAAAGGTTTTGTCATATTGGTTCCAGTTGTTTGGAATTTTTCTTACCATAAAAGTTGTGAGCCTGATTATTTTGGTTTTATAATGAATACGTTGTATAGATTTTTTTAAAGCCAAACAACGTAAATAGCATGTTTCTATGACGATTACGTTGTCACATACATTTTTTATGTTGTGCTGCCAATGCGTGCTCATCTGTAAATCTTGCACTTTAACCCTATCTATCTCGTAATGGAACTTTCCTTAGGTCCTCCATCCTTCAAAATATATGTAAAATTCTTTGCAATGTATTGCGACAGTGTGAAGAAGGCTTTCGTACTAACGGGAACTAACTTTTTGAAATTCCGAATAATGAACCATACCGAGCAATTTGTGAACTGTTCATAGTGGCAACCATACCTGATGCTTCTCGGCCTGACGCTTATTGTGGATTTCAAGAAATTATTTATTCCTGTTTGTGATTTCTACCAGTCTCTTGTAAGCAGTAACTCTTTTGTGTTGTTACCATTAAACTTTCTCCGGGATTTTAGATTTAGCATCGAAATTCTGAAAACATTTTCTTACAGCAAACATTAATAAGAAAATGAAATTGTTTTCCAATTAAAGTGAATAAAACTTTAATAAATTAAAAATTTTATAAATCTTGAAGACAAATTATTTTAAAACTTTTTCTACCCGCAAAAGTGAAAAAAATTATGCGAGCAAAGCAACTGGTTTGCTAGATATAACCAAATCTGAACATTGTTTAAATTTAAAGGAATACAGCTCTTTATATGAGAACCAACTGTAGCAGCCGGGTCATCACATCTATCTTATAGCTAAAATAAGCGTGCATAGAACAGGGGCGTAGCTAGGCATTTAGGAGCCCTGTGGCAAGGACGCAAATTGGCCACCCCCCTGAAATATTACTTCATTTTTTACCCCTGTCTTGGGGCCCCTTACCTAGCGGGCCCCGGGGCATTGCCCCGGTTGCCCCAGCCTAGTTTCGCCCCTGGCATAGAACATGTTTTTGAGGAGGCTTTCCTTTCCAAGTAGTCATTTTATTCACCGAAAGACTCATCTCTCCACGATTGCCGTGCATATAAACGAACTCGGTAGTCAAAATATCTACTATTATTACTATTATTTGTTAGTTATATTAATTGTATAAATGGCAAATAATAATATATATTTTTTCATATTAATTATTAATAATTATTTGTTTATGATTATTAATTATTATTACTGCCGTTTATGCAAGACTGAGATACGAACACAGTAGCCAAAATATTTATTGTTATTATTGTTTCTTTGTTATAGTAATTGTATAATTTTAAAAATAATAATATTAATATAATCTTCCCATATTGATATTTTATTAATTATTTGTTTATAATTATTAAGCATTTGTTTATAGTTGTAAACCTGAATTGTAGGGATCTTGCTGTGTTTCGAATGTTTTGGAACAGTCTTTGGAGCAGCTAAACTTGAAATTTGGAGCAGTGTAGAGCTGTTTTGGAGTAGCCGAAATGCTAATTTGTAACAGGGCATCACAGTTTAGGAGCAGCTATATAGCCGATTTAGAGAGCTATTTCCTTTTTTAAAACAATCAAGAAAAAATTTACTCATGATTATCCATTTTAAGCAACCCAAATAACTATTTAAAAACTAACATACAATTAAAAGGCTGTTACAAGACAAATTTTAAGAAAGGAAACTCAAAAACGATTAGTAGAAAAACAACATAAATAAAAATATTACAGTTCTTATTTTTTCAAAAAGTCTGTAATTAAAATAGATAAGTTATAGAATATTTGAGACCTTTGATATTACCCAGCCGGGCTATGGCCGACTGGCTAGGGCGCTGGGCTTCGGTCCAGAACCTGTGGGTTCGATTTCAGTTGTTAGCATGGAAATTTTTAGCTGCTCGGAATCGGCTTTAGACTGTAGGAAGTGGTCTAACTAGCCCTTGAGTAGCAAAGGTTGACCATAGCGCTCTCAATCAAACAACCAAACGTTTAAAAAAATCAATTGCAAAAATGCTCTAAAATCGAAGTCTAATGAATCCTCTAGAGCAGGGGTCGGCAACGCGGTGCCCACGGGCACCTTGATGCCCGCGAAACAATTTTAAGGTGCCCGCCTTTCAAATTTTGAAAATTTTTAGATATTTGAACAACAAACGCTCGTACTTGTAATGAATAATTTTAGGTAAAAAAATTAAAAATCGCAAAACCGTAAAAATCGAAAACTGAGCAGCCTGATCTCTCGACAGCGTCGTTCTCCCCTTACTTATCTGATAAGTGCGATAAATGCATTAAAAGATAAATTGTCACTCTAGAAATTGCATATTGAGACAGATAATTTTTCACATTTCCCAAATTTAAAATTAGAAAATTATTGCGATGGAAATGCTACAATGCTACCACCACCTATTAGTTTGTTAAACATTTTGATTCCTTACTGGGAGAATTTAATACCAAGAATTTATGCTTGTGAATCTTTGTTTTCTAATATGAAATACTTAAAATCAAAGTACCGATCAAGCCCCACTGACACTTACTTGGACCAATGCCTGAGGACTGGGAATTCAACTTATGTGCCACATTACAACGAGTTGGCCGCAGATTTGCAATGTCATATATTGCATTATCAATTTTAAGATTATTTTGTTTAAATTAAAATTTTAATTTATGTATTAACAATTTATGTCTCATTAATATTTTCATGTTTAAATATTAACCCTCTCCCTTCCTCCTCTTCACACAGTGGTGCTCGCCGAACTCCCGCATTTCTGAAATATGCCCTCCTAGTCAAAAAGGTTGCCGACCCCTGCTCTAGAGAAAAGCCCTAGGCTATATAAATATGTAAATATTCTTCTATGTAAATATTCTTATTTACATAGAGTACCCCATTTTCCTGACTCTCCGCATTTTTTTGCTGCAGTCGCATATTTTAGACTTTTGACCGGCCTCGACTGTCTCCGGGCACATCTTTTGCGGATTGGTCTGGATAATTTACCCGTCTGCGTCTTGTGCCATTCAGGTCAACCTATGACTGACTGCATTACATCTTAACGTGTGCCCTGCTATTTTGAATTTTAAGGCCCTTGTTTTGAAGTATTGGATAGCCCGTGGTCTAATGGCCTAGTGGCCAAATGACCGGCATTTGTAAAATAAATAAATAACAACAAACTAATCTGATAATTATCCAAATGATTCAAATAGGATTGAAACTTAACAAGGAGGTGGGGGGGGATGACGTTTCAGAAGAGTTATTTAAATGTGGAATAATTAATTGAAATCATACGCTTTTAGTTTAAACCACTTTTTTAAAAATAGAGAATATTGTCACGTAGAAGTGTGAGATATACCGAATAAACCAACACGCTGTTACGGTCAAAGAAATTTATTAGCAGGATGCGAGCAGGAAGCAATCACACTAATGAACTGCCCTCAGCCGAGGGTATTCCGAGTAGCCGAGTATGCAACTTAAGAACTTTTTAGAAATAAGGTAAATTAGCATAACAAATTAACATAAGGTAAATTAACATAACAGGGCTTGTGGTGACCCAGTGGTACAGCGCGCTGATTTTCGGTGCTGAGGGTACTCGGATCGAATCCTGGCGTCGCGCCACGAAAAATGCCTCTATTCGTGTAGTCCCTTCATAAGGGGTAATGCTGTCCGCCTATATGGTGACCCCACAATAAAATAGGCAGTAAAATTGCGGCGTAGTATAGGCGAATGTTTGACGACAAATGCCTCCGAATTGGAAAAAAAAAAATTAACATAACAGGAATTTTCTCAAAATTTTGAGAAAGGTAACATAAATTATAATGAAAGTAAAACCAGAAGTTATTGACTGGATTCGAACGGACGATCTGTCGGGCAGCAGTCCAGTGCTTTAACCATTTAGCCGTGCTGCTACTTGCAGTCACCTCCGGAATGTGGTAATATCCTCTAAAGTTGAATTTCTACCAGAGGTATTAAAGTATGTCATAGCATATCTGTACTGTGAAATGAAGGAAGACAATTATAGTCATTTCATACCCATCAGAGGTAATTAAAACTCAATCTACAGTTAAAAGTCCATTCTGAACACCACCATGAACGCTTGCTGGGACTGAAAACCGCACCCTGTTTCTCTGAATTTCATAGAGAAGTGCACTGGTTAGCAGATATTACAAATCAAACAGCATGTCTAATAAACATTTCACGGGGACGATGCACGAAATTTAATTAAAAACAAGAAAGGTACAGGAATTTCCTTATAAAATTTTTTTTAAAAAAGGAAAAAAAGAGGAATTTTTTTTTCTTAAAAATGTGAAATTGTATTTTAAAAAGAGGAAAGTTACTCCAGGGGTTGGAATAAGTAGGCAATGAGCGACCAGGAGATTAATGGAATATACTAAATAATTAATTTAAATAACAATAGTTAGCAAAGATTTCACTGCGTTAAATTTTTAATTGGAGTATATATTGGACGTTAAATACAGAAATCTATGCTAGAAAATTTATCTTTCACTAATTATTTGTTATCTTTGTGCTTTGTGATAGAATGATAGAAATACTTACCCTTAAAATGTTAAGGTATTTCATAATTAATTTCAGTTAGCCAATATTTTATGTTTTTGAGTTCGCTCTCCCATATGACCAATTCTACAGTCACCAACTCTTCCAGTAACCATCCACTCAAGAACTGGAAAGCATAGAAAGTACACAACGGGTTCTAATTAGGGAGTATGACGTAAACACCACACGATCTTCTTCAAGAAAAAGCGACTTGCCGAAGTGCGTGACAGTTTGTTCCATACGGCGTTTCAGGAAGTACAGGCTAAGACTGATTTATGGCTTCAGCTCTTCTATACGAGGCCTGTAGAGTACATGAGAATGAAATTTGTGTGATTACTAACATGAGAATGGAATTTATGTGATTACATAAAAGAAAATAAATTGCAGTAAAAACTGTTAAATATGCCTATTGTTTATGGTACACAACCAATATTAAGGGTACAGTATGGACCAGGGCCCGATTTAGAAAATTCTGGACTATAGGCACAACTTGGGATAGGGGCCCCCTAACCCTAATGTGGGCGCAAAATTTCCAAAATTGACACACAAAAAAATAATCATGAATCATTCAGAAAGTACCATTTTACTAAGAATTGGCTATTTGTAGCGTAGAAGCCTAGAACATTATAAAATAACAAAAAGCAATACAGCAAATTAACTTCATCATTAAATCACCAATACAATGCAACCAGAAGAACTTATTAATCCCTTATATACACTATAACATACATAGGATGAACTATGCATATAACTATACATATGATGAACCAATCAATCAAATCTGAAAGGATATAATAAAAAAATGCTATTAAAAAAGGGGAAAAAAATTGAATTGGGAATTTTTTCTCTCTTTTATTTTAAAATAAAATTTTTTTTGAGGCCCCCAACATTCGGGGGCCCATAGGCTCAGGCCTATCGGGCCTAATGGAAAATCAGGGCCTGGTATGGACCCATATACAGTGGCTCCCAGATGTGTTCGTACACATACGATTTTCAATGAAACAGGGGTCTATCCATTAATTAAAATGCATATTTCAGAATAGGTATTTCATAATAAGATCTATAATCTATTCTCAACAAAACTGCTTGAAATATTTTGAAAACATAGTAAAACTTTATTTTTAAGAAACCAGTAATCAAAAAGTATCAAAAACTTTATCTCACAAAAGTCTTCGTACACTGAAATATTTTCGGATAAATTCATAATTAAAATTATCGTCTGGCGCTTTATTTTTATTTTTGAGTTGTTGTGGCATTTAAAATATCGTTTGGATTTCATTTTTGTTTGCCTACTCCGTAATATTCTATTTATTATTTAAAAATGGCTCTTAGTCGTAAAGAAACTACAAACAGCATTCGAAAATTGATTATTTTTCATCATAGTAGTGGTAAATCAGTTCGGAATATTGCTAAATTACTTAATTTATCCCATTCTACTGTGCAGTATGTGAAAAAACGCTTTAAAGAAGAAAATTGGATCGAAAACAAGGTAAGAAAATGCCGTCCGGCAAAGTTAACAAAACATGATCAGAGATTTATAATTAGAAAATTTGTGAAAAATTCACTTTTGAGTGCTGTAAAAGTTTCTGCAGAACTCAATAAAACATTTTCTACTTCAATTTTACCTGAAATTTTTTGACGAGTTCTCAGAACAGCTGGATTACATGGGCGTTCTGCCCATAGAAAATTTTTTGTGAGTGAGAAAAACAGAAAGTGTAGGCTTCCCTTCGCACTGTCAGTGATAAATAAGCCCCAAACCTATTGGAATAATGTCTTATTTGCCGATGAACATTTTTGGTGCTGATAGGCGTATAATTGTATGGAGAAGAAAAAAAGAGGAACTTAATCCCAAGAACTTAGTATGAACAGTTAAGCATGCCAGTGGAGGTATCCTTGTGTGGGGGTGCATGTCAGCATCAGGACTAGGAAATTTGGTATTTATTGATGGCATAATGAATCATGTTGTTTTTATAAATATTTTAAGAGACAATTTAAAATTATCAGCTCAAAATTTGGGTATTGGAAACAACTTTGTTTTTTATCAAGATAACGATCCTAAGAACACGGCTCTCAACGTTCGCACCTGGTGTCTCTATAATTGTCCACAAGTTTTGAAAACACCACCTCAATCGCCAGATTTAAACCCAATAGAACATATTTGGATAGAACTGGAGGTTCGAGTACGAAAACACGATATTCACACGAAAAGCGAACTAAAAACAATTATGATGGAAGAATGGATGAACTTTGATGCAGAAATTACAAAAAAACTATTACAATCTATTCCCAGACGTTTAAAAGCTGTTGTGGATGCTAAAGGATATCCTACTAAATATTAATTTAACGAAAAATTAGAATATTTACTATTATGTAGAGATTTCTTACAAGTGTACGATGACTTTTGTGAGATAAAGTTTTTGTTACTTTTTCATTATTGGTTTCTTAAAAATAAAGTTTTACTATATGTTTTTAAAATATTTCATGTGGTTTTGTTAAGAATAGATTATATAGATTATAAAAGCTGTTGTGGATGCTAAAGGATATCCTACTAAATATTAATTTAACGAAAAATTAGAATATTTACTAAAACACGATATAGATCTTATCATTAAAAACCCATTCTGAAATATTCATTTTAATTAATGGATAGACTCCTACTTCATTGAAAATCGTAAGTGTACGAACACTTTTGAGAGCCACTGTATGCATAGTCAAAGACAAAATAAGATTTCTAAAAAGTAGATTAAGGAAAATGAGGAATGATGTTTCAAGATTGTTTATAGGAAAAGTAGTGAAACGAGGACAAGGGTGGACCCCGATTTGAGCACAAATAAATAACAGCCATTAAAAAAATGTAAATAAATAAGTATAAAAGTTATGCAATATCTTTAGAGGAATAGGGAAGAGTGAAACAAATTACATTACAGATACATAATTTTACATAAATTAATTTTCCTTATATAACTCATACTATCCAGGTTGTGATCTGTATGCCTTTATGAGAGATGGGTGATGGATGATGGGCGCGAGAGCATTAGAAGCCTGGCCAGGCCCAATTCAGGGTTCCGGAGGAAGACTTAGTGTCGCGTCGTGTTACTTTGTTGGCATCGAGACTGTTGACATGTGAAGCAACGTGCACAAGTTCCCATTGCTTCCGCAGTATTAACGGAATGCAACGTTGCGTATCCTCAGCAGTAAAAATTTTAACCAATCACAGAAATAAATACATTAACCACGTGATTCATCAAACCAGTCAAAAATCATCTGAACAATCTCGGAGCCTACGAAGTAAAGCAACGCAACGCTTCGGTTGTAGTGTGAACCAGGCCTTCGGAGCCTGATGAGAATTTTTCCTCCGGGTACCGTGTCGACTATCGGCACTTCAGCTGACTTTACTGTCGTATATAACCCTTAGTTGTGTAACTTATCAAACAACACAAACTCCAGCTATTTGGTTAATAACACTTAGCGCAGCGGTGCGCAAACTGTGGGTCGCAACCCATAGGGGGGTGTCGTGAAAAAAATTTGAGGGGTCGCGGATAGTTTGAAGTAAGTTTATATCGTAATGAATTATTTAATAAAAAATACAGAAAATTATTTAAATCTGAAGTTTTAGTCACACGAAATTTGACTAAAACCAAGTGTAGAAGGTAAACAAGAATTTTTTTTTAATTTGGGGGGGGGGGGGTAGGAGGGGACAAGTGATTTCTTTTATTTAAAGACAGCGGGGTCACAGTCGTAAAAAGTTTGCGCGCGATTGACTTAGCGTAATGGAAATAAATTATTCCTGGTTTATGAATCAAGATCTTTAGCATGTGGTTCTTTGAGTTTTTCAGCTGAGATGGAATCGTTTAACTATTTTTGCTCGTATTGTAAATCATCCGTAATTCTAAACTGTCTTAGATGCGTTATTACAATATCGTTTCTAAAATCGGAATATTTTACAAGTGCGATGTTTCCGGTAGAGACTTTAATGAAAATGAAGCTATAACCAACATTCAAAAGAACAGATATGCGTAAGAGAAAGGTAGAAATTAAAAGTTTTGTAATTTTCATCGAGGATTCGCCGATTGTAGTATTGAATTTTAGTGATCTGTCAAATCTGTCATTAATTTTAGAATCTAAATTTGTCAAAATGAGGCAGGTTTGGCGCTATTTCGGAGAAAATATTAATTTTGAAGCAGCTTGGCGTGGAAATCGGGAGATGGCGTAGTTTGGCGTAGTCGCAACATCCCTGGAATTGCTTTCTAATGGGGTCATACCTATTCTAAGAGTGAAATTCCTTTTCTGTTGTGGGTGGGTGATGAAAATTAATGCTCCTTTTCTTACTTTTTCCTTTATTTTTTCGAATTCTGTGGGAAGGAGAAAGGGTTGTCCCCGCGATTTTGCCCCTTGGGAAAAGCGGCTATCCAAAGTGTGTGGCAGCTTGTTTCAGACGGCGATTCAGGAAGTAGAGACTAATTGTAGTAGATTTATGGTTTCAGCTCTTCTATAGAAGGCGTGTAGAGCCAATGTAGAAATATAATTAGCAAATATACATTAATATTATTTTCAGTGAATAGGAAGATAGAAGATTTGGTGCCATGTGTAGGGATAATTAGTGGAAGGCAGAGAGTGGATTAAAGATTTCGAATTCAGCGTTAGGATATTTAATGGTGTGAGCTCCGAGTAGGAATTTATTTTGTGAGCCAGGTGCATTTGGAATATTTTTGGTCTCTATTTTTAGCTGAATGCTCAAGTCGAGTTGCAAGAAACTTTAGTTTGTCATTGAATTTCGGTGATACGTATTTACCACTGAATCTCAGTCATCTGCAAGTCACTTAGGTTAGGAGGAATATATCATTCCTTACACAGTCCAACATTAAATCTGTATGCGTTTTGAGGGTATTTTATTTATCCTGTAACGTGCTTCAAAAGATTTAGGACAAAATAATTGTTAATATATTTCAACTCAAATAAAATATGTTGTTGTTGTTTCTAATGGCCCCTGGAGTTTATTCCAGACCAGGTCCATATAGGCTAGCGGGCCGAGGAGTGGGGCTCTGGTTTGTAATGGCACCACAAGGGTCGGAGTCCTATTCGGCCAGTTGCCACCGCAATTTTCACCGAGCACCCCCAGGGATGGCATCTGGGAGAATCATACCCTCTCCCACCCTCTCTGACCTTATAGATTTACTTTCTGGTCCCCGAATTTAACGTACCCATATCCGGCCTAGACACGGTATTTAATGGCTGTTGTCGGGAATCGATCCGTGAACCCTCAGCACCGAAAGCCGATGCGCTACCACTAGGCTACCCCAAGACCCCAATAAAATACGCATAAAATCATGAATATTGATATTTCTCTTTCGCAAAAATTCTGGGGTATTTGGTAGGTCCCGGTCTAATTAGCAAAAATTGACTGTAGCATTCCAAACCGAACCAAACCAAACCAAACTGTGGTATGGGAAAAGGGATTTAATTTTTGGTTTCATCACCTGGAAATTATGTAAAATAACCTCTGATTCAGGCTATTATCGAATTAAATTATCAGAGTAGAGTAATTCGTAATTATTCTTTGCAGTGGATGAGTACCACGCCTGTGGTTTGCTTAGCGTGCCAAAACTAGCATAGTATTTTTTTATTTTTTATTTTACCTGTTCCTATGCTCACTCAAACATAAAATGATACCCTTTACACAATCACGAGCGGGGGAGATTACATGTTCAAGTATGTAACCTTTCATAAATCTGTCCCCCTCATGTGTTTTAAAGAAGTTATAACGACTTTAACCAGAGGGTTAAATAATCAGAGTATGAAGTGTCATTTATCTTGAGTCAGTAATTGAAATGCTTTGTTGGTCTGACAAGATAAGAAGACACACATCTTCATAAGGGACAATGTTAATTCGTTGATATAATAACTGTAGAAAATTCATTAAAAGAATTGGTCGAGGAACTGCATGTTCTCGAAGGAACTCGCGTTCCACATATCTCATTCGTACGAATCACGCACTTTGTTTTGACAAAGAAACAATACATATTTCTATATTCAATAATATACAATATAGACTAGTATGCATAATTTCCCCGGGAAAAATTTAAATTGTTCATCATTAAAAACGTAATTAAATCGGTTACTAAATTGCTATTGTTATCACTTTGACATATTTGTGTTTCTTCCTGTTTCAGGTTCGCCAAAATATCCAATAAAACAAAAACTATAGCAATGCCTTGGCGACGTTTAGCAGATAGTAGCAGTGCAAGTTTATTAATAATAACAAAAAAAATATAGCTATTGTCATCAACCCATGGGGTTGATTTTGAAGACTAAAAATATTTAAATTAAAGGTACTTCTGAAAGAGGTAAAAAAGAGGAAGAAAATTATTTTTTTCATCATGACCGGTGCCCCCCCCCCCCATAGCTTTTCCCAATAACTAATCTGAACGACGCAAATACAGTTACATGTGATCCCAATCACATTATAAACATGAAATAATGTATTACCTGTGGCAACCACTTGGCCCCGTGAAAATCAGCGTGGTATATTGATAAACCTCTCAGATGAAAGTAGTGTCAGGTAATCTACAGTAAACAAAGATGGGGACGGTGTTCAGGAGTATCAGTATTAAAACCATTCGTATACACTGGGCCTGCACAAATACGGCTCACGGGCCTACACTCACTCTGTGGCCCGTGAAGCCTTTTGTGAAGCCACATAATACACCATCTACCAATAAGTATTTGGACACCCGTGCAAATGACGATATCTGCGGTCCTGATATACGTCACGCCCTCCGACGTTAAATATCGTGTAGAAAACAACATTGGTATTAGTCGAATGCAAGATGCCCCGAAGTGCAGAGTTATCTGATTTCGAGAAAGGTGTAATCGTCGGGTATCACAGAAATGGCCGATCCTTAAGGGACATATCTAGCGAGCTGAATTACCCAAAATCGACAGTGGCCTATGTGATTCAGAAGTGGAAGGTGAGCGGGGATTGCCGGAATGTGCTCCGAGTCTGCAGACCCACGAAACTGTGAGATAAGAGACCAACGGGTGCTGTTCAGAGAAATTCGGAAGAACCGCACCCAACCGACGGCTGATATACTCTAGAAGTTTCAACAGGCATCCGGGAGTATTGTTTCGATGAATACCATCCGTAAAAAAGCACATCTGTTTGGTTTTCATGGTCGTGATGCCGCCCATAAGCCTTTGATTACAAAGTCCAAGCGCGGTTCTTGGTGCAAAGAACGTCGAAAGTGGACCATATATCAGTGGAAACAGGCTCTCTGGAGCGACGAATCAAGGTTCACCCTCTACCGTTCGAATGGCAGGGTCTGGGTCTGGCGTCTGCCTGGAGAACGCCTCCTGCCAGAATGCATTGTGCCCACAGTAAAGTTCGGTGGAGGTGGAATTATGGTCTGGGGGTGTTTCTACTGGTACGGACTGGGATCCTTGGTCCCAATTTAAGGTAAGCACAACGCCGATACCTATTGCACTATTTTGGTTGACAGTGAGCTTCCTACGTTGTGGCAGTTTTATGAATTGGACCCATGTTACTTCCAGGATAACAACGCCAGCTGTCATGTTGCGAGGTCCACCATGGATTGATATGGTGACAATGGGGTTAACCGAATGGATTGGCCTACCCAGAACCCATACCTGACCATATCGAGAACCTCTGGAACGAGTTGCATCGCTGAATTAAGGGGTGCAACCGTTCAAAATCGGTGAAGGAACTTACATGTCTTCTCCAAGCCGAGTGGAAGAAAATACCATTAGCCGTCATACAAGGACTTGTGGAAAGCCTTCCCCGGAGGATTGAGGACGTAATTGCCTCTCGTGGAGGCTCTACCAACTATTGAATATGAATAAATTTTGTTTTTCTTTTGTATGACAAATACTTATTGGTAGATAGTTTATAATAAATCTAAAAATTATCGTGTATTATTTTTAGGCTTATAATGTTTCGAAAAATATATAGAAGAATGAATATTGATATTTATTTAACTTTTAAAATAATCAGTAATACTTTTTTGTTAAAGAAAAACATTTTTCGCTTTCCAATCTATCCTATTTTATTGCGGCCCACAGACGCTTTTTGTAAAATAATATGGCCCTCATCACATTTCGAGGTGTGCAGGCCTGGTATATACCATTCTTTTTCAATACCTTTCTCAATTTCATCTGTCAGAGGAGTAATAGTAATATACATGACCTTCCAGTATTGAGGAACGCTATCCTGCCCTACCCTTTTTTTTTTAACAAGTGAGTCACAAAGTTATACTACTGTCATTTAAGTATGGAATTCAGATGGCAGTTCATCACAATCAATTTCATTGATATTTTTATTTTATTTAGCTATTTAGCACACATTTAATACTTTCCAAAACGCGTTTCGTTTAAGGCTGCTATGTACTAACCCTATTGGATTGGCTCACCTCAGTGTTAACATATGGATAAAATTTGTCTACTATTTACAGCTATATAAATGCTGATAATCCAATAAAAATGGTTTTTTCAGATAGTCTGAACTTTTCTGCACCTTGCAACAGTATTCATTTTATAAATTTCGTCCACCAAAGGAATTTAGAAGCGTTTAAAAACACACTACACCAGATATTTCCCCCAAATAACTTAAAAATATTATTCTCATTTTTTAAAATGAAAAATGCCCCTAGTTGTAAAATTTCTTGCTCTATTACCTAGTACAATTTAAAAAAAGAACTTTAAATCCAAGTCGGCAATCCTTTGACACATTTTCTCCATAGGTGAACATTGAGGTGAGCGAATCCAATAGGGCCTGTACACAGCAGCCTTAAGATGACACTTCCTCACATTCTATTTTATTGGCATTTTTATTTCATTTTAGTTATTAAGCAGACACATTTAATACTTTCCAAAACGCATTTCGCTTAAAGCTGTTGTGTACTAACCCTATTGAATTCGCTTAACTCAATGTTAACCTTTGGAGAAAATGTGTCTACTACTACAGCTACATAAATGCTGATAATCCAATAAAAATGGTAGTTTCAGGTAGCATGAACTTTTCTGCACTTTGGAACAGGATTCATTTTATAAATTGTACCTACCAAAGGAATTTAAGAGCGTTTAAAACACACTATACCAGATATTCCCCCTGAAAAACTTAAGAATATTAGTTGCATTCTTTTAAAACGTAACATGCCCCAAAGTCTAAAAGTTTTTCTCTACTGGGGAGTATAATTAAAAAAAAAAGTCGGCAATTCTTGGACACATTTTCTCCATAGGTTAACATGGAGTTGAGCGAATCCAATAAGGTTAGTACACAACAGCCTTAACGACTTTTCCCTCGAGGATGAACTAAAATGAAAATATTTGATTGGGAACGGGCGAATCGGGAGTACTAAAAGCCTTCCGTTAGTCGAGAAAAGCAATAAAACGTGTTCGAAAAGTGTTTTCAGAATTTTAAATCCAGTGTTCAAAAGCTAAGAAAATTTTCATAACGAGACAGGAAAACGGGCTGGAGAACAAAAGCATTCGCCTTGACTCGTTCGGAAGCAAAAAGGAAAGACCGAATAATGCGGTCATTTATTATTTGAAAATAAAATGAAAACCGTTATGACGGAGACCTTGATCGAAAATGTGATTTCCCGACAGCAGAAATGCATTTTGGGAGGGAATCGATGCAAAGAGATTTTCTTTTTACATTTTTTAAATCATAAACTCCGTTACGGAAATATGGAATATGTATAACTGATTATTAGACTGATATTTCCTTCAAAACAAGATATATATCTCTTTTTATACATGATATTAGGAGGTTAACTCCCCATCATTTAAAGCGGTTCCTAAACGTAAATTTGACCAGATATTTGCTACACCTTTATTTATTTGAGTACACGAACGCGCGCGCGCGCACACACACACACATATATATATATATATATATATATATATATATATATATATATGGCCGGAAGACCAGGTTCATGTAGGCTTCGGGCTGAAGTGTGTGGATCCGTGGCTGAAGTGTGGGGCGACATAAGGAGGGGGGATCGCACCCTTTCTCAACCTCTCGGTCCTCATAGAGGGACTTTCTGGTCTACGGATTTAACGTGTCCATATCCGGCCTAGACAGGGAAGTTTTTAATGTCGCGTACAGGGATTCGATCCGAACACCCTCAGCACCGATATCCGGCGCGCTACCATAAGGCTACCTCGAGCATATATATATATATACTTTTTTTTTTCAAAAATCACTTTCTTTGGCCATGCCTCTTTTTAAAAAAATATTTTCAATGTAAGAAGTCTGTTTATATATATATATATATATATATATATATATATATATATATATATATATATATATATATATATATATATATATACAGTGCTAGATTTCTAGAAATAGAGGTGCCGGAACTGTAACCTTCCGGGGTGTGTGGGGGAGTATTCCAAATTATTGATAAAGAGAGGTACCGGAACGCCGTTCCGGCGCGTTTCGCCTCAAATCTAGCCCTGTATGTATATATATATATATATATATATATATATATATATATATATATATATATATATATATATATATATATTTGGCAAAAGGTTTTTTTGATTGATCAGTAAAAGGATTTCATTCGTGTATATTGTTTTAAGTTTTTATGGATTCTTTCTTTTATAATGTTTGAATATGACCCAAAAATAACTTTAAAAAACATAATTAAATGCAAAAACGCCTATTTTACAGGATACCATTGAATTAAAGGGAGAGAGAGGTAAAAAAACTATTACCTTCAATTTAATTTAATTTTTTTTTTTCGTAGGGTAATGTTTTATGCCTATAAGTATTTTTAACTATTTGATTCTGATCTTAAAGAGTTAACTTATTTTGTCTGCAATCATATATAGTTAAATATTTGGGTTTTCATTTAACAAGCAAGTTTAGTAAAATAAAATAAAAATGAGCAAAAAGTAACTAAAACAACACACACATACGTACAAATATACCGTATTTTTCGGACCATAAGACATGGCCCGAAAATATATTTCCAAAAGGAAATATATATTTCCTTTTTACATAAAAAAAATCGACTGAAAATTGGGTAGCGTCTTATGGTCCGAAGGTAACATTAAAATAAAATGAATATTTTATTATCTATATTATACATATTTTTTATTTATATTTATATATATTTTATATCTATCATTTATTAAATACATTTTTTCTTCATTAAATAAGAAATTTAAAATATCTTTATATACCTAACAAAATAGAAAATATTCTCTTCTAAAAATTCTAATTAATTTAATTAATTAATTTATATATATATATATATATATATATATATGACAGGATGTGGTTGCCTGTTCTAACATCTTAAAATGACATCATAACATCATAACATCATCCGTTAATATCAGTGGCGAGTGGAAGAATAGTAAAACAGAATCAGTGCATAACTTGAATCAATTCACTTTATTTCCTTTTCATATTAACCAAAGCTCCAAATCAGCGCGTTCAGCTCTCGCCATTTTGAACTTAGAGACGCGACGAACAAAGGTCCGTCGGCATTGAATTATATCCTGCGCTCTCCCGATTTCGAGGTCAAAACCGCGCGTCCACTCTCCTGACACATGCGCAGAGCCCAATTTAGAATTTTCTAGAAGTTTCTTCCCGCCAAACGTGAACAGTATCCAAAAATAATCTCTCTGCATGGGGGTTAATTTCACCGCGAATCGAAGGTCAATTACTGAAAACGGGTATTCCCCTGATTTCACCCGTAGCGAGTCTTGAAATATGAAAACTAGTGGCTTTTTCGCGCCACGAAAATGATTAATCCCTAAGCCCACTTTAAATTTAACTTAATTATTCTTTCCCCAATTAATTTCTGACACACACACACACACACACACACACACACACACATATATATATATATATATAACATACACGAATCAAACGACTCCAAGCCACACAGGCTTCCTATTAAGCCTGTTAATTAAAACTTTCTTGCCATATACCAATCTGTGGGCATATGTTCAGCAATCATTATTTTCGGTACTGAAAGTATAAAGCTTATTGGAGCTTCATTACCTGTGGCTTTATCTCCAGCAACAAGTTCTCACGAGGCTAATTATAAGCTCTGCAAATGAAGAACAATTTGTGAATGAATATGGGAAATACATGATCAAATAAATTAAAAGCAGAAGAAATGAAAGAAGCATTGCACAGATAGAAAAGGAAAATAACAATTGACTGAAAGGAACACACGAAAATAATAATAATAATAAAAACAATAATAATAATAATAATAATAATAATAATAATAATAATAATAATAATAATAAAAGCAGTTCAGATCATATCGAAATGGCTACTCGAAATGAAATAAGCGCTTCTTAGTAAGGAGTAGGAAAAATGGTTGTAGATTTATAATAGTCAATTTAGAAAAAAGAATTATCAACACTCAAAAAATTATTATTTCCGAATTTAAACGCTAATTATTTCATGCATGAAATCCTCAATATTTTTCTTTTTTTGACAAATTAGAGGTTTCGGAAGTTCGGTGTAATGTTGCTAGTGACATAGCACGGTAGTTCAATGGGGATAATGAAGTTCTAAGGTAATCGGTTTGATTCCTGCTTAGTCCATAGTTCGTTTTTAATGAGATAAAAATGTGATTGCGGTTTAATGGATGACGTCTATATTCTAGAAAGCAGAAAAATTAAGTTCTGTTATTTAGGCCGTTGTTAAAATTTCTCTAGAACAATCTTAAGTAGATTCACGAAATTAAATTTCAAATATTGACCGTGATACTATGAATAATTGCTGTCAGTGAGGAAAAATCTCGAAATTTAGTTCAGGTAGAGGGGAAAAAAAGAGGAGTTCAGGAAAACGCTTAATTTTTTTTTCAGTCGATTGTTATGTAATATTGCTGTCTGTTGCAGGAATTTCTTATTTGATTTGATCAAATCACCTCTAATACCATTAGATCATCTGGTTTTTCTTTTCGTTTTTTACGATCTTTTACTAGCTTTGAATAAGCTAGTAAAAAAGTTGTTACAGCTCTCAATATTGTGATCTATAACAACTTTGTCTAATCACTGAATGTATATCTACCCATGCCATTGGACCGACTGTGTTTTTTTTTTATTTCAGGCGTAACATCAATTACTGTGTATGGTTCCCGGTTGGGGAAAATTTAGCTTAAGCAATTGGTCAGTCACGGCTTTTAGATATCTCAAAATCTCCTGAATCTCCTGGTTCTTATTCTGACCACAATGAGCCAATCACTTAAAAGCAAGATTTTTTTTAAATTTCCAAGAATTGTAAATATTAAACAAACGAGTTTTACCATCTCTCATTCGAAAACTGTAAAAACTACTTTCCAGTAAAGTCGAACAAACTTTCGATGTGATTTGAAATATAATTAAGCTCCACCTAAATGGTAGCGTTCTCACGCCTAACCATTAGTTCTCTACCTAATTGTTAAATAGAAAACTCAATATTTAAATAGAAAAGTATATATATAAAAAAAAGTTTACTTAACTATGCACGTACAGCCTTGTGGGTTTTCTGCTTTCGACCGACCTTGTAAAACTTGGCAGGAAACAAAACTCTTCAACCTTGACTGACCCAGCTCCTTAATTTATTTGGAACAATATGCTGATATCTTTTGTCTTTTTAATCCCTCAGAAAAGAATTTGAGACAAATCCAGACATAATATAACCGCCAGAGCATACAATTCTTCGAATAACAAGTTCTCAAACTCTACCGCCATTTTTGCTTTTCTGGGTCATAACGTGAATGGAGGAAGCAGTCAGTATTTCACTTTGAGATTTTAAATGAAGCATACTTAATTATGCGAGTAAATAACGTTGCCACTTAAATGTGTCATTTACATTTTCAAAGATATCCCCTCTACAAAAGCTATCATTAACTTGTTTGATATACAATAACGTTTTTACGATGTTTTTATTCAGTTCTTCAATGGATTTAAAGAGAGAAAAAATACTACCATGCTTAAAATATGCTTTGAAAAAGTGCGAAGGAAATCATAATTCACTATAACAAAGCTTTAGTTATATTTAAGTATCCTGTTGTAACCGCCCACGTCGTGTCGTGGATAGCGTCCCGAGGTTCAACAGAGTGGGCTCGGGTTCGAATCTCGACTGAGGCATGGACGATCCAATGCTGTCCCTTCACAGGGAGTGAGTTTTCCAAAATTATTTAAGCAGTAGTACTTGGAGTTACATCTATTCACCAGTGTACACATATGCACACAGAGAAAGAACATCAAGAGAACAAATCTCAAAACCCCGCTCCCCTCCCGCCTCCCCTAAAAAAAAAAAAAAAAAAAAAAAAAAAAAAAAACATAGTCCCAAAGTCGAACACAGTCAATCATATGGAGTCTCTCTCTGGCCTGCCAGTGACTTTCATGCATGCCTCCATCCAAGGATTCGCAATCACTAATATGGGAGGTATCCATTTCTACGTTTTTCTTACAAATGAAAAAGTTGGATGAAGTATAAATCCTAAAGTGGTGTAAACGATTGGTCAAACAATGGTGTCCGGTCTGTAGCAGGAAAGCAGCCACAACGTATGTTTTGGGGAATAAGACATATCGGGAGTGATGTTGATTCACCTATACAGTGCTCCGGTAATAAAGAAGCCATCAAATTCTCAGTTTGGTATAACCGACTGTCGAAAAGACCTTCTTTCCGCGTTAAAGAGAGAGAGAGAGAGAGAGCGGGGAAAAAAAGAGAGAAGGAAGAAGTAATTCCATATTGTATGCATAAAGAGGCTTAATTCCTCTGTGATGTAAATTTTACGCCGTATCGGAAATTTATGGCTGTGACGTATCAGTGGATAGCCCACGAAATCCAACAGTGAAATTTACCTGCTTGGATCGGGATTATAATTTTGATCTATGATGGTAACACGTGGTAATTTTCCCGATAGCATGCAAGGTAAAAAACAGTTTACTACCACAGAAAATAAAATGTTATACTGAAGACAGCATTCTGTGATACACATTACTACAATGCAATGTAGCTACACACACATTTGTAACATTTATACCTGAGAAAGAGAGATATCTTTATGAATTTTTTTTTTCTAACGGGCAGGCACGTTCGCCCATTCCTCACCAAAATTTGTTGGTTTATTTATTACTAGCCGGGCTTCGCCCAGCTACGCTCAAGCTATCAAAGGAAGACGATGAATGAATCAAGTGAATGAATGACTCAATCGTTGTTTACAACCCAAGGGGAGAATTTGCCGTTCTTCGCGTTTGAAGAACCGACAGAAAATTTGTGTTAAGTATCGTTCTTTAAAATTCAATTAAAAATCGAAATTTTAAGATAGAGACTTGAAATGAGGTTTATATGAATGAGAAAGCTTTCATCTTCCAGATGATGTAAATATTTTCTTTGTAAGATAAAAACTCGAAGAGCATCGACCGTAGATCCTCAAAATTCGTAAATTTCTCGAAAAAGTGGGTTTAATATTTTGATGAAAATATTAGTCTGTTTTAAATTATTTTTAAACAAATGAGGTCTTGTTTGAAGGAGAATTGTCTGTAGTCTTAGATTGTAAAAAGATCAAAATTCTACGGTCATTTTTTGCTGAGATATCGTAATCTGAAGTTAAAAAAACATAAAATATCCCACAAAACATAAAATAAAAAATTTTCTAGAATAAAATTTAAAATTCGGGCTTCGAGGTGCATTTTCCCATAGTCTGTACTACCCGTGTGCCAAATTTCATGGCTGTAAGTTTCATAGGCCGCACACACGCACATATTGAGGCGGTACACCCTGAGAGTGTGACCGAAAGACAGACCCGGACCTTGCTTTATTAATATAGATGGGGCACCTCATCCGCCCTATGAAGAGACAGCAGAAGAACGTTCGAGTCTTAGTCGGGATTCGAACCCGAGATCACACTCTCCCTGGAAGCTCGTGACGCTAGCCATAATACGATGTGAGAGGCATCTTCATAGAACTAAAACTCTTAATGTGTTTGTTTATATTTCAATACAGGGAGAACAGAGCGTCATATTTGTAGGATTATAGTTCCCCCAGTGTGGGTAGAATTATTGAGACACAAGAATATCACATCGAAATCAATCCACGGATTATCGAAGCCAAAGGTATTGTTGAGGAGGCATTTACTACTAGTTACAATTTAACAAAATTTTATCTTTGCACTAATTTTAGCGAGATCCCGATAAAAAAAGATGCCATTAACTGATCCTTCTTGAAACGAAGTTAAACTACAAAAGTTGTCATATTTAGCGAGAAATTGCTTGAAAGGGTTTTTTTAAAACATGAACGAAAGCCACCACCAGACGATTTAGAAACTGAACGATATTCAAGTTCCTCTTTTACTTCTTTTGCAGTCTTTATGTGCTGTTTAAAGGGATATGAAAATGTGCTTATTGTTAATATTTATTTATTTATGAGGCCTACTTTTCAACCAGGAAATTTTTATCATTGTAGGCTTTAATTCAATAATTTGTCTTTTGCTTCTGTCTAGCGTTTGTTTTGCACGGTAGAAGTAACAAATTTTAATCCGATGATGAATAAGACGAATAAATTGAAATATTTTATTATTGAAAAATAAACTTTCATTTCTACGCAATCAGAAGTCTCACACTTCTGATTTTAGAAGTGAAATAAAATGTTTATATGATTAATTTTAAAAACTGTAACCTATATCTCTTTTAAAGAATATTGCCTTTATTCATCGAAATCATTTTGCACTAAAAGTTTAGACAAAATTTCAAATATCATAGGAATTTTTCATTCACAGCAAAACTTTTTTTTTCTGTAAAATCGTTCAAGGTTGGTAATACGCCTTTAGCCAAGAGAAAAACAACTGGAAATGTTTAGGTACTTTTGAAAGGTAGGAGATAAATAAAAAAATATCCTTTTATCCCCATTAAATTACTTCTCAAAGTGTAAACAAATAATAATAAGAAATAAGTTTCTCAAAATAATAAGAAATAATTTATTTCGATGCTTGAATAATGAAAAAAGACAAAATAACTGAAATAGTTAATTACCTCAAAATAAATCCTCATTTTCTTGCAATACTGAAATTAGTTTGAATTCTTTATAACCTATGAACAGTGGGTGACGCAACGGGATACAGAGGTTACCCCTAACCCGTTGGGTCACCAGGTTACGAGAAGCCCAGTTTAATTGAAAGAAGTAACAAGTTGCTGTTATTCATTCTTTATGCTTACTTAAGTCATACGGATTAAATTTTCAACTAATTTTACATTTTTCCTTTATCCAGCAGTTAGTTCTGAGACTTTCATGTTACTTTCTGCTGAGAATAAAAGTACTACCTTTTCTATCAATATGGTTACTGAAACAATTCCAGATAAATAGTTTTAAGGTTATGTCTTAGCTGGTGAGTTTAGGCTTTTAACGAAATGGTAGGGTTATGTTGAGGCTTTGTTTAGTGATCACCGGCATGCTTTGCGGAAAAGTCGCCCCCAGGATTTCTCCCCCGGTAGATGAATAGTAAATAAAAAAGACAATATTATGAGTAGTTTTTAAATAATTTTAATTTTGATATAAGTACCGGCTCCACTTTTGGAAATTAAAGTCTCTTGATTACTTGAACTGATCTTCCAGTGATTCTAAGTTTTCTAAACATAAATTCAAAATTGCATTCGTGCACGTATTGTGACGTAGCTTTAAAATTAGTTTCTCCACTTTTGTAAGTGTTCGGGGGTCCTCTTTCCATTGTAATTTTTTTTTTTTTAGATTCGGGTGGAGTGATGGCCCAGGGGGTTTCAGGAGACATGTACTACCTTATTACTAAATCTTTACAGATTCATTGATTCTTTAAAGAATCACTCAACTAATTGCTGATAATTCAGGTAATTAAAAAAAAAAGCTACAATTTTTACCAGGATGAAAAGAATAGCCCAAGATTTCCAAAATCGAAATGTGATTGATTACCTTAGGGGAATTGTATATAACTTCGAGTTTTAAACGATTATAATGTTTACTTATTCGATTAAAAGAAATTAAATTTTAATTTTAAAAAATTGCTTATACTATTGTCTTTTTTATTTAACATTTATCTACCGAGGGTAAATTTTTGGGGGGTGACTTTTCTGGATCCCGAATGGCATAGATTCACTTATATTAATAACTTCCTTTCTCAGACAACGATCTTATAAATTAAAATCTTTTGATGCATGTACGTTTTTTGTGCGATTTACTTGAAAATAAAAAAAGAGCTCTATTCTTACTTTTTCAGGCTTAATACACTTGCATTGGGTGCCTTACCCCTATTAACACACACAACTTATTGAGTAAATGTTTAAAAACAGCGGTACTCACGAACCCAATTACGCATTATCGTACTCGCCTAGCAGCATTGCTCAATCTGCAACTCGATCTCTCTTCAACACCGAACTAACTGCAAAAACTGAATTGCGGAACCACTCTCAAAGCTGAACTATCTATGTCTTTTATAATTCTAGTAGCCAATCGAGATTCATTGGTGACAGTGTGATCTTCGGCTTAATTCAAAAGAGTTGTTAGTACGTCATCCCGACCGAATGACGTCAAAGGAACAAAAGGGAATTGAAAGAGAGAAATTCCTAAAGAACTTTTGTAGGCCAGCAGAAATAAGAAATACGGCCAAGACCACACACAGTGAGTTCATATTATCTCAAGCCGAGAGCTTAAAATGATCTCCAGAATCTTCAAGTTTCATGTTAAATTCCTAGGTATTAAAAACTCTTATGGCAAGAGTATTTTTCAAACCACGCATGAACTACATACTACTTAATCAGTGTTTAAACTTTTTGTTTGCTTGTTTTTAAACACAGCTAAAACGGCGCATGATAACGCCATAACTTTAATATGGTATCCCTGAAATAAGCAGTAGCAGAATAAAACACTGGGGTAATCAAGTTATGAGAATTTATAATTATATTTCCTACTTATTCATCGTTAATTTTAGATCCTCTCCCCATTTTGAAAGATGATTTATTACAAATTTTAATGTCTCACTTTGTCTGGTGGAAGACGATTGTTATTTTTACGATTTCAGTGAAGGACAGAAATTTTAATCACCTTCTCTTATTTTTTGAGGGGAGGAGGGAGGATATTGTAAACGCCAGTTATCATCATCATAAATTTATATGAAAGAAACTTTAGCTAATATACTTTTCTCCGTTACCAACGAAAATGTTCGAGTATTTCGAAAAGCTCTCAATTCAACTCGCCAAATGGCTCATGTCGCCAAAAGCCCTGTTTCTTTAGCGCAACGAGACAATAATTTTCGTTAATACAAAGAATAATTCACTAAATATAAAACCGCCCTGAGCATTCTGGTATGCGGTGTATTTTTACCTGCAGACCAGTCGCTATAATCCTGAATACGGAGCCGAGGGTCTCCCTGTTCGCCCTAAAAAATTAGGAATTAGTAGCCGTGTCAAGACATACACAGTTCCGACTATTGACCCCACAGTCCTCTATTACTAAGAATAAATAGTTCATTATTTTTAATTATATGAATAGGGACTGCATTATTTAATTATTGGAAAATAAATACCCATTTATTCTCAAAGTGGAAATGCTTTTTAATTCTCCATAAACTACTAATAATAGGTGACCCAATTTTAAAATACTTTTTTCTGTATAGCTTAGTTTTAGACGTCAAAAAATTTCTCTCAAAAAGGCCGTATATTGGATATAATATAACCCTTTTAATTCTTTTATCACCACACAAATTTTAGTTCATGCATAGAAACACTCTCTGTGATATGTTCTACAGCTAAATTTATGTTAAGCTCAACAAATACATGAAATGAAAATACTTCTCGAATTTCCTAGAACCATTTAATAATTGACTATTTCAAGTTTAAAATTAGCCACGAAACAATATGTATTAAGGGGTATGAAAATGTCGCAATAATGCAATTTAAACAAAGCTCTTCGAATAATTTTATAAACTACGAAAACAGTCACTAAATGCAAATTATTTAAATTTTTCTTATTTCAACGAATAGACAGATATTATTTTTTTACAATACCCTCTCCACTCGTAGCATAAGTTGGCCTGAAGGAGTAGTAATATACCGTATTTTTCGGAGCATAAGACGTACCTTTTGACATAAAAAAATCGAATTGAAATTGGGGTGCGTCTTATGGTCCGAAGGTAACATTAAAATAAAATGAATATTTTATATTATATATATATATATAATATATATATATATTATATAATATATATTTTATATATATATATATATATATATTATATACAGGGTGGCTAATAAATACTGTAACACTCCAAAAAATAAGAGTTAATTTTAATCGTTTGGAAAAACAATTTATCTATCTATTTGTGTGATTGGCAACTTTTTGTAAAAGTAGACGATTTTTGTTTAAAGTAAAACATGTAGAATATTTTTAAAGATGGAAGCCAAAAGGTTAATGGTTAAACAGCTTTTTGATCTCGGATTTTCTGCAGGTAAAATATTTAAGCAATTAAAATGCCTTGGTTTTAATAGGACGTTTATATATAGGACTATAAATCGATTATTGGATACCAATAGCTGTAAAGATCGACCAAGGTCCGGTCGTCCACGCACTGTTCTTACAAAAGAACGTATCAAAAGAATTCGTGAAAAGATACGAAGAAATCCACAACGTTCTGCAAATAAAATGGCTGCAGAAGAGAACATCAGTCGCAGAACTATGCAACTTATCATAAATGAAGACCTGGGTTTTCGCCCTTATCGCAAAAGAAAAGTTCAAGGTTTGACTACTGCACAAATAGTAAAAAGGTTACAAAGATGTAAGAAATTGCTGAACCGGCACGGTAGCAAAAGTGTTGAAAAAATAATTTTCTCTGATGAGAAGCTGTTTTGTACAGAACAAAGTTATAATGCTCAAAATGATGTTGTATATTCAGCAACCTTCGAGGATATACCTGAAAATCTTCGAACTGTTAAAAGCTTTCAGAACAAGAATTCTGTTATGGTTTGGGCTGCAGTGTCACACAATGGAAAACTGCCTCTGAAATTCATCGATAAAGGGGTAAAAATCAATGCTGAATATTACAAACAGGAAGTATTGGCTACACGTTTATTACCACATGCTAACAGATTGTATCCCAAAAAGAATTGGATATTTCAGCAAGATTCTGCACCGTCCCACCGATCCAAAACAACACAGGAATGGCTCCATGCCAATTGCCCGAAGTTTATCAAGCAAGAAGATTGGCCACCTTCTTCACCAGATCTAAATCCTTTAGACTATTGTATTTGGGGGATTTTAGTCTAAAGTAAATGCTAATCAGCACAGAAGTTTGGACTCCCTCAAAGCTTCCATACGGAGTGAATGGGACAAATTACCTCATAAAATGATTCGTGCCTCAATAGGACAGTGGCGTAAGAGATTATCTTTAGTAATCGATAAAGATGGCGGTCGATTCGAGTAAAATTATTTCATGGTAAACTTTCATGTATAATGTTCATAATATTGTTGTATTTTCCATTTTCTATTTCATCTGTGTGTAATTAAATGATTCGATATTTGTCACAGTATTTATTAGCCACCCTGTATTATATTTACTTTTTATTACATATATTTTTTATCTTTATCAAGCAAAAATTTGAAAATATATTTATGTACCTAACAAAATACAAAATATTCTTTTCTAAAAATCCATAATTTTGATCCATAATTTTCCATAAATCTGAGGTGCGTCTTATGGTCCAAAAATTACGGTACTTCATCCCTTTATAAACAAATGATATAATATATATATATATATATATATATATATATATATATATATATATGTATGTGTGTGTGTGTGTGTGTGTGTGTTTGTGTTTGTTTGCAGTGGTAAGAGTGTCATGTCCAAAATCGTAGTTTTGAGAAAAACGGGATTGAAAAAAACTGAATTTTGTAAAGTCAGTTTTTTTAAGTTTAATTTTTAAAGTAATTTTTTCTAATTTTATTTTTGTTGAATAAAGATTGTCAAGTCCTTGATTGGGACATAACCCCTTTAACACTAGCATGTTTCTGTTCAGTTTCACATATCCCAAATTTTCCCTGATGAATAAAAATATTTAGAAGGAAATTGGACTTAGATTTCTATACCTTGCAGTCGCCCTTGATTTTTCAAACATGTATGGTTTGATAACTTTTTTTAGCCCATTTTGGACTTAACATCCTTTGCATTGCAAACACAGATATATATATATATATATATATATATATATATATATATATATATATATATATATATATATATATATATATATATATATACACTCATGGACAAAAAAATTAGCGCACCAAGAAATAATTGCGGGATCGTAACGAAACTTGCAATGAAGGTACATGTCGGGGAGATATGCAAATGATTAGAAATGCAGCGTGATTGCGCATTACGTATAGCCGGTAGAGGGCATTGAACATCGTACTCTGTAGAGTATAAAACAGGTAACCAAAGCTTGTTTGAGTGTGCTGAATCATTTACAAAGGAAGAGCTGAGATAGATATGCCATTACGCCGTGTTCGAAGACAATATAAGCAGTTGTCACAGTTTGAGAGGGGGAGAATCGTCGGGATGATGGAAGCTGGGTGGTCAGCCAGGCGAGTAGCTCGTCAATTAGGCCGCTCTGATTGTGTTGTGAGGAGGTGTTGGGACCAGTGGACCCGAGAGATGTCATGTACACGAAGACCAGGCTCAGGACGCCCTCGACTGACCAGTCGTCGAGAAGACTGCCACATCGTAAGAAATGCCCGCGTACAGCCAACTGCTTCATCGGCCGCCATCCAGGCACGGGTAGCACCTTCACTAGGGGCCTCTGTGTCTTCTCGAACCATACGAAGGCGCCTGGCTGCAGGACAGTTGGTATCGCGGCGCCCATTACGTGAGCTGCCCTTGACGAAAACCCATCGACGCCTCCGTTTGGAGTTTTGCCGCGCACGAGGAAACTGGACTGCTGCGGAATGGAACCAGGTCGTCTTTAGCGACGAATCCACATTCAATCTCGGCAGTGATGACAATCGTGTTCGTGTGTGGAGAGCCCGTGGTGAACGCTTCAATCCTGCCTTTGCTGTACAGCGACACATCGCTCCCACAGCTGGTGTGATGGTATGGGGTGCCATTGCCTACAATACACGGTCACCCCTAGTATTGTTCCGTGGCACCATGACAGCCCAGTGGTATGTTCACGAAATCCTGTAACCACATGTGTTGCCACTCATGCAACGGCTCCCAGGAGCCATTTTTCAACAAGACAATGCTCGGCCTCATACGGCAAGACTGTCTCCGCAGTGTTACTACCCTTCCTTGGCCTGCCCAATCCCCAGATTTGTCTCCAATCGAGCATATCTGGGATCATTTGGGACGACGAGTTGGGCATCCCACGAGTTTGAACGAACTAGAGGCAAGGTTACAGCAAATATGGAACGAAATGTCTCAAGACATCATACAGAACTTGTATGACTGAATGCCCGATCGTATCGCATCGTGCATTCGCGCTAGAGGGGGTCCAACGGAGTATTAACTCCTCCGTTCTTTTTCCTTTTTCACTGAAATAAATTATCCTTTTTCTTTGATTTTCTTATCATTTACTTTGTAGGGTTCGCGTGTTGCTCAGATGCAAATTTCGGGTAGCAGCGCTGTATATGCCAGCCAAAGTGAGTTCGGCGCAGGTGTTTGATCTATTTAAAGGGCACACGCGGAGTTGGCAAAAGCCCAAGACTTTAGTAGCGATACGGGAGAGAGCGAGGCAAGCTTGATGGAAGGTGATAGCGGTGTTTAACTGATAGAGCGTGTATTGGTATTTAGCCGAGGTGGCTGCACGACTTCGAGAATTAGCTCAGAGCCGATGTGTACGTGTATTGTTAGTAAATGCCTACTCTGCCTGAGGGATTCATTGCGACCTTTAGTTTCTTAGTACCGCGGGTTGCGGTACTGTTGTGTATTATTTTGGAAGCCCCAAGTCTGTATATGTTAGTCTGCCTCTACGTAGAGAATAAAGGAGTTATTCTAGAGTTATCCCTCGTACTTTATAATGTGCCTGGACCGTTAGAGATATATAAAAAGAAAGGAAGAACCACATACTGGCGCCCGACCATTTCGACCGAAAGAGAGGTGAGTGTTTGTACATTATAAAAAAAAATTGTGAATTGTGTTCTATAGTGCTGTGGAGTTCGCACGAAGAGTGTCAAAGAAGTAGCGATTGTGTATGGTGTCATTCTATATAGTAAAACTCTGAGTTTTGTCTAAAAGTATAATATCTACGGCACTAGCATGTCAGCAGAGGAAGTAGCTCAGCTACGCGAGCAGTTAGAACAATTAGCATTAAATGGCCGGGAAGAACACCAAACAGGCCAGACTGCAGGGTGGCAGCATTTGGCTAATTTTGTGGCCATGACGGCACCACAAAATGCTTGGTTTTCGGGGGAAGGATCTGTCATTAGATATTTAGAGGCAGTTGAGGAACATTGCGTCAGCTATCCTGTCTCAGACGCACAAAAATTGGTGATTGCAAAAAGAGGGCTGCGGGGAGCGGCTAAGCAATGGTATGATGTTATTGGGTCCAGTGGGATCACTACATTTGAGCAGTTTGCTGAAAAGCTAAAGAAAACATTTCCAGAAGTAAGGGATACCCTTAAGTTGGAGCAGGAATTATATGGAGTATGTCAAAAGCCAGAGCAAACCGCGTACGAGGTGGTCATTCGGAAATGTGAGTTATTGAAGAAACTCAATGAGAACCAAACGGAAGAAAGGAAGGTTAAATTAATTACAGATCGATTAAACCCTAATGCGCAAGAATTTTTAGAAATTATCAGGCCCAAAGATCTAACAGAGCTAATTGAGGGGGTGATAAAGTACGACAAAAGACACCCACCGAGTATACGAAATGCGGTTCCGGACAATGTTGGGAGATTTTATAGAAGGCCACAAATGGATAGAGGGATCCGACAGAGTGGAAATTGGTCATATCCTCCTAGGTATAATAGGCCACAGGCCATTACAAACCCTAGATACCCTGACATTCAGTATGAGCGCAATTTAAACTAGGGAGGGGCAACAAGAAGAGGGGCTCGTTGTCCAACACAGGTGGAAAAACCCCTAGGAAAGAATGGGTCACGCAATATGTTCGAAGCTGCGACACATGTCAAAGAATAAATTATGTGAATCACAAGCCTGCAGGGTACCTCACAAACATTGTAGCGACATTTCCCAATGCTATCGTCGGAGTGGATTTATTGGGACCATATCCCAGAAGTGCCCATGGAAAGTTTAGATATTTGTTTGTGATCGCTGATCATTTTTCAAAATGGGTGGAAATTGTACCCCTGAGGCGCGCATTAGCTCAGGCAGTCACAAACGCGTTCATGCAGAAATATGTGTTTCAATATTCTGCACCAGTACAATTAATTAGTGACAATGGCCAACAATTTGTAAGTAAGATATTTGAGGATATGTGTGAAAAGTTAAACATAAAGCACTGCAAAATGGTCACATATCGAGCACAATCTAATATTGCGGAGCGAGTAAATCGAAATATTGTGCGGATGATCGCAGCTTACATTGAGAAATACCACCAAAATTGGGATAAGTATATTCAAGAATTTACTTATGCACTTTTCACGGCTCAGCACGACTCCACGGGGAAAACACCAGCAGAAGTTTTTTTGGGACGAAAATTAATGACACCCTTAGATCGAATGTTTTTTGTACAGCAGCGAGAGGCTGAATTTCAAATGAAAGATATAGAACAGTTATTACACGAAACGCGTAAATGGAATGATGCCGCTCGAAACACCCAAAAGAAATACTATGATACCAAAAGGCGAGAAAATAATGTTCAAGTTGGAGATTGGGTACTCATAGCAACACACCATTTATCTAGTGCTCAAAAGCATTTTGTAAGTAAATTTGCACCAAAGTTTGAGGGCCCATATCTAGTGCAAAGTTCCCGAAATAACGTTCTGACGATTCAAAAGCACGGGAAGCAGATCGCGGTAAATGTGGATCAGTGTCGAGTGTATATTAATCGACAAACCATGGTGGATTTAGATCAGAAATTAGAACGAAAATCGAAATCTACACAAAGTTCTGAACTCCAGGGTCAAAATGAAGCAGGCCCCTCAAAATCGCAAAAACGTGTTACAGACACACCGATTGAGAATTCCGAAAAGAAACAGAATCCGCATTTTCAAAATGAAGCAGGCCCCTCAAAATCGCAAAAACGTGTTGCAGACACACCGATTGAGAATTCCGAAAAGAAACAGAATCCGCATTTTCAAAATGAACATAGCCCTCCACAGTCATGCTTGAAACGGAAACATGAAAACGGAGATCAGACAGCAAAAAAAGTCCAATTTAGAATCCCAGAGCCGCACATAAAGGGAAAACGAAAGTTTTCAAACGGTAATGCAATTCCAGAAAAAAAATGCAAGAAGAAAGAGGGACCAGCAAAACCCTATTTTTACACATCCAAATTTAATCCAAGGAATGTGCGACGAGAAACAATTGGCCGGAGAATACCGACCTGCAGTTATACAGATCAAAGTTCAGGGCCCACACCAGGACCCCCGAAATCCAGCAGCCATAACACTCAGAAGCAACCGCCTCAGAAACGGCAGTTGGCAGACGGTGTATCGGGGCAATATGAAAAACAACCACGGTACGAACTCAGAAAGAGGAGGGCGAAGACGCAGATGGGGACTTCGCAAAGGAAAAAACGCATTTCAGCGGTTATTCCAAACAATAAACAACACCGAAAAGGCAGAATGGCTTCGGGAAAGTCTAGACGGAAGCCTCAAATCAGGAAGGAACGATTTAGGCCACATTCTGATGTTCGATGGATAGCTTGGTTGGATACAGTGCGAGCCCAGATGTGTGGTGAGGTATCAATTCAGCATTATTGATTTTCAGATTGGAGCCGGACTTCAGAGTCTTCCAAAGTCGAACTCTTTTTTGTGAAAATACATTAATAGTAAAATACCTTGGAACGCAGCTCTGATATTTTGAGTAATCAGTGCTATGAGTCTATAATGATATAATTGATTTTGTTATACAATCTGAATTCTGATTGGTATGTAATAACTTTAATGATGGCTTTGTAATAATTTTTGACGCGAGGTATTTTCAAAAAAGTGTCATGTGGAACTCTGGAATTGTAGTAAGTGAAACTTGTGATCAGAATGTAATTTTATGGCATAAGAATGTAAAATTTTTGAATATATTGTGATTCTATTGCATAAAAATGTAATTTTTTTTAGGAATATAATGTAATTTTGTATCAAAGTTTGACTTGAATGTGTAATATTGCTTGCGAGATATTTGATGTTGAATGCGTATTTCGAATTGTAATAATTAAGGTTAAACACGTGTCGTCACTAAGCTGTAATATCCCCTCTCGCAGAGCGATCAAGGTCACACAGAGGAATTTGCAATTTAACCTCGGAAGAAAACCATGGTCTCTTAAATTGTAAATTCCCAACGGCTCTCTGACACGGGCCGACACATTTAACTAATTGATCCCTAACAACACTAGCGCGCGTTACACATTCCACGCACAAACAGATTGCTTTAGTAGTATAAATAGATATAGATTGTTTTGTTAGGTATTTGTAGATGTATTGGAATTGGTAAATATTTACATGTATTGTATTCAACTGACTGTACATAGCAAACATTTCTTTGCATTTCTGACATTTGTGACGTCATGTCTGAAATAGTTTTTTTAAAGTATCCTTAGAACTTGAAACTGAAAAAAAAAATAAGGCTTTTAGTGTCAGCCTTGCCTAGATTTAAATGGCATTATATTGAGATCCCGGACATAAATGATTAATGAACTAAATTTAGGTATCTTATATAACACAATTTAAATTCTGAAGTATCAAGAAAGTATATGCCTAATTTTCACTTTTTTTTACAACTAATAAAATGTTAATACTATGTTTTGTTTGTACAATTGAGAAAACTAACAAGTGAAATACAATTGAAAATTGAAATGTGCAACTTTTCAGTTAGAAATACTTAGAAATTGAAATTGTAGTTTTAGAATGTTTAAGATTGCAGATGAATTATATATTTTGGTGCAGGAATAAGATTACTATGAAACTTGTATTTTGGATGTCTGAACGGGATTCCGGTCAGTCAGACATGAGTGCAGCTCTACGTTTAAATTAGATTTTTTCTTTAAGTAGACGGAGGTGTACTTGCAGTGAGGGATACCAGGAGGAAGAAGTGCTGGCTACAGAATGAGATGGACGCACCAGCAATTGCCAGGGAGCCGAAGGACAAGTTCCGATGAAATGCTGCCGATCACACTATACGGCAGAGAAGGGCTATTATTCATTTGAGTTAGTGTTTCCGGGATTCCAGCTATGGACTCCGAATTAAGAACAACCTGCCGATGATGAAGTGCAGAGACTTTTTGTAATAAACTTTGCTTCTAGGTTATGTTACTCAAGACGAACGAATGTTAAAAGGGGTAAGGAATCAGTTCAGGCAGAGAGTAGTTTCTAGGGGAGTGTAGGAAATTGCATAGACTCCCAATCGCGTGGGGAGTTTTATTAAAAATCCGCGCCCGCACCCCGTTAAAGGGGTGGCGGTCTAAATTCTTTTGTTGGGTCAGGGAGAGTGTAGGGTTCGCGTGTTGCTCAGATGCAAATTTCGGGTAGCAGCGCTGTACATGCCAGCCAAAGTGAGTTCGGCGCAGGTGTTTGATCTATTTAAAGGGCACACGCGGAGTTGGCAAAAGCCCAAGACTTTAGTAGCGATACGGGAGAGAGCGAGGCAAGCTTAATGGAAGGTGATAGCGGTGTTTAACTGATAGAGCGTGTATTGGTATTTAGCCGAGGTGGCTGCACGACTTCGAGAATTAGCTCAGAGCCGAGGTGTACGTGTATTGTTAGTAAATGTCTACTCTGCCTGAGGGATTCATTGCGACCTTTAGTTTCTTAGTACCGCAGGTTGCGGTACTGTTGTGTATTATTTTGGAAGCCCCAAGTCTGTATATGTTAGTCTGCCTCTACGTAGAGAATAAAGGAGTTATTCTAGAGTTATCCCTCGTACTTTATAATGTGCTTGGACCGTTAGAGATATATAAAAAGAAAGGAATAACCACATAACTTATATCAAAGTAGTCATTACGTATGTAAAATTTCGTTTCATTTTGACGACTCCTTCTTGGTGCGCTAATTTTTTTGTCCATGAGTGTATTACTAGCTGAAGTACCCGGCGATGCCTGGGATTTTAAAAATGTTTGTTAACCAAAATCAATTTAAAAATTAACACAGTATAAATAACATAGAAAAAATATATGTGAAATGTTATACACATCTCAGAATTTCAGCCTTTTATCATTGTAGCACTAAAATCTGAAAAGTAAAAATGTCAAATTTACTTAGCCGTGCTTCGCTTATTTAGCCGGTCGGTTTAGGGACCTGCTCCCTTCAGCAATCATAGAATAGCAGTAATCAAAGCTAAAATCAAAGCTTAACACAATTATATCACAGAAATATTCCAAAGAGAGAGTTTCAACGGTAATCCGTATACTGGGAATTAACCCAGTAAAAAAGGATTAATGAAAAAAAGAAAACAAAAGGAGTAATATAAGAATATTAACTTTAAATAACACCAAATAACTAGAAAATAACAATATTCCATGACTATCACAGAAATATTCCAAAGAGTTTTAACGGTAATCCGTATACTGGTAATTAACCCAGTAAAAAAGGATAAATGAAAAAAAGAAAACAAAAGGAGTAATATTAGAAAATTAACTTTAAATAACACTAAATAACTACAAAATTCACTGCCCTTCAAAAATATCCAATAATAACACAATTTTCTTAGCAAATACAAAATAAACAAAAAGTGAAAACAGTAAAAAAAGCACAATAATTGATGTATAATAAATAGTTTTTTATTTGGGGCTGTTTTCATAAGGAAAGGAATGACAGATCGGGGGAAATTTTCATATTAGAACATAAAATTACGTGTATTATTTTTGCTTTTTAAAATTTTCTCTTAGATTGTAGGCCATTTTGAAGATAACTGTCATATGTATCATGTGTGAGAAGGAAATTAAAATAGTAGCATCAAGATTTTATGCAGAGTGATAGGCGTTTTAACTAAATTTCAGATTAATATTCTACGTTCGGAGTCAATTAAAAAAAATTGAAGGTTTTTTTTGGTCTTTTATGGTAAAATAGCACTTGAAAATTAAAAAAAAGAACAAAAACTTACCTCTAAATAGCATACTTTTTTTATAAATTGGTCAATTTGAAGTAATTTTTATTGAAATTTAGCTAAAACGCCTATCACTTTGCACAAAATCCTAATGCTACTATTTTCATTACCTTCTGACACATGATACATATGACAGTTATCTTCAAAATGACCTACAATCTAAGAGAAAATTTGAAAATGCAAAAATAATACATGCAATTGTATGTTCCAATATGAAAATATTCCCCGATTCGTCATTCCTTTCCTTATAAAGCCCAAAATAAAAAAAACTACAATTATATCACAGAAATATTGCAAAGAGTTGTAGACAGAAGCATAAAAAGAAAGAATATTCAAATAAAGTAACAAAATTAAACAAAAAAGGACAGGAAAATTAGAAAATTAACTAAATGCAAAATAGAAAAGTAAATAAAACATAATTATATTTCACTGGCCTTCAAAAATATCCAATAGCAACACAATTTCCTTAGCAAATACAAAATAAACAAAAAGTGAACAATAATTGGTGTATAATAAATAGTTTTTTTTATTTGGGGCTGCTTTTATAAGGAAAGGAATCACGAATCGGGGAAAATTTTCATATTGAAACATAAAATTGCGTGTATTATTTTTGCATTTTAAAATTTTCTCTTAGATTGTAGGTCATTTAGAAGATAACTGTCATATGTAACATGTGTGAGAGGGAAATTAAAATATTAGCTTTAGGATTTTGTGTAGAGTGATAGGTGTTTTAGCTAAATTTAGTTAAAAACTACTTCAAATTGATCAATTTATAAAAAAGGTATGCTATTTACAGGTAAGTTTTGTTTCTATTTTTGATTTTTAAGTGCTATTTTAGCATAAAAGACCAAAAAAACCTTTACAAAATTTTTTTCTCAAAGTTAAACACAAACATAATCAAAGCTCAACACAAACATAATTAACAGTTGTTTTAAAACACCCCTGGTAAACATTGTTAAGTTTCGAAGTATTAGAATGATAATAAAAAATATTCCAGAGTTTCAGACAGAAGCATAAAAAGAAAGAATATGCAAAAAAGTAACTAAATTAAACAAAAATTGACAGAATACAGAAAAAGTGAACACCGGCAAAAGTAAATAAAACGTTTCTTTGTGCGCATGCGCAGTTCTTATGAATGATTGATTCCAACGCCTAGAGTACCGCGTTGGAAGAACCGCGTAGAAAAATTTGTGTTGAAGTATCGTTCTTTAAAATTCAATTAAAGGTCGAAATTTTAAGATAGAGACTTAAAATGAGATTTATATGAATGAGAAAGCTTTCATCTTCTAGATGATGTAAATATTTTCTTTGTAAGATAAATACTCGAAGAGCATTGACCGTAGATCCTCAAAAGAGCGTAAATTTCTCGTAAAAGTGGGTTTAATATTTTGATGAAAATATTAGTCTGTTTTAAATTATTTTTAAACAAATGGTCTTGTTTGAATGAGAAATGTCTGTAGTCTTAGATTGTAAAAAGATCAAAATTCTACGATCATTTTTTGCCCAGATATCGTAATCTGAAGTTAAAAAAACATAAAAAATCCCACAAAACATAAAATAAAAATTTTTCTAGAATAAAATTTAAAATTCGGGCGTCGAGGTGCACTTTCCCATAGTCTGCACTACCCGTGTGCCAAATTTCATGGCTGTAAGTTTCATAGATTCGTCTGGAGGCCGCCCACACACACGCACGCACGCAAACATTCGCTTTTATTAATAAGATTTATTATATTTATTTTTTATTGCATATATTTTTAATCTTTATCAAGTAATAAATTGAAAATATTTTTATATACCCAACAAAATACAAATTATTCTTTTCTAAAAATGCTCCCATAAATTTGAGGTGCGTCTTATCGTCCGGTGCTTATTATGGTCCTAAAAATACGGTACTTCGTCACTTTAAAAACAATTGCTATAAAATACTTTGCTTTGTAGTGAAAAGATGCTCGTTAGCCATCTGAACCGAAGCTAATGAGCATAGTAATATTTCAAAAGAAAGATTAAGGAAGATTGCTCGTGTTCAGTATTTAACAATGCTCTCGATATCTTTAAGATGTTCTAGTCAACACGTAATGCTCTCTAAAAGAGGAAGTGTTTAACAGACAAATAAAATTCTTTTCTAAATCAGATTTCATCTATAAACCAGTGCGATGCTTATTAGCAGCAAGACGTTATTGTTACCACTTTTGACAGACTTACTTTTCCGCCTTTTTCTACTTCGTCAAAATTTCCAGTAAAACCAGTGATATAGCAAGCAGTCAGTGTCTTGGCGACGTTTGGTAGAGGAAGGGAAAAAATAATGAATTTAATCACTAACACTTTGACGAGTATTTAAAATCTCGAACCGAGTTTTTTTTAACGTAGGATTACGTTCATTCCATAACGGTCCGCGGTAAAGCAAAATTTATGACGCTAAAAACCGTTGTCGCGAGTTATAAATCAAAAGTGGCAGAGTAGACATATGGAACTTCTTTTTCTTACCATCGACCTTATTCTGCATAGTGTTATAACTCATCCTTCTCTTCGTATATAGGAATTTTATTGTAAAAAAAAAGAGGAAAGCAACGATAAGCAATCCTACGTTAATAACCCGTGGTAGTTTCGTAAGAAGAGACTACCTGAAATTTTTTAAAAATAGTTTTAACGTAGGATTACGTTCCTCCAGAACGGTCCTACGTAAAGGAAAATTTCAGACGCTAAAACCGTCCGTCCATACCTCGCGAGTTATAATTTTGGCAGCGCACCAAACCCAGTCTGTATCGCTTGGACAAGCAGTAAACAGTTAAACAGAAAAGTACCAAAATGCGTCAAAATTTTGACATACATATATGTTTATATATATATACATACACACACACACACACACACACACATATATATATATATATACGTACATATATATATATATATATATATATATATATATATATATATATATATATATATATATATATATATATATATATATATACATATACGTACATATATATAGATGCATATATACATAACACATACATACATATATACATACAAATGAGGTAAGCGACGATAAGAAATCCTACGTTAATAACCCGCGATAGTTTCGTTAGAAGAGACTACCTGAATTTTTTTATAACTTAATGACATCACATTTCGTATCTATCGACCAGATTGCATCTGATCGATAGATACGAATGTTTTCAGTGAATCTGTCAGTCTCAACGTAGTGACTTTTATGAAGAGAGTACCGTATTTCTCGGACTATAAGACGCTTCTCAAATTTATAGGACGATTTTTAGAAAATAATATTTCGTATTTTGTTAGGTATATAAAGATATTTTCAATTTCTTACTTAATAAAGATTAAAAATATGTATAATAAAAAATATATGTAATAAATATAATAAATAATATATAATATATATAGTAAAATATTAATTTTATTTTAATGTTCTTGCAGACCATAAGACATACCCCAATTTTAAGTCGATTTTTTTATGTAAAAAGGTGCGTCTTATGGTCCGAAAAATACGGTTATTAAATAAATAAATCGTAGCTCAAAATATTTTAAGTTTTTAGCATTTCAAAAAGAATTCGGAACTTTGGCGACTTTCTCAATCCTTATGGGAAGAATGATGACCGAATCGCTTCCAAAACCATACCAACCTGTATTTTGACAACTTTATAACTACAACTAAGAATAAATAAATCATATACGTACCTTATTCCAGTTATTATTGACTTTACAAGCGGTATGAATCAAAATGCTCAAACTCAACAGACACGCACAAAGGGTGATTTAGCATTTATAAAAGCATAAAGTAATTAGAAATCTGAATTTAGGTAGAGCATGTTTATTCTCCCACACTTCACTTCTATTCATTACCTTCTTTATAAAAAACTAGAAAAAAATAGGATATTTGATCATATCGTAACTCAATTAGCATATATTCTTAGCACGTGTTGCATGGTCAAACGGTTTGTACTCATGCATTAATTTTCACGCACTTTGAAGCATTAAAAACGGCTTTTGATAATAAAACGTATAAGCGAATAAAGGGAGTTACATTATACTCGCAAAAATAAATCCTTCAAAAATTATTGGAGCAAGAGGTGTTAATTCTACTTTATCGAAGGCAAAAGGAATCCAAATCACGTAGCGAAAAGTATGAGATAAAAGCATATTATTATCGAAGTTGGGGGGATTATATGTTTTAATACAAACTTTACTGTGGGCAGCACTGTTTCCATCTCTTTTTGCATTGCGGTTACAAACAGTTGCTCTGACGGCATTTACTATCATTAGGAATGATGATTTTTTTTGCTTATTCGGAGAAACTTGATCTGAGACATTCCACTGTATAACGCGGAAACTATTTACTGCTTTTTATCTGGGAGCATCATACAGATATATCAACAATACTCTCATGGAGCCATATCAATTTTGATCGAGCAGCCCCGGGGCGACTTCTGGAGGGCTCGCACCTTCCTCCACCCACTGACATCGTGGAAGGACTTTCCGGTCTATTGATTTAACATGCCCATATCCTGCCTAGACGAGAAGATATTTAATGGCGTTCATCGGAATTCAAACGGAACACCCCGAGTCCAAAGCCCAACGAGCTACCACTTGGCTACCCTGGGCCAGTGAAAATGAATGTAAACCAAGGATTACATAGAGCAATGTATGAGCACGATCTCTCTGGGGTTTATTAGCAAGGGTAGCCATTTGTTTGTCAGCCATCCTATTCAAGTCCTAGATTATTTTTTTACATCTCTTTCACAGAAATTTATTAAAAATTTTTAAGGATTGAATCAGTGGCTGAAATATTCGTACATGAACGGGTGAGAGAATAAATTCTTCAATAGCTATCAATAAAACGCCCACATGGAAATAACATTAAATAGAAACCACCT